>CM038708.1:21979017-22219017 GCA_021613375.1 Megaleporinus macrocephalus | reverse complement strand
AATAACAACAATAACAAAGCTAGCACAGTCATTAATGCGAGTGGTTGCTAGGTAACCCCTATGATGCGGTGAATGGCTTTCATTAGGCAGACAGGCAGTGTTGACTCCACAGAACGCTACAGGAAGAACATAAGCAAGAAAAAAAAAGATTAACTGTCAGATAAATATGAAATACATGTGTATTCGCGTCAACACCGGTCACTGAGCGGCACTGTGACTCTCCCATATGGTGACAAACACTGACAAGCTGCCCACTCCCAACAGGGCACATGTCACACACACACACACAAACACACACACACACAGCTGTCTCATGACTACTCGGTCACAGATGTCCAACCCCATGCAGATCACATCCCTTACAGTAAATATGCCTTAGCATGCCTTCAGATGTGGTAAAACAAAAACTGTCCACATATACATACATTATTAAACAACGGGAAACCAAAACCACATCTCTACTGAAATTCAACCATTTAGAAGTTTGACTTCAATATTTTCAAATACCTTTAACTAATATATGGTTTATGTGAAATCATACAACCAAAGCATAGGTATCACAGGGGGTAGAGAAGCCCATAGGTAACCTCTCAACATCAAAATTCCCCCCAAAAATAAACTTCTTATCACATTATGCTTAAATACAAATTGAGGAAAAGTTTATTGTTTTTGCCTTTCATATTCTAACTACAGACTAACACTGGTCGGCCTCAGGGTGGAGCTATAGCAAATTGATTCACCCAATTCGTCCTTCGTAGCCTGGCAACAGTAATTATAACCAGGAGGATATCTCTGAAAAACTTTACAGTGTATATCATAGTTGTAAATCTGAAACCTTCGGTGGGTAACTGATAACTAGATGTTTAAGAATGTGTCATTACCATGTGTTGTTTGGTAATGTGAAGACTTAATACAATAGTTATAATAATTAATACAATAATTGTTAATATTAATACGATAATTTCGTTTTTTAAGCTTTTCTATAAGTTCACCGTAGTTTGTGACAGCCTGGTATTATTTGTGGCCATCATCCAGTACCTGGTTTAGGCTTCATTATGTTAAATTAAATGTGCTGGAGATGGAATTGAATAACTTCATGCAGGCTTTGAGAATCAGGGAACAGACTTTCTTCAAAGAAAGCCACAAGAGCATCAGCTAAGTTTTTGAAAAATAGGAAATTTTTTTACTGTTTTTGCGTTTATCTGCATTTATTCTGGTGACACATATTGTTTTATAACTTGTTTCCTGGATAAATAATAAAAAATGCTTAGGTGTTACTGTTATCTGTTAATGGTAACGAAATGTGATAATATTACTGAACATATTTTGTCCTGACAACTCCTGATTGTATATTGCATCTTTAATGACGTTCATGTAAGGAGGGTGCATGTAAATTGATACAAGCGTAATGCTGGTCTGGTGGACATATTGCATGCAGTAATAATAAAAAATACCACACACTGTTTGTGTTTGCATACAGAGGAATATGACCTTCACATGTTGTCCACCCATGCAGTGAAACACCCACATAAACACACACTAGTGAACACACACGCACTAGGGAACAGTGAAAATGCTTGCCCGGAGCGGTGTCAGCCCTATCCACAGCGCCCTGGGGACCAGTTGGGGGTTAGGTGTCTTCCTTAAGGGCACTTCAGTTCATGTCCTGTCGGTTCAGAGGATCGAACCGGCAACCAGGTCACAAGCCTGGTTCCCTAACCTCTGGCCCACGACTGGGTCTGAACATAGCCTACTGCAGAGAAACAGTTCAGTTAGCCTGTTTTGCTTGTGTTTTCTATTATAGTTTGGCCATTAAAAGAGCACGGAATGCTGCAGCAGGTTTTCAAAGGGGGTGTATTTAGTTTTTGGTAGATTTCAGCACCAGAAGTTTAACAATTTGTCTCTATCATGTAGTGTATTCTTGTTACAAGATCTTGTCTGGCCATGTAGGACTATATGGAGGCAGGGACCAGGAGGCAGAATGGAATGTAGCAAGTAGATTTCTTTGCCTGCTGCTAGTGAAAGGGCTGCCCCTCAAAAGGTAAACCGGCAGGTTGCAATGATTTACAGTGCAGTTCAGCTAAACAGCTAGTGCTAAGTGTATAAAAGTTGCCAACACTCTGCTGACTCAATAACTGCAGAATTCCAAATCTCCTATGGCACTAGCATCAGCACAACAAACTGCGCCAGGAGCTTTGTGGCATGGGCGTCAATGGTCAAGCAGCTGCATGCCAGCCTTACATCACCAAACATAGTGCCAAGCATGGGATGGTGTGATGTAAAGCACTGCCACTGGACTCTGATCAGTGGAAACATGTTCTGATGGATGAATCTAGGTTTGGCGAATGCCAGAAGAATGCTCACTGTGCTTACTGTGCTCCTGTAAAGTTTGGTGTAGGAGGAATAATGCTATGGGATTGTGTTTCAGGGGTTGGTGTAGGCCTCTAAGATATTTAGAAAAATCTTAATCCTTCAGCAGACCAAGACATTTTGGACAGGCCTATGCTTCCAACTTTGTGGGAAAAGTTTGGGGAAGAGTCTTTTCTTTGTACCATAACTCTGTGTCCCAGTGCACAAGGCAAGCTTTATAGCTTCATGGCATGGTTGGGGGAGTTTGGTGTGAAAAAACTTGACTGTCCCGCACAAAGCCCTGACCTCAACCCCATCCAACACCTTTGGGATGAACTAGAATTAAGGCCCTCTCGCCCAGCATCCGTCTCTGAGCTCACAAATTCTCTGCTGGATGAACGGGCAAAAATCCCATAGTCACACTACAAAATGTTGTAAACAGCCTTCCCAGAAGAGTGGAAGCTATTATAGCTGCAATAGGAGCACCAATCCTGTATTAGTGTCTGTGGATTTAGAATGGGATATCATAAAAGCTCCTGTAGGTGTAACGTGTAGGTGTTCCACACTGTATATGTCATTACTGTAGAAAACATAGAGAAAAAAAATGCATTGCTTCTATATGTATTTCTGAATGGTATCATACCAGCAACTCAGACTGTAAATAATGTGAAGTGATGTTTGCTCTGTTTCAGTTCCATCTTTCAACATTTAATCCTCGTAATGAGTTTTTGGCCTAAGGGAATCGCGCACCTGCTCTATACGGACAACGTTGAGCAATGTACACGCATATAGATAATTAGAAAACTGCTTTTTTAGATCAAAGAGCAATAAGTAATCGCCATGAGTTGACTACTGAATCCATACAATTCAATTATGTGGATTTTTAGATCGCTAAATATTGAGCAAGTTTTCAGCCCTTGTCCTCACAGAAGCAGTGCTTTCTAAATCAAGCTTTAGTGCCTCGCTGCAGAGGCTTAGCTGTGGATTCTTCTACTTCAGTCCAGCTCGACTTTTTATGGGCCAATCCTGTACTTGAGTTATGACCTCCATATGGTCATGGTGCGGGCCACTGTCACTGTGTGTATGTGTGTGAGACTCAGTCTGTATTATGGGATGATGACAGGGAGAAAAAGGATCCACAGGGAGTCTGTGTGTGTGTCTGATGGGGTGGTGCACATTTTATTGGTGTGTGTGTGTGTGTGTGTGTGTCAGAAAGGAAGAGATTATCCGTATCCGTGTCTGGTTGGAGGATGTTTATATGTTGAGAGAAAAAGCTGCCCAGAGTGCTGCTGTCTGTGTGAAAGACATTAGTCGTTAAAGGAATACTCCAGTGTTTTTCCACCTGAGCTCTATTTTCCGTAACTGAAGCATATGGTCCATTACCATGGACAACAATTTCAGATTCGCTTCCCCGTTCCCTGAAAAGGTCACAAAGCTCATTCACTCAAGACTCACTCATAAGCCAATGAGCATGCCCTGAAAACCATCAATAAACATTTAATCAATAAAGAAAATATGTTCACAGTACAATGTTCTTGAATTCTTCAGTCAAAACAACCACAGCAACTGTTTTTATACTGTATTTAAAAGTTGGACACATCTTTTAAACCACGTTTCCCAAAAAAAGTTGGGATGCTTTGCTAAATGTATTTAAATGTAATGATGTGCTAATCATTCAAACCCTAAATTTATTTGAAATCATTTGAAAACAACATATGAAATGTTGAAACTGAGAAAGTTGTTTTGAATTTTGACACCAGCAACACACAAAGTTGGGACAGGCACACTGTGTTATATCACAGCTTCTCTTAACGACCATGCAAGCATTTGGTAACTGAAGATACCAGTTCTTGTGGTTTAAAATGATTATGTTTCCTATTCGTATTTGAGAACTGCTGAAAGTTATGGGTCTCCTTTGGTGTATTTTTGCTTTCCTAAAGCGTCCAATGTTTTCAGTAGTGACCGGTCTGGACCACAGACAGGCCGGTATAGCACCCTGGCTCCTTACTGCTGGAGGATGTGCAGAATGTGGTTCACTGGTTTGCATATATAAAAAGAACCTTCCCTGAAAAAGACGTCATCTGGATGGTAGCATATGTTCCTCCAAACGCTGTGCAGATGTGCAAGCCACATGTGCCACATGTGCCACATGCACCTATGCACCCCGTACCATCACAGATGCTGGCTTTTGAAATGTATGCTGATAACCCCGTGCCTATGATTTCCAAAAAGAATAAAAGATTTGGATTCGTCTAACACAGCAACGTTTCTGGATCATCTTTATACATGTTTTTTTTCTTTGACTGGTAGAGCTTTAACTCCAGCTGTGTTCACAGACTATGGTTTTCAGAAGCGTTCCTGAGCCCATGCAATGATTTCCCCGACAGAATTGCATCTGCTTTTAATGCAGCACCACCTGAGGACCTGAAGATCAAGGCCACACAATATTTGTTTTTGGCCTTGGCCCTTAGATGCAGAGCTTCTTTTGAATCTTTTAATGTTACTATGTACTGCAGATGATGAAATCCCCAAATTCTTTGATGTTTTATGTTGGGAAACTTGAATTGTTAAATTGTTACACTATTTGCCGGCACAGTCTTTCACAGAGGAATGAGCCCCTCCCCACCTTTACTTTTAAAAGACTCAGCTTCTCTTATCTGAGCTGTGCCCTGAATGAGCTTACGCTTTCGCTTAAAAAAAAAAAAAAAAAATCAATAATACAGAAAGCCCATCTTTTATACAGTGATAGAACACACGGTAGCACACAGAAATCTCAGATTCTGCACATGATACATTAGACTTTAGCCAATAAGACTCTGAAATAAGATTCAGTACAGTATAATGAGGACACACGCAGCTATATCTGAGACAAAGTAACGATGGAGAGTGTGGGATGCACACATGTTTAAATAAAGACAGAAACAAGGGTATAACAGAGTGAGAGAAGCCTATGTGTGTGTGTGCAAGTGCGCTAGTACTTTGACTTCCACTTGATGGATGTGCTCTACAGGGAGCAGAGTTGTATGATTAAGGGTGCGGAGTGTTCACTGATGATGATGATGATGATGATGATGATGACGATGATGAGTGCTCTAAAACGAAGATTAGCCAAGCATCATGGCCCTATTAAAACCGTCAATCACAGACACGCGCACACACCAGCTCGTAAACGCATTACACACACCACCAATCCATTACTCAGCCTAATGTGGCCGTTTCTTACAGACATATTATCACTTTTTGCAGAAGGTCACCAGTGTCGCACATGCACGCTTGCTGATTCTTGTAGGAGATTGAGTAGCACCTGCTTCTGGACATTTCTTAAAGCTGCTTGTATGGCTTTTCTCTCTGTGTGTATGTGTATGTTTGTATTGATTACATTTCAGCTCTAAATGTCTGGAAGCATAGCATTGCTGTGAAAACTTTCCAACAGTTCTTACATTGCATAGACATTTTGTGGTGAAAGGACCAAAACAAGTGGTTGAATACTATTTTAATGATTCTGTTTATAAACAGCCCTATCAACAGAAATAAACTGAAATAAACTGAAATAAAAAAACATTCTGAAATTAACAATCTTATCAACAAAACATTGATGATGTAGCAGCAGTAAAAATATCTAAATATATTCAGAAGAGACTTTTAATTAACTGCATAAAAATATTGCTCATAATCTGCTGAATTCAGTTGTTTATTTGGAGTGTCTAGGTGCTTGAGGTGTCAAGTAACAAAGTACAAACACTTTGTTACCTTTCTTAAGTAGAAATTTAGGTTATTTATACTTTACTGGAGAAATTATTTGTCAGCTGACTTTTTACTTCGACTCCTTACATTATTACTCCATTATCTGTACTTTCTACTCCTACATTTACTACTACATTTACATTCACATTACATTATTGATATCATGCCTTTGAAGTTTGACTTTTTGCACCATTACAATACTTATAGGCAACTAGTCATCATATCTTCCGCTCCATGAAACACGTTATGCTCAGTAGTACATTACTAGTATATGGTTCTTTAATATATTTGCATTGTACTAAAATACATTCATTTTAGATGGGTTTATATGCGGCTGAAACAGGAAGTCTAGTGCATCCCATTTTTTTAAACATTTTTAACATTTAGCATTTACATTACTTTTACTTTTATACTTTGAGTAGTTTTGAAAGCAGTACTTTTACACTTTTACTTGACTAAAAATCTCGATTTGATACCTTAACTGACACACAAGTATTTCTAAATCCTAGTTATGAGTTATGAATGTGAATACCTTGAAACCTTTGTTCATATCTTAGTTAACCTGAGAAGTCATTGGACGTGTAATAGATATAATACAGACCATCTGAACTTTCTGAACAAGCTGCTCTAGAGATGCTGCTGACTCTGTTTAGGTTAGGGTTATAATTGGGCCTGATTGTGAGGCTAAGAATTAGGTTTTGGATTGAGGTTAGAGGTATTGCCAGGATTAGGGGTAAGATTAGGTTTTGGGTTGAGGTTAGAGTTATTGCCAGGATAAAGGGTAGGATTAAGTTTTGAGTTGAGGTTAGTGTTATTGCCAGAATAAGGGGTAGGGTTAAGTTTTGAGTTGAGGTTAGAGTTATTGCCAGGATAAAGGGTAGGATTAAGTTTTGAGTTGAAATTAGGGTTATTGCCAGGATAAGGGGTAGGGTTAAGTTTTGAGTTGAGGTTAGTGTTATTGTCAGAATAAGGGGTAGGGTTAAGTTTTGAGTTGAGGTTAGAGTTATTGCCAGGATTAAGGGTAGGATTAAGTTTTGAGTTGAAATTAGGGTTATTGCCAGGATAAGGGGTAGGGTTAAGTTTTGAGTTGAGGTTAGAGTTGTTGCCAGGATAAGGGGTAGGGTTAAGTTTTGAGTTGAGGGTAGAGTTATTGCCAGGATAAGGGGTAGGGTTAAGTTTTGAGTTGAGGTTAGAGTTATTGCCAGGATAAAGGGTAGGATTAAGTTTTGAGTTGAGATTAGGGTTATTGCCAGGATAAGGGGTAGGATTAGGGTTTTGGGTTGAGGTTAGAGTTATTTCCAGGATAAAGGTAGGATTAAGTTTTGAGTTGAGATTAGGGTTATTGCCAGGATAAGGGGTAGGATTAAGTTTTGAGTTTAGGCTAGATTTATTGCCAGGATAAGGGGTAGGATTAAGTTTTGAGTTGAGGTTAGAGTTATTGCCAGGATGAGGGTCAAGATTAGGTTTTGGTTTAAATTTAATGTTAGGATTAGGGTCAGAGTGCGGATTTGATTTTGGGTTGAAGTTAGGATAGGGGTTAGGATTAGGGCCAGGGTGAACACAGACACGGCGAGAATTCCAAACTCCACACAGAATTGAACCCAGGCCTGTCTTGCTGTGAGGTGACAGCTCGACCCACTGTGCCACAAGGCTTCCCTACACTCAGAGTCAGGTTGAAAAAAGCTGAATCTGTGCCCCTCGCACACCACTCAATTTTCTCTCCCACCTGTCGACCCCAACTGCCCTAAAATCAGCAGACAAGAGCCAACCTGCACAGGGACTATCATTAGGACTAACTTACGGATAAAAGTCATGTAATGTAACCTCAGCTTTGCTTGTTATTGCTACAGATATTAAGTGGTCTTCAACACTTGTAGTAACATACTTAAACGTCCAGAAATGAAAAACCTAAAAATGCACAGCTAGTAGCACATTTGCTGACAAAATATGAATGCTGGCCAATTTAAAGAAAAAAAGGATTCTGGAAAATGTTCACATAAATCAGACCAGGTAAAACGATTAAGCGCCTTAACATTATCATAGGAGGTCTTCATGTCTTACGAGTAAAAGCCTTTAGTGATGGAAGCTGCCTCCTCATATGAGCTAATGCTAAAACTACCACTGAAGTCAGTCACATGAAATAAGTGGACTCATCGTCTTTTACACAAAGGTTTTAGCAGACTGTGAATTGATGAATGTGTATACAAGTGCATTAATATTTATTTTTAAAGACAGTGTTTTTAATCAGAAAGTTCTGTTTAGCCTAATTTATCAAGCTAACTGTCAGCAGCTAAGCTAACGAATCTTAATATGTAGGCAACCTAGATACAGAGCCAGCCCAAATCTGCCTGTTAATAGCTAGAACATGTGTATAAAACACTGAGAATTGAATCTAAAACATTTACAGCTTCAGGAATGAAATAAAACCAACCAACAACAACCTCCATAAGATCAGGATAGCACTTGTGAGGCATTACATGTTCCTCAGTAACATTTTTCCCACCATGTCTTAGCTTGAAAATTCTGCCCAATTTACTGCTGCAATTGTTTTGACTGCAGGTTATTGTGGAAATGGATTGCCTTTTGCTTGACGGAGGAGGTAGAGCTTAGAGATTATATGATTGGCTAAGAGGCATGCCAATTACAGTTTTGCTAGAGGTCAAATGAGTTTACTGATAAATCACCAATGCGAGGACCACTGATTAGGTGTTGCACATACAAGTAACCTTGTGACAATGGACGCCTCAGAGTAGACAGCAGGTGAGGAAGCTGATGATTTTGTCTGTCTCTCCTGAAGGCTTTCAATGCTTCCAGGGCTCAGTGGAAAGGGCACGCCATGTTCTACTGACAGGTGAAGTTTGGCTCCGTTTTTAACATTTCTCTGCCAAGCTACAGTGCACCAAACATCAGGTACTGAACATCATATCTTTGTTATTACGTGAAGACTATAATAAAAAGTCAGGTGTTGTTAGAGAGGGGGCATATCACGTTGTATTCCTACTGTAAAGTTATCTCCAAACCTCCAACAAGGTGAGTGGTTCTGCAAGTCGTATACAAGTTTGCTAGATTCCAGGGTCTGTATGTTCAGTCCTGTGAAGGCTAGCTATGCAAGCTAGAATCTGTACTGCTTTGTCAGTGTACTGAATTTAAAATGTGGACTCTTTAGTCTTCGTTCTACAGCTTCATTATCAAATGTATAACAGCTTCGTTTTATTTCCTCCTCTGTGTTGATATAAAATGCCACAACAAAGCAAGTGCCTAATTTATTCTATTTATCACTTACATCAGATCACACCAGGTTGCCGGTTGTTTGCTAGGAGTGCCACTAAGTGGGGAAGGCAGAGCGAACTCTCAGAGGAAGAAATACAGCTCTAAGCTAAAGCACACAGTGTGAGGCAAATAATTCATATGTTTCTCATTTGTTCTCTCATTTGTTATCCTGTTCTAAAATGTCCTCTCCTTGATACCCTGTTCTAGAATGATCTCTCCTAGTTAGCCTGTTCTGGAATGTTCTCTCCATTCACACTGTTCTAGAATGGTGTCCTCCGATCGTGATGTTCTTAAATGTTCTCCTTTATTTAGACTGTTCTAAAAAAGTTCTCTCTGATTCACAAATGTTCTCTGCGCTCACAAAATAATAAGGTGCTATTTCTCATTCACCTTCTTCTAGAACATTCTTCTCCATTCAGACTCTTTCAAAGTTGGTTATTGCCAGGATAAGGGGTAGGATTAGGGTTTTGGGTTGAGGTTAGAGTTATTTCCAGGATAAAGGTAGGATTAAGTTTTGAGTTGAGATTAGGGTTATTGCCAGGATAAGGGGTAGGATTAAGTTTTGAGTTTAGGCTAGATTTATTGCCAGGATAAGGGGTAGGATTAAGTTTTGAGTTGAGGTTAGAGTTATTGCCAGGATGAGGGTCAAGATTAGGTTTTGGTTTAAATTTAATGTTAGGATTAGGGTCAGAGTGCGGATTTGATTTTGGGTTGAAGTTAGGATAGGGGTTAGGATTAGGGCCAGGGTGAACACAGACACGGCGAGAATTCCAAACTCCACACAGAATTGAACCCAGGCCTGTCTTGCTGTGAGGTGACAGCTCGACCCACTGTGCCACAAGGCTTCCCTACACTCAGAGTCAGGTTGAAAAAAGCTGAATCTGTGCCCCTCGCACACCACTCAATTTTCTTTGTAAAGTTTTAAAACTTTACACAGCTGTACAATGTTCTCCCCACTTTATAGACTTATGGATGTGTAGAATGTAAAATCTTATCTGCACTGTTCTAGAATGTTCCCCCTATTCACACTGACCTAGAATGATAGCTTGTTAGATAGGGCACCTAAGATCTGACTGCTAGGCCACCCAAATTTTAATCTTTAAGTACAAGATCTAACTACGTTTGTTTTATCTTCTTAAAGAGATTTCAACATATATTTCAAATAACAGAGGGGTAAACAAATTTTTCACCAAAACTAATATATTTTGAAAATGTTGTTGCTGAAACTGTGTTAAGTCAAAATTATTACCTAAACTACCTTCAGTCATGACTGGAAGGTCGCCGGTTCGAGCCCCTGGACCAACAAGACCCAACTGAAGTGCCCTTGAGCAAGGTAGCTAACACCCGACTGCTCCGCGGGTGCTGTGGATAGGGCTGCCCTCCACTCCGGGCAAGTGTATTCACTGCCCCCTAGTATGTCTGTTCACTAGTGTGTGTGTGTATGTGGGTGTTGTACTGCAGGGATGGGTTAAATGTGAAGGTCAAATTCCGCTGTGTGCAAAACACAAGAGGCAAATAATTTTAATTCTAATTTAAAGTGGGTAACAAATGAAAAGATAAATAAATAAATATGATGTATAGTGGAAAATAAGTAAAAATGTATTAAACAATACTTTAGTAAAGAACTAAAATACCAGTACTCTGCTCAACCTCCAGTGGACTGCCCAAAAAATGCTGAACAAATCTGCCAGCTTTGCCATCAGTGGAGCTCCAGTGGCCCATGGTCCTTTTGCTATCAGCGGTTATTGAATGTCTACGAGATTCACAATGTTCTACAATGCTTTCTCTAATTCACAACTGTTCTAGGATGTTAGCCCATTCATGATGTGCTCGAATGTTCACCTCTATTCACATTTATTCATGTTGTTCTAGAATGCTTCTTAAAACTGTTCATAATGTTCTAGAATGTTTTCCCCCATTCTTGGACGTTTATCCTCATTCAAACTATCGTAGAACATGCCTCTTCATTTAGACTGTTCTAGACGTTCTCTCTGATTCCTAAATATTATTGAATGTTCTTTACCATTTATAATGTTCTAAAACTGTCCCCTCATTCACACTGTTCTGGAATGTTATTCTTAATGGTTATTCTTCACGGTTTCAGAATGTGTTCCATTCATTCTGTTCTAGATGTTCTCTTCGTCCATTCACATAGATTTGCTTTTATCAGTTCTATTACTAATCATTCCATATCAAATACTAATGTTAAAGTACTCTGGCCTTAAAATGCATCAGATGCTCAAAGCGTCTACTTCAGCTGTGTGCAGTGGTCACATAATAAAATCTTCTTTTTCTCCCCAAAATAATATGTTAGATACCAGAGCTATGACCATCAATTTGAAGAGGGCAACAACTCTTTTGTAGCTTTCTAGCACGCTCAAACTGAGAGCCATTACCGTGGGCCTGTTATTCTGAAATGAGAGTGTAGCTTTAAAGGGTAAATTCTCTGTTGTTTGAAAATGAATATGTTACGTTCATAAAGTCTGCACCAAATGTTTGCATTCAAAGGCACAGTCACCCTGACAAAACCAAGCTGTGTACTGCATTATTTTACACTTCCATTATTACTCTCTGTTACCCAAAAACCTGTCATACCCCTAGAATAGAAGTTGTCCTGTGAAAAGTGCCCGGGCAGGTAAAAGAGTTGGGCGAATAGCAGGTTTCAAACCAGAGGACTGGATGAATAGCTTTTTGTAATCTGGAGGATTTTAATGAAAGCCGGAAAGTGAGTGGCATGGCTGAAATAATGTTAGCGCTAGCACAATGGTAGCTCTTTACAGTATATATTAAAGGTTAACGGTCGGACTCTAATTGGCTGCCTGCCTGAATAGGGCACAAGGACACCAGGCCTCAGGGCGGCCGTATCGTGCTGACGGCCCTTTCCTTTCTACTCTGTTCTTGGGGAAATAGGGAAAAAAAAAAGATCTAAATGTAGGGAGGCTGTGATTGAATTTCTTTATCAAGTCCCCCATCTCTACTTCGAGATTATCCTTTTGTTTAGCAGGAGCGACTTATCCCCTGGCTCATTTTTAAACTATATTACACGCCAGGGAAGCAAAGAGGGCTACAGGGAATGGAGGTAAGCTCGTTTACTGTATGTTCCATTTCCGTGATGTTTCTGTCTGCTTGACTTTTCCTTTACTTCGGTTGCTAACCGATTTCCTGCTTGCATTTTCTTCTCTTTCTGTCTTTCTCTACCCTCCCTCTTCTGTTTCCTTCCCCTGTCCAATTCATCGTTTTGCTACAAGACAACTTATCCCCTCCTTCTGTGCAGAATGTTTGCCTGCTCTGTATTTAGCTCAGATAGCTTTACTGGTATGATTGTATGAAACACTATGTTGTCAAAGCATAACAGCAGTAATAATAAAAGTACTATAATATAAGTAACAACAACATCACCACCACCAACACCAATAATAATAATAACAATAACTGGATGATGGTCTGGGGCTATTTTTCAGGGTTTGGATTCCAGTGAAGGGTAATGTTAATGCTACATACAAAGACATTTTAGACAATTACATGCTTCCAAATTTAAGGCAACAGTTTTAGTGTGATTGTGCCTCTGTGCACAAAGTGGGGTCCATAAAGACATGGTTTGAAGGGTTTGGTGTGGAGACCCCTGACCTCATCCCTACAGACCACCTTTAGGATTAATTGGAATGTTGATTGTGAGCCAGGCCTCGTCACACCACATCAGTACCTGACCTTACAAATGTGCTTTTTCAGTGAAAGGCACAAATTCTCTACAGACACTCTTCAAATCCTATGGAACGCTGGCTCATAAGAGTGGAGGCAAAGGGGCAACTCAAGGTTAATGGCCATGGTTTTGGAATGGAATGTCCAACAAGCTCATATAGGTGGGAATGGTCAGGTGTCTGCATACTTTTGGCCATATAGTGTATCATTTATAAGAGAAACATCACAATGAAGCTTATGTTATTCATACATATAGTTTTGACAAAATGTGTTGCTTTTTACAACAGACGCATCATTTATTGAGTACAATGTGAGCAAATAAGATTAAAGTGATTAACTGTACAAAGTAATATGATCGTTTATAATTAAATAATTTAATATTTTTTCAGCCCTCAAAATTTGTTTGCATTAAAATACAAATGTATTATTATTATTATTATTATTGTTATTATTATTATATAGGACCTCAAAAAAACATTTATCTTCAGTTCGATCAGTCAGTTCTTGGACATAAATTACTCGCAAACAATCTTCATCTCTGTCTCTCAGAGCGGCCCCAGTCTGAATCATTTTAATCAGTTTGTCACTTAGTAGCATATCGACTGCCTCTGCAAGCCAACTGCCGCACAGCTTCCCAGCATGCTTTGCAGATTTGGGTCTGATAATTAGGCCCGGGCCAGGCAGGTCGATAACGTCAGCGGGAAATAGGGTGGACAACAGATCACACCCCAGGGTGAGAGTGGTGGTGCAGAGGTGGAGGGGTGAGAGTGTGAGAGAGAGAGAGAGAGAGAGAGAGAGAGAGCAGGGTAAAGAGGAGAAAGCAGCAGGCCACTCTGCCTGTGAGGAGCTGAGTGATTTGTTCAAATCCACTGGCAGACACTAAGGACGAGCAGCACAGGAAGGAGAGGGACAGCATACAGAGACACTGCAGAGAAGCACACACCCCTCACATCCTTCATACACCCCCCTCTCTCACACACACAAACACACACACTTACATACACATGGACTGATTCATCCTGCTTCCAGGTTGCCAGATATATGCGGTTGTTGTTAATGTTCTCCTGCGGTGCGATAGGCTTCATGTTCCCTGTGTTTGGTGTAATTAGGAAGCAATCTCATGTAATGAGAAATGTGCATTGTGGTTAGAGCTGAAGTCAGGGCCCTCTGTGATTTCACACATAACCATAAACATGTTGTTTTTCAATTTTACATGTTCATTCAC
Source organism: Megaleporinus macrocephalus (assembly GCA_021613375.1). Classification (NCBI taxonomy): domain Eukaryota; kingdom Metazoa; phylum Chordata; class Actinopteri; order Characiformes; family Anostomidae; genus Megaleporinus; species Megaleporinus macrocephalus. Next base: position 22,204,730 of record CM038708.1, on the reverse strand, counting down.
ATATTCTAGGTTTATGTTTTAGTTAATATTCTTAACCCCTTCCGTTCTTTTGCTTTTATCGTGCTGTGGCTTGTTATTCGGTAAAAACGTGTTTATGAAAGTGCAGACCTGCCATTTAAATGGCCAATATTAAAGCTGCACTGTGCAATGGTTTGTGGTTACAGTTGAAAGACGTAGCTAAAACACTGATAAAATTGGGTTTCGTGTGCGGCTGCAAGTCACCCAACATTTTAAAACTCAAAGGCATCACACTAGATTTGACAGGAATTTTTCAGACCACGTCATATGATTTGACTGAGTTCTCTTTGAATATTCTTTCAACTTGCTTACAATCATCAGATTCAGGCTTTCGGCTATAGGGTGCAATGTACAGCCGATGCATACATTTACATTTACATTTCTAACAGGGTGGTCTCCAAATCCTTAAAAATAGCATAGCAGAGCGATCTTTTTAAGTGAGCCCTTGTCATACTCTGTACTTTGGTCCCATAGTCCACAACCCTCCATTCACCAATCTTAAACTGGACTCCAGTTTGATCACCTCTGGAAATCATGTGACTTTTATCATCAACCATTCAAAGACCACCTCTCCATTCCTGCTTGCCAGATTACTGTGATCTGTTTATTCCACTATATAACCTGTTTGTTTTCGGACTCATCTTGTGAAGTATTGCTAGAGTTCTCTGAACCTTTCCAGACGTGTTTGGCTCTTTCACGCTTTGGCCTGTGCCTGTTTTTCTCTTTTCGATTTTTGGATTTGCCCTGAGTGTTTTCTCATTGCTGGTATTTCGTGTATTTGGAGTTTCTATTTGTGACTACTCTTTAGATGTTCCACTTAATTGTCGTTTTTGCGTTAAAGCCTCCGATTTTTAACCGCAAGCGTCTGGCCAAGTCTGTTGCATTACAGCTCTGCTCTTATTGATAGCTCTGATTCATTTGGCAGCAGTCCAGACTGAAACTATCCTTATAATTTCAGCACAGGTGGGCTAAACTGCTGTAGGCTGAATGGGTTTCATCACATTCAAAACAAGCCGTGTGAATGGCATGTTTTGAAACTTCAGCAATGTTCGCGTATCTCATTATACTGATTTATTTAAAAAAGAAAACACCAGGGTTTTCCATGATATGGCCCTAAGGGTTAAAAGAAGGTTAATTCTTTGACATTCATCACTATGCAGTTCCTTGTACAAGTAAAGGCAATGCAAAAGGTAAAGATGGATCACCTGCCCATTTCTCTCCTTTACATGGTTTAATTCAAGCATTGTTTTCTAAGTACATGAAAATGATTGTGCATAGAAATCACAGACTCAGTTCAAGAAGACATTGAAAAACAATAATTTCTTTTACAATGAACAATAACTTCCATAAGATTTAGTATCCAGTGACTACCAGACATTCTTTAGTAACAGAACGAATATAATTAATGCTGTATGTAGTCATAGGAGCAGGACAGGGACAGGACCAGGATTTCAGGGTTCAATTCTACATCCGTATTAAAAGCATGTGATTATAAAGCATGTGCAAATCCTTGCTCCCGAAAAAGTCTGAAATGCAGAGCAATTCTCAGAGCAAGCAGGGCTGCAAAGAATCCTGGCAGAGACAGAGAGACAGAGCGAGAGGCAGACAGGGAGACAGACAGAGACAAAAGATGAATAACTACTAATCATCCCAATGGGCTGCAGTGTGAAAATCCCTTATTGAGGAGGCAGCCCTTCCTCCATGGCGTTCCTCAAAAACCTAATCCCAAGATCGATCCCCACGATTGCCTTAATCCAGACGAATCGGCTGCGACAGCACCGCCATACAAAGGATTTTGCCCGTAAGGCGTGTAACTCCGGAAAATCTATGCCGTCGCAAATCTTTTCATGTGTCTCTGATATTAGTCAAGCAACTTGGCTTCTGAGCCCGCGTTCTGTGTTTGCTCTGAGTCCCGAACCCGCAGATGAAAGCGTCTCTCTTTTAGGGGCCAATGTCAAGGATGACAGTATAATTATCCCTACGCTGTGTCACATATTAGCGAATATTTGGAATCGCAGCCATTAATGGAATTAAAACACGACACACATCAGAATGACAGAGATAATTATCGCTATGATTTCTCCAAATATTTGATCCAAAGCTCGCAGCGCCGAATGTAAAGTAACGCATTCGCCGGAATTAAATAATCCCCGGAATTAATTGATGGAAAATGTTTTTGTGTAAACCTTCTGTGAAATGTATGCGGAGAGAATAAGCATGCAATCAAGCGTTCTATCCTGTTTCTCAGTCCGCGTGGTAATTGATGTGACCTGCTCTCGAGGGCACCGCCGCGATTAGTAAAACTCTGATTAAACAAACACAGACGCAGGGCTGGCTTTCTTCTCTCCGGCTGTAGGCCTCTCCACCTGCCTGAAAGTTTTGACATGTTTTGGATAAAGCATGAAAAGTTTCTCAGCTGCGGCTCCCGCTTAAAAAGCGCAGTTATTCAAACGGAGTATTAATAATGCAGGCTCGAACTGCCTCCCAGGAAACCTTCAGCACTTGATGCAGATGGGCCCTTTCTATTTGTGAAACGTGCGTCTTTACAAATGGTAATGACTCCGAATACGAGTACTACAGCATGTCAGACATATCATTATCTTCCCATAATTCCATGTTTCCTTGTTGAAGACAGCTAGTCTTGTAATTAGCACTGATAACAATAGCCACAATAGGGGTGTTTTCAATATGCTATATTCCTCTTTTTTATTTTGCTGTATTTTTTTTCCATGAAAAAGAATGCATAATAAGCAGAGAGGCATTTGTTAGAGTGTAGTACTATTTTTATTTGAGCCAGTCCTTTATTGTATGTTATTCAAGAGACAGGGGATTTACTTCAAATATTCTGTATATCATATATATATACATCACTGCTGTCTGAACAAAACTTTGTATTTCCATTTTTAAGTTTAGATTTTTAACTTGTTCTTTACATTCTGTGTAAATTTCATGATATATAGTGCTGTATATATACACAGAGGCAAGAAAAAGTATGTGAATCCTTTGAAATTACCTGGTTTTCTGCATTAATTGGTCATAAAATGTGATCTGATCTACATCAAAGTCTCAAGTATAGACAAACTACATCATCAAAAATACATCACTGCAAGGCTGAGGTTTTGTGGACTGTTAAAACCAAGATTTAATTGTTCAGGAAAAACCTGCAGCACTACGTATGGCATAAAAAGGCCATTGCATATCAACATAAAACCATTATCCCAGTGATGTATGGTGGTAGGAGCATCATGGTTTGGGGCTGCTTTGCTGGTCTGGGACCTGAACCACTTGCCATCATCGAGGGTAAAATTAATTCTTAAGCTTATCAAGTAATCCTACAGAATAATGTAAGGGTGGCTGTCTGCCAGCTGAAGCTCAGTAGAAGTTGGTTGATGCAACAGGACAATGACCCTAAACATCGAAGTAAATCTACCAAAGAAGCTTCAAAAAAAAAAAAAAAAAAAAACTGAATCCAATAGAAATGTTGTGGAATTACCTCAAGAGAGCTGTTCACACTAGACATCCAAAGAATATGGTTGAGCTGAAGCAGTTCTGTAAGGAGGAATGGTCCAAAATTCTTCCTAAACGTTGTGCAGGTCTGATCAGCAGCTACCAGAAACACTTGTTCTGGTAAGTTATTGCTGCCAAAGGTTTGACCTGTTAATAAATCCAAGGGTTCACTTACTATTTCCACTAGCACTGTGGATGTTAATTAGACATGTCCAATCCAGACATGAAATATTATAAATGTTTGCATGGTAATAGGTTAAGCATATTGTGTTTGTCTATACTTGGGACTTAAAATGTGATCTGATCTGCATCTATGGCCAATTTATGTGGAAAACCAGGAAATTTCAATTGCATGTGTATATATACGTACACATATATGTGTAAAAGTGGTAGGCACTTTATATTGACCTTATATTTATGTTTTTTTTGTTCAATACAGGATGCTTTAATTTGCTTAGCAAAACACTTTATCATAATGTAGCAATACAGTAAGTAGTGTTTTAACATACGTCAGTGTGTTTATTTAATCCTTTGCAAGCCTTTTTCGTTGTGGAAAGTCTTTTTATTATTATCCAGTATTATTTGCAGTTATCATTTAATACCTGATTTGACTTATCAGTACTTCATTAAGCTAAATCTAGATTGCTGGTGATGGAATTTATTAATTTCATGCAATGCCTGGGGCGTCCAGGAGAAATCTGGAATTAGTCTTTGCTTTTTAAACATATATTGTCACTCTCCAAAAAACATGCATCTCGATTTTTGTTGGTTTTTAGTTTTCTACATCATTTGAATACAGAACCTGATATTTACATATCAGTGAAAATTTTACAGTAAAAGTAAAGACTCTCCTGTAAAGTTGCCATGTTGGAGATACTTAGTTTACATGGGACAGTAATGATATACATATAAGTGACCTTGCAGAGAGTTTATTCATGAATAAGTTACAATAAATACATTGTTTTATTATAGTTTTAGATCAAATTTGGCTCAAACATATTTTTTACAACCCAGTCAGAGCAGAGAGATACACCAGGGTGTCCCCAGAGAAAACCCCCTTTTCCAACACTATTATATATATTATATAGCATCACATATAAAACCCAAATGTAGGTCCACTGGTTGTGTGTCCTGGTAAGCAAAATAGATATATTTGCACTGTAAGCTTTGTGATCCCTGGCTCCCCATCATCATTGCAAAGAAAAGATGTTGAGTTTATTTACAATGCACCCTATCATGTCATTCACTGTGTATTAAAGATTGAAGATGTCCTTGTGACTGCAGAACAAATTCCACTGCCCGTTATTGCTGTCCATTACACTGTTTACCATTTAGCCCTGCAATATTTAAAAGATATGATAGAGAATAATTGGAGAACTTGGCCTTTGATCTACAGATCAACTAATACAACTAATGCGCTAGTGCGATACCCTTTTTTACACGTTCCACTGTGTCTAACGAAAGCGATCGTAGAGGAGGATGCATCAATCCGCTCTTGCAGTAAAACCTTAACCAGCTTTGTGTTCTTACAGGGCTGAGGATGTCTCGTAGGAAGGATTTAAAACGAAATCAGGTGTTACTGTACCTCCTGATCCATCTGTCGTCTTTGGCACTGGCCGCTGCCCTTTATTGTCCTCCTAAAGATAGTGTTGCAGCGTCTCCTGTTGTGATTAAGTTGAGGAGGCTGCTTCTAGTTCAGTGCTAAAGGCCTTTCCCTCCCTATACACCCTAACAGATGGTTATAAAGCCTGCTTTCCACTGACACATAAAGGCCCATTTCAGCAGTGCTGGGAGAAGCTTGATTTTTAATGAGTAGCAAAAAATAATGCCACCCATGTAAGTTAGTGCAAACGTCCCATGGTTCCTTGGCAGAAAATGGCAAAATCGGAGCAGAACAAACTTCATTACCGGCCGGCTCACAGCGGTAAGGAAACAAATGAGGTGTCCGCTCCCAAAATGTCAAGATAACCAATTATGAAACATGAATCGTCATTACAGTGCTTTTGGGGAAATGTGTGGAAAATAACGAGACAGAAGGATGAAAGAATGGAGCAGTTTTCCTTTGATTAAAGAGGGTGAAAAGTTGATGATATGTTGATCACAGCTTGCCACAGAGAATCATCTCACATCATTCTTCCTACACCTCTTGAGAGATTAGGTCATTTTCAAGAGGTGACTCTAAAAGCAGCGTGAGCGTTCCACTGAAAATGACCAAAACATCCACTTAGGAGTCGTTTGTGATAATCAGGTTTTTGCATGCAGATTCTTTGTGAATGCAAACTGTGCAGTACACCTTAACCCCTTAAATGGCAGGCTATTTATTCAGGATTTAATTATAAGGGGGTAAATTGTGAATGAATTGCATGGCCTTCCTCTTGTTCGCTGTCTGTTTTCTTCTTTAGGTTTGCACTGAAGCTACGAAACGAATAGAACTTACAAGTAATAGAAGATAATGGATGCTAATATATTACCTACAATTAAAACTGCTTTCCTAGATCATCCCACATTTGTCTCAGACTGTGCTGAGATGTTCAGTAATGATAAAGACTTGCTTATTTGGTTTCTAAAGTCCTATTAGAGCTGAATTAGTTTTACCTGGGAGGTGCTGTTGAGTGATTGCCCGTTAGATCTGTCTCTTTACTGCAGGTCTGCTAAGTATTAATTGGGGAGCAATTGATCTTTTATAATTCATCAAGCCAATCAGAGCTTAATTGGTAATAATTCAATTTGACTTGACCTCACACTACTGAAAAAGCAGGGATGTCAGAATATCCCGGTATCCTAACCCATTAAGAATTTTGTTTCACCCCACAAGTCAGATTCCTACTTGGAAACTCAGGAGAGCCTTACCAATCACAATCTTAAAATCCAAGATGGCTGCACCACACATCAGTAATATTGAAAGCAATATAGTTATACTTTTTATTAGCACGTATGTCTATTTATGTCGTACACCTGGTGCTGTCCAACTTCTATGTGTGGACATGTTGCTATAGTCTTTGGATGAGTAAAATACTATGTAACACATAGTTATTAAATGGGATTCTAACATAGCAGCTAACCTAGCTAGTGTGCAAACCCACTCTGAGACCGCCGGTCTCTGTTTTACTCTAACGCAGTCAAGTAAGGTGTTGTCGTTTCTGGCTCCGACATCCAACTTCCTGGCTAAATGGAACACACCATTAGGCAATAGCGGGATTAGTAATCCTGCTACTGGAACGGCTAAACTTTAAAACAGAGATCAGCTTGGCACACTTTCTTTATCCCATGACTACTATAATCTACAATATATTCTAATGGCCTAATCAGAAGGAGAATGAAAAATCTAACATTTTGAATGTACATCTCACTGTTAGGGATGCTATTGTGTTTGCCAACTGTTTGCTTTTGTTGTTTGTTCATTTTAATTTGAATAGATAACTGATACTTTATCTTGTTTGAAACTGAGAGTCAGATGCCTTACAGATGACATGACCAGACCTCCTCTTAGTACAACTAATTTAGCTTGAATATGGTTACGTTGCTACATGCAGTTTTCTGTATGAAAGACATAAATACGAAAAATAGCCTTTTAACTGTTTAATATTTCTGACCAAACTTGTTTAATCACTTAGAATGAAACAAGCTGCTTTTGTTACTGTGTCTTAAAAGCTTATATGAAGTCATTGAACTGTTCTGATGTCTTCTGGATGTCTTATTTCAATAAGAGTGGATAGAGCTAAGCTGCTACAGGCTGAATAGGTGGATATATGTAAATTAGTTGTTCTTGTGACATCACAGAAATAATACATTTGAAACAGGCAACTTAGTTCACAAATATAGACTATATGAACTGGGTAGGTATGTTTTAAAACTTTAACAATATTTACTTAAGGCTTTTTTTAAAAAAAAGTTTTATTGTGGGCCCGAGCTCAGTTTAAGGCAGGATTATTTAAGCAAACTGTTTAACCGATCGACTTTTTTAGCCATTTTCCCCCAAAATTTCCTTTTAAGGCCCATTAATCAGTTAATTACTCAACCAGTGTGTGTAAGGCATGCAGTCCTGAGCCTGAGGAATTGAAGCGTGGAAATATGCATGGTTCCTTGGAGTTTAGTGAGTTAATTAGGTCCTAAATGTTTAATATCCAGCACACATATGTGTTTCTCAGTGTGTCAGTGTGTGGGGAGTTTGCACGTCTCCTCCTCCGTCAGAAGAAGCATGTGGAGAAGGAGAGAAAGGACGTAAGGCAGTGTTTTACACCCCGTTCCATTCTGACAGGGCCAGTATTCACTCGGTGCAGTGGGGAGTGAGGAGAGGGGCCATGTTTGAAGTTTCACACCTGCGGAAAAGAGAGAGAGAGAAAGAAGAGGGGTAGAAACGTCTCCAGGCCATTCCCTGCACCTCTTCTTCACATCGCTCCATACTCGCTTTCTGACAGCAGCTTCAGACTGTGAGAGGGAGAAGCCCCCCACCCCGCCACGCGCCTCTCCCCAGAAACACAGAGACGTCTAATGTCACACACACACACACACACACACACACACACACACACACACACACACACACACACTGTTTTTTATGTGCAGATTTTTATTTTTTTTGGCTTGCTGTCTCTCACACTCTATCACAATCACTCTCTCTTTCTTTCTCTCACTCTCTCTATCTCTCTCTCTTTCAGATTTTCTCACACCAAAATTTATTTATTTATTGACACACAAACATCAGTATAAAAGAGAACGCAGCTGGCCGCAGATGCTGACAGGCTAAGGCCATTTGAAGCATTGTCACAGAATGAAAACAGAGAGCAAGAGGACAGCGAGAGAGAGAAAGACAGACCAAGAGAAGCAAAAAGACCCAAAGAAATAGAGAGTGAAAGCATGTGTTTCTCCTAGCCACAAAAACACACAAAACACACATAATAGTTTTATATATATATTACATTGCTGTAAGTGGTTATCAGCAGTTGCTTAGGGCTCCCAATACACAATAAGTGCACAGTTCAATCCATAATTTGCTGTTAGGAAACAGCAAACAAACAAATAACAAAAAAGCAATCGAAAAATACAAAATTAAACTAGTTTAATATTTTATGCTTTTATGTGTTTTGCAATATCTTCAGCAAATAAACAGAAACTGTGCTGTGAGATTTTGTATTTAAGTAAACATTCCAGTGTTAAAGGTGAATATCAGATTTGTAGTTAAAAAAATCAAAATAAATCAAAATTATCAACAGAAAGTGAGAAATAACAGTCACTGGGTCACTGTGACATCAAATCTACCATCAGTCCATCATGAGAGGATGAAGGAGTAGCTTTTTTATAACCTCTTGTCAGTTATCTCAAATGTCCTGCTCTTGGTTGGATTATTTAAAGACAGGTAGCCAATGAAAGGAACAGTAAACATCAACAGCCTCACCCAGCAAAAACCTAGCAACAAACTAGAGTTACCATTTCCACCACTGAAGACACTCTTAGCTTAGAAGATGAAGTTTCTTCCAGACTGGTAAGGATGAAGAGGGACGAGGAAAGACTGCATTTCCTTGTTTCTTATGATAGGGGTGAATGTTGCCCCCTACTTGTTTAGAGTATGAATTTAACAGGTTGCATCATCATACAAATAGCAAAATGTTTTAAGCTTATTTTTATGGGGTCGCCATCTTGGAATCCAAAGCAAGGTTGAAGTGTGAAGCTTCTGGAATCAGAATGAACAGGCAGAGTATACAGACAGCAAATTCCCTTGAACAATACCTTTGACTGTTTCGTTGTGAAGCAGCACTTTTAGTGATGTGCACGGGTACTCAGATACTTGCTTAATACCTCAAAGTTTCAAGTATTTTAATACTGAAATAACTGTTTAGGTGTTTAGGTTTCGATACATGAGGACAGAGAAAATATACAGCTTGCCAATTTTGTCTAATGATAATTTTGTGGCATGTTTTTAGCTGGACTGTACAAGTAACCCACTTTTGTCAGTATGTATATTATACTTGCTACTACGAAACACTAGTTCAGAAAATACCTCATATAGAACACAAATAGACCTCAATCTCCAACCATGGATCTGAGTGTTCTAGTGCAATTCTAGTTTACTAGCTTGATGAATAATTTTAATTGTTGCAGCTAAACTTTTAAATAAGGCAATTTGGGGTTTTGGGGTGATCCTCATGTGGATGTATTCTTGTATCCTTGCCTAGCAGGATGAAGTTTCTCCAGCAGGAGGTGCTATTTGGTGTTCATTTACAGGAGAAGCAGCAGTGGCGAGAAAGGCGATATAACAAACACATGTGTTTGCAGTGACACATGTGTTTACACGTACAACAGTTTGTTGCCAAACGATATTAAGTTGCCTGGTATTAATTACGTGAATTGCATCAAAGACTTTTATTAAATAAGCTAGAGATTGTATTTACTGTAAGCAAATTAAGCATTGAACAAAAGTGGGTCCAGCAAATGATCTTCTGAAATTTAACACTGCTGATTTTACTGAGCAAAGAAAAGAAAAAGGAGGACTCTTTCCAAACCTCAGTAGTTTTATACCCTCATTTATGTTTTGTTCGATTCTTCCATACAAAATAATAATATTGAGGTGGGCGGAGTGTGGGCCCTCCAAGTAGGATGTCACTATGTGCGCCAGAAACAATGTTATTTGTTACAGTACTTTGTCAATAAAAATATAAGCTTATAATAACAGTAAATAAATGAGAAAGCCAGATCGGGAGATGGAAAGAGAGAGAAAGTGTGAAACTGGAAGTCAGCAAGTGACGAAGATCAGTGACAGTCAGCGCTGTGACTGGGAGAAGCTAAAAGTGTGTGTCTGACTCTCCACCATAACAGCACGGTACATGCAAATAGCAGGAAGCAGTTGACACTTGCAGATTAAGGAAATGTGCGGCTATTTTAGGTCAGGAGAGAAAAGAGTAACACATCCTATTATTCTGTCAGCCAGGCCACGATAATGACATCAGCATCAGTGTGAAGGATGGGTGAAGTACAGGCAGGAAGACGCTGGTACATTGTGTTTAACTCTCCACATGGAGCCCTGCATACGCTTACCACCAGAGACGAGGGAGAGAGATGAGGGAAAAGTGAGTTAGAGAGGGAAGGAGTGAAGGTGTGGGGTAGGGAGGGGGTGGAATAGAGAAAATAGGAGACGTACCGACACGGGAAAGTGAGAGGAAAGCATGAAGGGTAGAGAAATGTGGTGGATGCATAAAGGTATTAGACGATAGTAAGATAGAAATGGAAGGACATCAATCCTATCGTGTATCTTGAGACACACGGAAGACAAGTAAAATCATGCATTTCATCAAGCCTGAGGCAGCACCCATATGACAGATCATAAGAAAATGCTGACACTGAGTAGATGTATGTACAAGCTGATTTGATCTCTACTTTATCTCTAAATGTGTGATTGATGCTCAGGAATGTAATACAAATTGCTACTCTAAGTATATAATAGAAGTCTGTTGCAGACGCGTTTTGGGATAATACAAGACTTGAATAAAAACACACGGTGCTTTTGTACATCTTTATTGACAGATGAAAAAATAAAAGCATCGGGTGCTTCACCTCACCACCTCGCCTTCTTCCTACACTCTTGAAACATATTCAAATTACATCATTTTGAAGCATTCCACAATAAACAAGAACTAGTAACTGAGGATATCATGCTCACATATAAAAGAAGCATCCACCAAAGGATCAGTCGTTGCAAGCAGTGATGGGTCGTGGCTCACCGCTTTGTGCCATTCTTCATGAGGAGAACGAAAATAATATTTGCAAGACTGCAAAAGAATGAAAGATTTTCCACAACCTACACTACATAACAGTGCAATTCTAGCATAAACACATTATTATTATTAGTTCACTACACCCATGACCATTGCTGGAGAATATGATACAGTTCCAGTGCAAAATGATCAGTGCTGTTGCAATGCTGGTGTGTTGGTATAATGTCCCATCAAAAACTGATGGGAACAGGTACAGATCCTAACATTATCAATATTCAGATTGAGCATATCTGAATATTGAGCATATCTGAATATTGTTGGAGGAGGTGTTCCCTCATTATATACACAAATCAGTCATAACATTAAAACAGCCTCCTTGTATTTACACTTATTGTCCATTTGATCAACTTCTACAATACAGGTGCATTTTGTGGTTGCATACAGTTAATCAGGAACTAAGTCACTTTAAACAGATATATCTTCATAGATAATCTGCCTATTCAAAAGTTTCTACATATGTCCTCCTGTATTTCTTATGTATATATCTTGTGCATGTTTTGTATATACACATATATATAGTAATATATACAGTAATATTTTGGAGCTCAAAGCAAGGTAATTTCAGTTTGATTCCCAGTCCAGGCTGTTCTGTGTATATTATTATATTATATTATGATTACTGCCATAATTTTGTGAAAAGATTCACAGAATCCAGAGGGATCTCAGTCTGTGTAGGGCATGGCTGTAAAAGGTGTGTGACAAACTATCGTACCACTGTGTTGAATATAGCCCCAATAATAAAACTATTGTCATTAAATACAATCTGGCATGGAAATGCCACAAATCAGTTCTATGTGGATACACCACTGAGTTCTCTGGGCCGAGCTCATGTAAGATGTACAGCATTGCATCATTGTTTTGCCAGATTTCACAATTTTGTGTCCTTCTTTTCATTTTCATCCACTAATTTTCTTTCACCAACCATATATCATGCAAATATGTCATACAATCCCTGGGAATTCCCCCAGTAGTGATAAATATATCCCGTTAAATAACACTGATGTACAGGCTAATAAACGGATTTGTCTTCCTAGCAGTAATATTAGCTTTATACCTTACTATAGCATGTTTTTTTAAGGAGTGTGGTAACAGGTTTATGCCACAACGTATTCGTATTATTGTTTACAAAGGCTGAACTGGACCTAGCCAAACATTATCCGTCACTGTAAAAACTCACCCCTAATCTATTTGAAAGAATATGCCTGTATATCATTGGTATGAAATTATCATACACCATAGATTTTTATCCCAAGAGTGAAAATATTTATATATATATATATATATATATGCATGTAATTTATAAGCCTGTGGAATCTACCTCTATTACAATGGATATCACAATAAAAAGCAACTTGACCTTTGCTTTTTTATGATTGATCGGTTTAATTTTGCTCCCATTTGAATTTAACCAGTGAAGCTGCTGTCTGCAAACAGTGACAAACTATTATAAGGTTCTCAGAGCAGATTAAACACACTTGCACTGTCTGAAAAGCAGCGTAGGCTGCAGTGACTGACTGCTATAAAACTGCAACATGAAACACCATAAAATCATAATCAGTTATATTTAAACCAAAGTCTCAGTCCAAGTAAACATTGGTGTAGTAGTTGTTGCTGGTAGGAAGGATCAGGGAGATGATACCTGGCCCTACGGATTTTCTGCCTGGACTGTCTGACCACGCTTTTGCTAATAAGACCAATGATATGATTAACAGCTGAATCAAAATCACAATCATCATTCTCCTGTGAACGTCAGCAGCGTGCTGAGAGTAGGTGCATTACCCACCAGTCTTTGTGGATCCCATGTGGTGGTGGCAATGGTGTGATTTTGCTACACTGACGTCCGTAGAGCAATCTTCAATTCACACATTCTCCTTCTCTCTCTCTCTCTCTCTCTCTCTCTCTCTCCGTTTCTCTCTTTTTATCACTCTCTCGCTCATCCCCATTCCATCTGTGTAGCACATATGATGCAAGATCTGGCATTACGGAGGAGCTGCTATGTACAAGATTATGACTCCTATATTCTCCCCGTGTGAACACAACAGTGACTCATTTACTAATGGTGGCTAAGAGCTAAGACGTTTCAGCTCAACATTCACAGTGTACAGAAGTCTAAGAGAGACAGCATTTCATTGAAACCCATTAATAATCAACAGAAGGTTTTAGAATCTTGAAAATAGAAAACATTAAAATGAAGTATTCAAAATCAAAAAAAGTCAAATTCAAGCACATTTGTGAATTGACCAACGAGGCAAACAGTAAACAGTCTTATTTCTTAGTCCATGTCAGGCTGAGCACCCTTTGGTCATTAAAGAAAAATGGGCACATCAGATTTAAGGGGGTTGAACATTATTTCATGTGTGTGTGCTCCGTTATAAGCATGCTGGCACAATGTAGCTGCTGCTTTTCGTCAGGTGGTTTTGTATTATTTCTTTGCATGTTTTGATGTTTCCCTGCTGGCTGAGGAATTCATCACATCCACTGAGACTGTGACTGAGAGTTATTCCACCGGTGACTGAGAGACTTGTCGGGCCGGTTGTTTGAGCAACACTGTGTTGCAGCTATAATGCTGGCTTGACCGATCACTCGGATTACACTGCACTGCAGCCATGGGGATGCGTGGGCTGGTGGCCTTAGGCTGCATGCATGAGTGGTGCTATGCCGCAACTATAAGGTCCCTTCAGGTTCCCTGTCTAAGTGACACTAGCTGAAAGTGCATCGCACCTACATGGCTGCCCAGGCCGGCTGCTTGGTGACATTGCACTGCAGCTGAGGTACTACCAATAACGGTGGTCTTTGTCTACATGCATGAGCGGTGCTGCAGGTACGAGATCATTTGGGTTGGCTGCCTAGGCAATGCTACACTACAGCTATGTGGCTGTCTTGGCCAGTTGTTTGGGTGATACTGCATTGCAGCTCTATGAAGCTGCCAGGACAGGTGGGTCCAGCTGCATGAAGGACATTTGTGCCGTTTGAGGCTGGCTGTCTTTGTGATGCACCATAGTTGTGGAATGAGATCTTCCCCCACAGCTGGTGACTCTTTCTGGACTATAAGTGACTCTATACCATGGTCTGGGGAATCCCCCTGCTAGCTGAAGGAACTGTGGGGTTGTGTGTGTGCGTGGTGTGTGCAGCTATATTTATGGTTGCTTATGCATTTCTTACTTTTATAAAGCGTTTTTTGTAAAGGGTCCTTGAGCATGGGAAAGCTCAGCTGCTGGCTGTGTAAACTCATATATCATGCATATATCATGGCATGTTACCTGAGACAGGGTACGAAACGAGCCCGCCACATGATCCAGGATGCTCAAATGTCCAGATTTCCTAAAGCCTCCCATAGCTGTGAGTCAATATACACCCGCATGTATATTTCAAAAGGCTTTGTGTCTTGAGCATGCGTGCATGCATTCATGCATTTTTCTTGTGTATGTGTGTGTGTGTGTGTGTTTGTGTGTGTTTCAAACATGAACGTCTTCTCCTTTTCCTCTGAGACTGAATGGAGGCTCAGGGAAATAGGAAGAGAACATGGCGGGATATAAATAGCAGTGGCTAGGGGGGCGTTAGAGACACAGTCCAGAAATCTGGAGAGCCTTTCAGTGCCATGTTGAGTCATGAAAAGGGCACAAAGTTTAAGACTTTCCATTCTTTCTCTCTTTCTTCCTCTTCCTACATTGTTATTCATGCGGGAAACAGATTAAACACAACCTGTATCAGCAAGTGCTTCTTTTCCAGCAGTAAATATCCATAAAATATCTATTTTTTTTCTGAGGGTAAGTTCTACCCATAAGCTTTCTGAGGATTATTGAGAAAGGATAGCTACCCATTAGCAGTGCCTATATTGACAGACTCTGTATGACACCTTTGAAATGCACATTAAAAGGCATGAATAATACATAATACACACCAGATGCATAAATATGTATCACACGTATGAATGCATAAGCATGTTGTCAGCAAAACTGCTGAACGGACAGAATTTATTCTTTCACGATACATTTAGCAATAAGTGATGATGATTTTCTTAAGCATTTAATGTTATTAGCCTGCCCACTAAAGGTGAGTGTCAGTCTCACTTTGTGGGTCTGTAGGAATGTTCTTAATTCACCTTTAGTTGCTCTCTCCGTTTCCTTCTTGCGAGAATCCCTGATTACGCTCTGTTCCGTTACTGTATTAGCTCAAGTGAAGTTTGTTGAAGCAGTAAGGGATCCAGTTGACATAACTGTAAACTTAAGCAACAGATCTTGGCCAGAAGTCCTTGTGATTAACAAACTAGCGAAACTACTCCATTGTGACCATTTGGATATATAGTGTGGGCAACTACACTTAAATTACCAAAGAATTCAACAGCAGCGCCAAAACTTGGCTGTCAGCATCTCCAAATTCTGTTCTTTTTTCTTTTCATAGGTAATTTGAGTTCAAAAACTATTCAAATCTTTTAAAATCGTTTTTTTTCTTGGAGTAGCATTTTCATACTCTACTTACTTATTTTTCTTATTTCCTGCTACTATTTCAATCACACAATGTCATTTTATCTTTCCAATGTTTTAAGTGTCTGTAAGTAACTGTTTAAATATATATTACTAATACATTCAGCATTAGTATGACTGCTGGTATTCAGTATTACAGTAGTATAACTTACTATATAAATTACTGTATAAATACTCACTTGTGCATCACCACAGCTTTTTTTATTTATATAATTGAATAAGTGCAATTATAGTTGTAACATCATATTGTCTCCTATGTAAATAAACAGGTATAGTAGGATGATGGCATTTTCATTTAGCTGCTGTTTATAAGTTGTGTAATTACATTATGAGAATAAAGCATCTGCATAAAGCTTGTTGAAATGTCAAGCCTATAAGTTTGAAAGAACCCATTTTGGTGCTATATAAAAACCAGTTAAAATAAAATTCTATATGGAAATGCATACAACATATTCTCCTTCAGTCACCAACTTCACCATGCGGAGAAACTTGTGACTCTAAAAACAAAAATAGTCCAGGCATTGTCACTCCAATGATATCTAACAACAGATATTTTATTAACTACATTAAAGTAACTTATATGTGCTCTTTCTGTGATTTAAAGTCAAAACCTTGGTTAGGTTACCATGTCACATTAGGAGAACGCTACTACAGACAGATAAATACAATCAGAAAGGTAATGCTAGAAAAATAGCTGTTAAAATAAATGTTATTACTCTCTTCCTATTAATCATGTATATTTACATAATAGAAATTATGTTGTCGACTGTGAAGACATACTTGTGTAATTATATGAGTAAAAATAGACGTACATATTACTTGCTATGCTGTACTACTGGAATCCATCTGTTACACATTAATATATCACCAGTAGCTAACATTGTTGTTACATGTACCACTGAATTAAACCTAACACCACCAACATGGTTTATATGCTAAGTAGTGATGACTTCTTTCATGCAATGCAATCTTTTATAGGAGTGAAACTGCTCTACCAAGTATTGTATATGTTAGCTAGGTAGCGGTACTAGTGCTCCTGTCATGCTGTGCTTACATGCCAAGTTCATCCACAGTTAACAAACATGAACTGTTCATTTGAAAAATCATGAACTACATTTTACTATAGTTTTACAATGAACTATATCCTTTGTTTGCTAAATCAACCTTTTTAACATGACTGCAGACCTACTAAGCTGGCTAGACAGTTTGCTTGCATACTTGACAGTCTCACAATAAGCAAGGTAAAACATACATAAAAAATACATAGCAGCAGGAGATTATAAAAATATGAAGAGCTTACATATTTCATGTCCACCACGTGAGCCAAAGCAAGTTCTTGTTTTCATCTCACTGCTGCACACGTACAATGTAATGGGTCTTATACAAATGTATACGAATTAGCTTGTTTCCAATAACTTTAAATGAATAAATTGTAGTTATTTATGAGTTTCATGTAAAATGTTTGCTTTGTGTTTATGAGGACAAAGAGAAGAGAAGAGAAGAGAATAGAAGAGAAGAGAAGAGAAAAGAAGGTCTTCCAATACACGCAGAACTACCAACAGAACAATGTCCTTCTCTTGAAATCGATGCTGACCTGACCTCTGTGAGAGAGACACCCAAACCTATTCGTGTTACATACTTAAAATTGAACCCCAACCAATCCGGCACTCATCTGATGACTATGGAGGCTGCCTGATGCCAGGATGTTGAGTAGATATGGAAATGATGCTTGCCCTCATAGGAATGCAGCGAGGCTGCAATGCGGGAACATAATTGATCGACTGCGACACCCACAGTCCCAAACAACTGATTCAGATTGCTTCGCTCCAAAATAGCTCGAGCTTTTGGAATCGTTGGATGCTCCCACTTCAGCGCGACTTCCGCCACATTTATCATTAACAGCAGTGTTCCTCGTCACTGCCTTGACACCTTTGCCTGGCACCCCTACAATGAAATGCATCGAAGTGGAGTTATTCTGGTGAAATTGCAGTTTCTTACCATCTCTTTCTCTCACTCCATCTCTCTCAGTCACTCTGAAGGAAAGAGCACTTTCTCCTGAATCCTGCTCAGAAATGAACCTGTCTCAGGTTCTCTCGCTGAATCTCTCTCTCTCTCTCTCTCTCTCTCTCTCTCTCTCTCTCTCTCTCTCTCTCTCTCTCTCTCTCTCCATTCTTTCACTCTCTTTCCACAGGGTACTTGTTTCTCAATCAATATGCTTTCAAAATGATTTGCATTGATTACTTTTTTAATTTGTTTTCAGATTAACCTTGAAAATGTGTCTCGCATGCTGTTTCTATTGATGGTCATCTGAAAATAAAAGAGCCAGCTTTTTAATTCCGTTGTGTGTCCCTCATTGATTTTGAACCCTACCAGGGTGACAACACATGGGCTATTTCTTCCCATTGGTTATTAACTATTTCACAAGGCTCAGCATGGTCTAAGAGAATACAGTAGGTGAAAACAGTCTGTCTTTCTGCTTAATGAGGTTCATTCGATTTTAAACATTAGTCACCGGATTATCTCATTGATTCTTCTTCTGTTTGATCCATGCAATTCTGTTACCTCTATTGTGAATGTCTGCTTTTATGATAACTCCACTGTCCACTGTGGCCCAGAGGAGGATGCATTCTTCTTTTGAGTCTTGTCCTCCTTGTCTAAACTGTATGGTCATTTCCAGTCCTAGGCTGTGTCTATAAATCTTAAAAGTTATTGCTTTCTCCTACCCATCCTCATCCTCCCCTCTGTGACCATTCTACCAGTTGTCCGAATACTAGAGGAGGCACGTAAAATATCAGCTAAAGCTTCTTCGATATCCATTAGGAGAAATTATAGCTTTATATTACTGCACACATACTCAGAATGGACAGACAGACATGGAGGCTATACCTACAATTATTATGTCTGTGCTTATATAGTATCTGTTTTGTGTTGTTGACTTGTGTTTTTTTTTTTCTTTGCATTTTCTGTTTTGCTGGTCACTAGTAGGCGGGCCGCGGTCCCGGTCTGGACACAGACGTTGTCCAATGTGGACCCAAACCGATAAACTATTGATAATGATTTAATTTAGCCTGTGTTTATTTTAAGCAGTGGAGCTTTTCTTGTCTTTACGGTATATGGGATTTACGGCGCAGTGAACTCACAGACCAATCGTGTGCGCTGTAAGATCACCGAAGGCGCTCCTCAGCCAATCAGATCTGTGCACATTGGGGCGTGCGGTGCGCGCACACAGGCAAGGTACGAAGCGATAAGCTTGTTTTATTTACTTTCTCTATAAATAAACACTTTTTTCAAAAGCTTCTGTTTTTTTTTTTTAATGTAACCCTTGTTTAAGTTCAGCATTTAAACAGTAAATTAACTGAAATATACTGAACAGTATTTG
The DNA here is from genome assembly GCA_021613375.1 of Megaleporinus macrocephalus. Taxonomy (NCBI): domain Eukaryota; kingdom Metazoa; phylum Chordata; class Actinopteri; order Characiformes; family Anostomidae; genus Megaleporinus; species Megaleporinus macrocephalus. The sequence continues at coordinate 22,185,573 of CM038708.1, read as the reverse complement.
TAATAAGTTTGTGCTGATGGTATAAGATGCTGATACTAGGTAACTTAAATATACAGGATAGAAGTTAGAAAGGATGACGGTCCAGACCTTGGCCTGAGAAATCTCCTCTAACTGGACCTTACCTAATTCTAATTAAACACCCCTGGTGTTGGAGCTATAACCGGAAGAATTAGGGTTGTGGTTTGAAGTGAACAGTGTGATAGGCTCTGTTTATCATTACTCAACATCAGATCTAATGTCTATTAAAGTAATCGACTGTCCCATTTCCCCAGTGTTTGATTGTTCTCCCCACACAGGACAGGAGTTATACTAAAAGTTTCTGTATGCAGACCTAGCTAGCTAATGTGGGGTGATGCTAACCTTCACCCTATCTAGTTATGGTCCACATCAGTCATTGTCCAAAGTAAAACTTCAAGTATCTCCAAAATAGCAACTTAACAGGAAACATTCTTAACTTTCAATGTAAGACAACCTGTTCTGGAACATTTCCTTTGGTGCATTCCTCATGAAATATTCACACAAAGACAGTTACACTGTACAATGAAATTCTTACCTTGCTGTTCCTCCATTCACCATAGATAAGATAACAAAAAATAAATAATAAAATATATACAAAATACAAAATATATAAAGTATAATTATATAAGTTGAAGTAATTTTTTTAATGACATAGAAAAATAAAAATCGATAAAAATCGAGATGTTTTTCCTTGAACCCCTCAATATCCAATATCCAAGACCCATAAAGTTTAGACTGTAAGACTATACTAATTGCCGATTTTGTTATGTCAACTAACAGATGCTGGAGTTGGCTAGCGTCGTGCTGAGAGCCAGGGCCGTCCTAGCCACCAGGAGGGAGAGAGAGACCAATTACAGAGATGACTGTTGCATCGCTGGGGAATGAACTCACAGTCTCCTGATGATAGGGCAAACTCTTAGATCCATGCCCCACTTATAAGACAAGGGGTAATGGGAACAATGAGGACTGGATTTTTAAGAGAAAAACAGTGTCTGTCTGCTCTGGGTTACATTTAGGGCATTTACCAGATGTTCTAATCCACAATCCAGTGCTTTGTTGTTTACTAATGTTCTAGGTACTACAAAGAGGTTACATTTAAAACACCATCAAAAGCAATAATCTGGTACCTAGAAAGAACAATACATTATGAGTACACAGTGTAAGTGCAATAGAAGACATTTCAATAAGCCCTTCACGAAGAGATGGGTGGGCGTTTGAAGATGGAGACAGCCAGTGGACATTCATTCCACCACCTAGATGCCCAGACAGAGAAGAGTGTCCATTCTTTTTGTACATGTGCCATGATGGACGGTGGGACAAGCCGAGCTGTATTTAAATCTTGAAGGGCTTGAAGCTCGGATCGAGTTTAGACCATCAGGTGGAGAGGGTCTGGTCCATTATTGCCTTTATAGGCAAGTATCAGGATTTTGAATGTAATGCTGACAGCTACAGGAACCCAATAAAGGGAACGCAGCAGTGGAGTGACTTGAGTGAACTGAGGAAGATTGAAGACAAGCTGTGCTGCTGTATTCTGGATCAGTTGCCTGATGGCTGATATAGAAAGAGCAAGAGCAAGTTTCAGTAGTCAATATTTAAGAGGACAAGAGAGTGAGCAAGCACTTGGGTGGGCTCCCAAAAACGAAAGAGTAAAGTCGTCTGGATGCTGTAGAATAGAAACCTGCATCACTGGGTCAGGTTCACAAGAGTGATAACTGGTCTCGGAGAATTCATGCACCTTTAAAAGGAAAGACTAGGAAAGTTCTCAAAAGAGATGACAAGATCATGGAGAGGAGCTAAAGTTCCAGGGGTGTATAGCAACACGGTCTTGCTGGGACTCAGCTTGAGTTGGTGGGCTGCCATTAGCATAGCAATAGTAGGAGAAGCCTTGAGAGAATATTACATCGGCAAGAGAGTGAGTGTAAATAGAAAAGAGAAGAGGACCCGGCACCGAGCTTTTTGGAACACCAGCAGAAAGTCTGCATGGAGCGGATGAATAAGTGTGATATGTGCATCCAATCCAGATAGGACTTGAAACTCCTCCATGCAGAACAAGTGATTCCAAGGTGGTTGAGACTAGGCTCAATGAGATAATCTGCTAGCAAGGCAAACTGTGTAGTGGAGAACAGAGTGTTTTTGGCACAGTATTAACATAAAACATACATATTAATATAAAAAGATTGCACTCTTGACCAACCTTCATGCATTTTGTGAAAATGTTTCAATCAGTTAAGGTGGGGGTTAAAGATGTGACGTTGAAAATCCATTTATTTTTGTTAGTATAAATAGCAGTCTGCCATACTGTGGTATATAATGTGATAGCTGGTGATACATTATGTTATCAAGTTAACATAAAGTAGACACAGAGTTGCATCCTGATGTGGTTGGGGTTGGTCAGTACATTGATTTTATAGGATTTGTTGGGACAGCGTGCCCAAGTGTTGAGCTATTGTCACAAACATATATTATTTTATATGTTGCATGCATACTAACATAGGCAGATATATAAACAGTTCTTTATAACTATATATATTAAGTTTACCTCAGTGTTATAAAAAGTTGAAACTAAACGTAACTCCAACCCAAACTATTTATGTATAAAATATTTAAAAACTTTTATTTAATTTAACAATTATTAACAGGATACTATTTTAATAACTAAATTACAGATTGTTTTTTTGTTTGTTTGTTTGTTTTTGCAGGTGATGACCCCACAGGACCACTATAGAACAGGTATAATTTGGATAGTGGATCATTCATAGCATTGTAGTGACACTGATGTGGTGGTGTGTTAAAGTGTGTGTGCTGAAGCACCATAGTATCACTGCTAGACTGAGAATAGTCCACCAACCAAAAATATCCAGCCAATAGCATCCAGTGGCCGCTGACGAAGGACTAGAGCTTTACTAACACAAACTTTGCAGCAACAGATGAGATGTGCTCTCTGATCTACAAAGTGGCCCAATAAGGTGAGTGTGTCTAATAGAGTGAACAGTGAATGGATAGTGTTTGAAAACTCCAGCACCACTACTGTGTCTGATCCACTCATACCAGAACACACTAACATCAGTGTCACTGCAGTGCTGAGAGTGATGCAACACTTAAATATTACTTGTAGGGGGTCTGACTATTGAAGAACAAGGTGAAAGGTGACTAACAAAGTATACAGAGAAGCAGATAGACTACAGTCTGTCATTGTAGAACTACAAGGTGCATCTATATGCTAAGTAGAGCCGATGAAAAGGACATCTTTAAATAAGCATGCAAAAACATTTCAGGAACAGAATAGCACCCGTGTTAAATATACTAATGACCAACAGAGTGGGCTTGACCCATTGTTAATTCCACACTGCTCTTTTCTCTTTGTAGTGTGCTATATAGGGCACAAGTTAATGGCTTTTACAATCTATGTAGTGCGCCGCGGTTTAAGTGGGGGCCCGTTTTGACACAGTGCATGTGTTAGGGCACAGTGATAGGGATCCGCGCTCACACGAGAGGGGTCTAAAAATAAATGTCACTGTATTAAAAAGTTGACCTCTCACTTTTGCCGTCCACGTTAAAAAGGGTGACCCCCCTCTAGCGGCTTCTGAAAGCACTCATTACAAATGTCATTAAAGTCCTAATTAGTGCTTCTACTTTTTTTTCTGGAATGGACGGCAGGGAACCTGAATTAAAATGATCCTTGACATGTGGCATGCGCTGAAAGATCGGTTTTGCAGAGCTTTTGGATAATAAAAAAAAAGCTGGCACAAAACATACGAGTGGAAAAGTGCATAGATATGCGGCCTAATAGTGTTTAGTACAGGGATAAGCTAGAGCGGTCGACAGAGGGCGCTGTGTAGCGGCGATTGAGAGAGCAGAGAGCGGATGCTGCCGCAGCACATTGACCAGAGTGGGCTCGCCTTAAAAATGAAACAGGAAAACACTCTCGGTCGGAGACCACTCACAGGAGAAATAGCTCGCACGCGCGCGCCCGCGCACGCGCACACTTAAACCTGTAGTGCTCGCGTTCGGACGGGTTCTCAGTAAAAACGAGCATATATGTATAAACAGGGAGGCTTTACTGTGATTGTATGTGTATCAGCTACAGGCAACCTGTATGATGGACGGGGAATTCTGAAGGAGTTGTAATTGCAAAATTCCAAAGCACAGTTTGCGATGGAATCGTGATCCCCACTGACATCATACCTAAAGCCCTTTCCTTCACACTCCAGGCTGACTCAAACAGCTTACACAGGCTGGAGTCACACACTGACTCCTTAGTGTTAGACTTCAGATCACGGACTGCGCAGAGAGAGGAGAGGAACACAAACAAACACTCTCTCTCTCTCTCTCTCTCTCTCTCTCTCGCTCTCGCTCTCTCTCTCCCTCTCTCTTTCTTTCTCTCTCTCTGTCGCTCTCTGTCCCTGTCTCTCTCGCTCTCTCGCCAGGCGCTGTCCGTGGTGCCCATGCTGTGGTGTTCGCCTGCTGCATAACACTGTATATGAACTACTGTACGCCAACACCCCCCCCGTCCCCCACCCCAAACCACACGCGTCTCTCTCTCTCTCTCTCTCTCTCTCTCTCTCTCTCTCTTTTACCGGACATATTTGTGATTTGTGGTCAGTCTCGCGCGCCGGTGTGATGACCAACGCGTGCGGACTCAGCAATACAACGGCGCACGCGAGCCATTCATACAGAGGGGATAAAGTTCAGTGAATGACAAAGACGCTACGGTGTTACAGTACAGCACTCGCGCGGCAGTGAGGCGCGTGCGTCACCGTAAACGGGCCGCGAGCGCGCGCTCCGCCTCTGCTGAGCTGTGCTGAGTCGGTGGCTCTGCGGAACACGACGCAAAGCCGAAAAGCAAACCAAAGTGTTGGCACGCGCTCGTCCCCGCGCCTCCTCGCGGTCCCTCACATTTACTTGGTAACCACGCGACATTTAGCATCTCTGAGTCCACCTCCACCGGCTACACCTTCAAAACAAAACAAAAAAAAAAAAACTAAAGCTCAGCGACTTGAGAGCTTTGGACTCGCGCGCAGAGGGAGGGGGCGAGAAGGAGCGAGCGCAAGTGGGGGTGGAGAGAGAGAGAGAGAGGGAAAGGGAAAGAGAGAGAGAGAGAGGGGCTGCAATATCATTTGCGAATCGCTCGCGGAGTACCGCAGACGCGCGCGCTCTGTGCTGCTGCGGGTGAAGAGGGACGGCGGCGGAGCGCGGGACGAGCGAGCCACTGACTGCCTCCCTTCTTCTTCTTTTCCTTCTTTTGTTTTTCTTTCGGCCTGTTTTTGCGCTTCGGCGCGGTGCCGACATTTTTCCATTTATTATCAGCGTCACTGTTCTTATTTTTTTATTTCTCCAACACACTTCCATGCAACTGAGAGAACTCTAAACCGGCGCGTGTGGATGTGTGTGTGAGTGTGCCTGTCTGCCTGCGTGCGTGCGCGCGCTCGTGCTTGCTTGCGTGTGTGCTTGCGTGCGTGCGCGCGAGTCTGTGTGTGTGTGTGCCTGTGTATGAGAGAGAGAGAGAGAGGAGTGAGTGTGTGTGTTGTCGTCGTCGGTGGCGGGCGGCTGCAGAAATCTCGGCGGAGGGGCGGCAGGACAGTTCAGTGCGCTGCTGCTGCTGCTGCGCGAGAAGTTGTCCGAATCCCGCAGAGAGGGAATAAAACAACGGCGCGCGGAAACCATGCAGGAGGCGCGAGGACTGGATTTTAGAAGCACTTCCACTTCCAGACAAACGGATTGAGCTACGTGTGTTTTTTTTATATTATTTTACCAGTTCTTTCTTTTCCTTTTTTCCCCTCTCGTTTCTTTTTTTTGCTGCTCTCAACAAAAAAGGGGCAGCGTTCTCCTTAGCCATGTGCTGAACGAAATTTCACCACAGCGCTCAGGACTCTCTCTGCTCGCGTTACGGGAGACGTTCATGGTAAGAAAGAGAAAAAAAGGGACTGAGGTGAATATATTTGTTGGAGGGGAAGGAGCGAGAGCGAGAGAGAGCGCGAGGGAGAGACAGAGACGCGCGCGCGGTGCCGTCCGGATAGTGAAGAGGGACTGAGAGGGAAAAGAAAGAATCAGCACAAGTGATCAGAATTCCTGTTCAGCTTTTTATTCCAGTTCATTCTTTTTTTTTCTTTCACCCCCCCCAACTAAACATCTACGCGGGGAGCGATGAGGACTTCTGGCGCAGTGGACTGTATGTGCTACTGCTGGCTCCTGCTGCAGCTGCTGAGTCAGCCCGCGGCGGCCAAGCAGGTGCTGCGTTACCGCCTGGCCGAGGAGGGTCCCGCGGATGTGCGCGTGGGGAACGTAGCCGCCGATCTGGGCATCGTGGCCGGCTCGGGCGAAGTGACTTTTACCTTAGAGTCGGGCTCCGACTACTTCAAAATCGACAACATCACCGGAGACCTGAGCACCAACGAGCGGCGGATAGACCGCGAGAAGCTGCAGCAGTGCCAGATGATCTTCGACGAGAACGAGTGCTTCATCGACTTCGAGGTGTCCGTGATCGGCCCCGCGCAGAGCTGGGTCGACCTGTTCGAGGGCAAAGTCATCATCCTGGACATAAACGACAACACGCCGTCTTTCCCGTCTCCCGTGCTCACTCTCTCCGTGGAGGAGAACCGACCCATCGGCACGCTCTACCTCCTGCCCACGGCCACGGACAGAGACTTCGGCCGCAACGGGATCGAGAGGTACGAGTTGATCCAGGACGGCGCGGAGAGCTCCGTGCGGCGGCTGGGCTCGGCGAGCGCGGACGCTCACGCGGGCAAGCGGAGGTTCGACGACGCGCAAAGCAGGAGCAGCGTGTTCGAGCTGCAAGTGGCCGACACCACGGATGGCGAGAAGCAGCCGCAGCTGATCATCAAAGGCGCGCTGGACCGCGAGCAGCGCGACTCGTACGAGCTGACCCTGCGCGTGCGAGACGGGGGCGACCCCCCGCGCTCCTCGCAGGCCATCCTGAGGGTGATGATCACGGACGTGAACGACAACAGCCCGCGCTTCGAGAAGAGCGTGTATGAGGCGGACCTGCCCGAGAACAGCTCCCCTGGCGCCCCCATCCTCCAGCTCAAGGCAATGGACGCTGACGTCGGGGTCAATGGACAGATCGAGTACGTTTTCGGGGCGGCCACTGAGTCTGTGCGGCGGCTCTTGCGGCTGGACGAAAGTACGGGGTGGCTGAGCGTGCTGCACCGGATTGATCGGGAGGAGGTGAGTCAGCTGAGGTTCACAGTCATGGCAAGGGACCGTGGTCAGCCACCCAAGACTGATAAAGCGACCATGATCATCAACATCAAAGACGAGAACGACAACGTTCCAAACATCGACATACGAAAGATCGGACGCATCTTTCTACGAGATGGCGTGGCAAATGTGGCTGAGGACGTGGTGGTGGACACGCCCATCGCACTGGTCCAAGTGTCGGATCGTGACAAGGGGCCGAATGGCGTGGTGACCTGCACGGTGGTCGGCGATGTTCCGTTCCAGTTGAAGCCTGCCAGCGAGATAGAAGGCGACATGAACAAAAAGAAATACTTTCTGCATACGTCAGCGCCGCTTGATTACGAGGCCGTACAGGAGTATAACGTTGTCATCGTGGCCGTGGATTCGGGCAGCCCCAGCCTGTCCAGTAACAACTCGCTGATCGTGAAAGTGGGAGACATGAACGACAACCCGCCTATCTTCACCAAGAGCACGGTGGAGGTCTTGTTCCCAGAGAACAATGCCCCAGGTGAGCGGGTAGCGACTGTAGTGGCCTTGGATGCAGACAGTGGCAAAAATGCTGAAATTGCCTACTCGCTGGACTACTCAGTGAACGGGATCTTTTCCATCGACCCAGACAGCGGTGACATCCGTGTGAACACCATACTTGACCGAGAACAGACCGAGCGCTACGAGTTCAAGGTTATCGCCAAAGACAAAGGAGTGCCTGTCTTACAAGGCTCAGCCACCGTGGTGGTGCTGGTGGCAGACAAGAATGACAATGAACCAAAGTTCATGCAGGATGTGTTCACGTTCTATGTGAAGGAAAACCTGCAGCCCAACAGCCCTGTGGGCATGGTGACGGTGATGGATGCTGACAAGGGACAGAATGCCGAGATGAGCCTCTATGTTGAGGAAGAGGAGGACATCTTCTCCATTGAGAACAACACTGGAACCATCTTCTCCACGGTGGCGTTCGACCGTGAGCAAAAGACCACCTATTCGTTCCGTGTCAAGGCTGTGGATGGTGGCGACCCGCCTCGATCGGCCACAGCGACCGTATCACTTTTCGTGATGGACGAAAACGATAATCCACCGTCAGTCACTTTCCCTATTAACAGCTCCTACACCCTGTTACCCCCATCCAGCAACGTCCGAACGGTCGTCCGTACAGTCATAGCTACCGATGCTGACACAGGTGCCAATGCTAACCTCAGCTTTAGCATAACCGGGGGCAACCCCTTCAAGCTGTTTGAGATTGATCCAAACACTGGTGTCATTTCATTAGTTAGCAAACTGGAGCAGAAACACTTTGGCCTTCACCGTCTGGTAGTGCAAGTCAACGACAGTGGGGTTCCTTCCCAGAGCACCACCACTCTAGTCCATGTCTACGTCAATGAAACGCTTTCCAATTCCACCATAGTAGATGCCCAGATCGCCAAGAGCCTTGGAACGCCACTGAACGCAGACATCGCCGGAGACCCCAACTATGACCTGGGCAAGCAGCGCTTAAGTATTGCCATTGGAGTGGTGTCTGGCATCATGACGGTCATCCTCATCATCCTTGTCGTGGTCATGGCCCGCTACTGCAGGCCCAAGAACAAGAACGGCTATGAGGCTGGCAAGAAAGACCACGAGGACTTCTTCACTCCACCACAACATGACAAAGGCAAGAAGCCCAAGAAGGACAAGAACAAGAAGAAGTCAAAGCAGCCGCTCTACAGCAGCATCGTCACAGTCGAGGCCTCGAAGCCCAATGGACAGCGCTACGACGGCGTCAACGAGAAACTCTCTGACAGTCCTGGAATGGGCCGCTACCGCTCCGTTAACGGCGGGCCTGGGAGCCCGGATCTCGCCCGCCACTACAAGTCCAGCTCACCCCTGCCCACAGTCCAGCTTCACCCACAGTCACCCACGGCGGGTAAAAAGCATCAGGCCGTTCAGGATCTGCCCCCGGCCAACACCTTTGTGGGCACCGGAGATAACATATCCATTGGATCTGACCACTGCTCCGAGTACAGTAGCCAAACCATCAACAAGTACAACAAACAGGTAAGAACCTCAATGAATTACTAAACACCAATAATTATATTTCCTTCAGTTTGCAGTCTCTGTGTTTCCTCTGATAGAATGACTTGTATGCACTAGACAGGGCCCACTGTAATAGCCGGCTCTCCGTATTTTTAGCTGAGCTGTCTGTTTCTCTGTATCGACCCGCTGTGGTTCATGGTGCCATTAAATGTAATAGTGAAAGCAGCGCGAGGGCATACTTTAGTCAGGGATATCATATTCCGTGGGCCTGCTGCGCTGAACCCCGCACTGCGGACGCGCAGGGCTCCTTTGAGGCTGTATTCACAGTGCAGACGAGGTGTCAGTGTCTGTGACCTCTGTCTGTGTATGTGTCAGTCGAGCGGATGGGATCACATACGGCTCTGGTTTGCAGCTATTACATCTCAGCGGTGGGCCTGCAGCAAGTGCGGAGGCTTCCTAATGCCAGGTTAAGACACCCCAGCCCTCCACCACCCCCCCCCCCCCGCTTCCTTTTAAAACGCGGCTACCTTTTTCCCGGCTGGGCGGGTTTGGCTGAAAGAGAGAGATGACAGAGAGCAGAGTAAAGGGGGGTGGGTGGAGGGGGGTCGAGATTGAAAAGGGTGGAATGTTAGTGGCAGTGTCGTGTTTTATATTGTTTCCTCGGGCTGACTCGGAACAGCTGGGCGAGAGGTCACATTTAACATTCCTGTGCACTTGTGTGTCTGGACCAATTCACTGACCTAGCTGTGAAATCCTTGCCCCCCACTCTTTCTCTCTCTCTCTCTCTTTCTCTTTCTTTCTCTCTCTCTCTCTCTCTCTCCCTCTCCATTTCTATTTTAGCCCTATCTACTTCATTCCATTTCAATTCCACTCCTTCTTCATTTCAGTTTCTCTTCCTCCCTTTTGTTTACGCCACCATTTAAAATGTAAAAGACTTCTTTTTGCGCTCCTGCGTGCTTGACAGGGCATTCATATTCTGAGCGGCGCGCGCGTGCGAATTAATCAATTCATATCGTTATTGTTCTCTCTCCTCTGGAGCGGAGAGGAAGGAGGCGAGGTTAATACATGATGAAGTTAGCCCTTTATTTCACGTTTAACGGGAAAAAGAACACTTGGCCGGTTGCTTCATGAGCTTTCTATGGCAGTCTCCATTATTGATCATTCTTTAACGTGGACACGATGTAAGACGCAAGTCTTGCATCTGTAAGTACTCCTCTCCCCAGCGTCAGATACATTTCCTTGTCTCTCTCTGTCTTTTTTAGCTCTCTCTTTCTCCTTCACAGTAACTCGTGCAGTTCTCTTCTATTTCATAGGGATTCCTTTATTGCATGTTGAGTCCCTTTTATTTCAGGCTTTTCTGTCATAATCTCTGCTCCCTCTTCATTTTTCTTGTTTCATTTGGATTTAAAAACATATTCTTCTGTTTCCCAGCACTCGCCTTCTTTCCAAACCCCCCCTTTAAAAAAAAAAAAAAACAGTCTCTGTTTTTCTCTTGTCTTATTATTCCTTTCACATTTCTGCTCTGTCCTTGCCCAGATCTCTATTTGCTGCTTCTTGCACTCATCCTTTGTGGTTTTGCCATCCATCAACAACTTTTTTTTCTCTCTCTCTCTCCTTCTTGCTATCCCTCTCTCAGCCTCTCTCTCCCTCTCTCAGCCTTTTAATGTGCCGCGCAGAGGCGTCTGCGCTCGCTTGTGAGAGGAGTGCTATTGCTTATGTTTTCTTACGGATGTCTCATGCATAATTAAACATGCACTCTATTTGCTGCCGTGGTCATGTATTGTGTGTCCCGCATACCCTGCTTAGATATAATTTTTTATTTACTCTTTTTTTTCTTCTTTTTTTTTAATCCGAGCATTGCGGTGGTTTCCACAAGGTGTCCATTCGTGGCGGGCATCCATGCGCAGCCTGCATCTCCGTAAGGTGAAAGCCTTCTCTCCCACAACCATTACCAATATGCAATTACTGCTTCTTAAGCACGAGGTGCTATCAAGTCCGCCGCTGTCTCGTGAGTTATCCCCGCTGACAATTTAACAGGGACTCCCTTGATGTTTTATTGAACATTATCAGGACTAGCCAATGTGCCCCGGCAAAACCCATTAAGTTTGCTGCAAAGCATAATAGTCTATATCAAATGCATTGTAAGGCGAAGTCATTAGAATTTAATTTTAGCGATCGACTGCTGGGAGCCCTGTAAGTTCCCTGCTTGCTTTTGTCTGTGAAATTGGACTTCTCTTGTGTTGACATTTGCGTTGATGTTAAAAGGGAACTAATTTCTCTCTCTCACTTTCTTTCTCTCTCTCCCTCCCTCCTTCCTCATATCATGGAATTTACTTTCCAGTGAACCTGCATGCTCACATAATCTCATGCGCCAATTATAAAATTACGAAACTGGCTCTTCATCGGATTATTGACTGAATGGCCCTCCCGCTGGCATCTAGGTTTAGAAGTGGCTGGTTTGGGTTGTGCACATTCTGTGGGGGGGAAGATGTTAAGCGTTTAGAGTCCCTTTTTTATTTAGAGAGACTGGCCTCTCCCAAGCCTAACGTACAGGTAATAAGCTGCTTAAGGCAGTAGAGTGCATTAAGTACTGCATAATCAGGTTAAAGACTACTGAGTTGAGCAAGGGGTCAGTTGGTTTCTCTGTCGGCCTCACATGTTGATCATGTAAATGAACCCCTTTAAGTGACCAAGAACTGAGATCAGGTTCAGGTTTCCATTCCACAGTCCTGCAGCTTAAGAAAAGCTTAGCAATTTGCACTGTTTCCCATGTACTTTTTGGATAACAAGCCTTTGGACATAATAGGGGCGGGATTTTAAAGGGGTCACGTTTTTTCATTGGGCGTTTGTTTGGTTGGTCATCTGAACAGAATTGTTTTCCAAGTCTTTCTTTATACTTTATTATTAGGCAGCCTGTTTCTGGGACTGTGTAGTTGAGAATGATATATGTAAACGATCTCAGTACTAATTGACCACCCTGCATTTTGCTTCATTCAAAGAGCAGTCCAGGCTGATACACTCCTTATAACTTCAGGGTGTACTGAGGCCTTACAAAACCAGTAAACTCTAAACAGGCTGAGTGGAAGTAGGCATGTAAAGAAGTTAAGAAGCCAGAATTTGACCACGTGCTGGCACTGTTAGTGTGTTAGAAAGTAAATATGATATATGATATGATATGTTGGAGGCAGCAATCATATACTGATTAAAAAGCCAGGAAAAATCGTTTCTCCTTGCTATGAGCCCTTTAAAGGGTTAATCAGGGTATTAACAAATAGGTAAAATCAAACAATTCAGCTTAATGCCTCAGTGGAGATAGAATTTGTGAGACAATTTACAAAACATAAGCTTTAAAACGAGCATTCAGCATTAAATAATGAGTCCTGCCTCTCCTGTATAATGCCCCAATAGCGAATGATCCCTGAAATTGCATGTTAAGTGGCTGAGTGAGGCCGAGGTCCTTCTGATCATATTTGATTTCAGCTGCTGTGCTCTGACATCTGAGATTCTCTCTCTCTCTCTCTCTTTCTCTCTCTCTCTCTCTCTCTTTCTCTCTCTCTCTCTCTAACTCTCTCTCTCTCTCTCACTCTCTCTGTCTGGTGAAAGAGGAGCAAGAAAAAAAAACGAGAGACAGGGACAAGAAAGAGGGCCCTGTTAACCGGCTAGAGAAAGGTCTCTACTGTTCAGTGCAGTGTGCAGTGTGTGTAAGTGTGTATGTGCGAAGGCTTCATGAATGTGCGGTCTGGTTTCAGGTAAACTCCCCCAGTGTTCCCTTCCAGAGCCCCAGACAGGTAACCAGGCAACTGGTGGAGCGTAGCGCTTCCTTGTCCCTTGCACACAAGATATTTAAGCGGTCATTAACTTAACCCAGTGCAGGTGGCTACTTGAGTTCCACCGGCCAGCTGTCAATGGGCACACCGGAGACTGGAAGACGATATATTTGATTAGCTTTTAGCGCCGTCTGAAATCTTTTTTTTTCCAGCTCTTTGCTTCCATTGTATTGAAACTCATAAACTCTTTGTGCTGCAGAATGCAGAAACAGAAACATTGTATGTGTTTTTTTCCCCCTCACAGCACGCGATACCATGATATCAGCGCTTTGCTCAGGTGCTCACATTTCAGTAGAACACATTTACATCATATGCAGGAAGCTAGACTCTACAGTGTCTTTTGTTGCAGTGTGCTGGCTAGTAGGTAGATAACATGATGTTGCTGTCTGAACAAAACCTTGGAAATTCATAGGGGATAGACAAAACTTCTTTAACTTTTAATGAAAGCCACTTTTAGTCTATTTCTGTTGGTTCATTAATTCTGGTCTTATCAAATCATGAAAAAAACCCCAAAAAACAATAAAAGATGATTATGATAGCTTTGCAAAGAACAGTGCAAAAGTTTGAACAGACTTTTTGTTGATTCTCTGAGTGAAAGGATGTTAACACATCCTTTACAGAGAGTTTAAATAGAAGTGTACTAAAAAAGTAGTTGTATTTTTCCCCAATATGTTACATTCATGGTAAACATTGGCTAGACAGTCAAGAACACACAGAAGTGTATTATTTGAATATCAATAAAACATGCAGTCTTACTAGGGGCGCACAAACTTTTGCACACAACTGAACATGTGTAACTGCATTAACAATTATTTTTTAAAAGAATTAGTTTTTATACCTCAAAAATAAGACACAAAACACTGTACAAGCTTGGATGGAAACGTATTTCGAGATACAAAATGTTACCGCAGCCCCATCGCAGCCTTAACATAACTTTCCAATAGACGAACTGTGTGGGCTAATAATGTACCACATTTGAGAAAACCATGAATCAACATAAGGATTTATTTAACATTTAAGGATTGTGCAAGTTTCAAATTACTCTAACAAACATTGTTGAATCCAAGAACCTCAGTATCGAACTTATTTAAGGTTACTATCGGTGCCAGTACCGAATCAGTATATCAGATCAGAGTATCTTCCCTTAGCCGTTTGCTCTTGCATCAGGAATTCAGTGAAGGCATGGTAGGCCTACTTAAGCCAAAAAACGAGTCTGACTTATCCATTACAGTATATTACAGCTCTCCACTTCAGTGCTATTAGCAATGCTGTCACAACCAAGAAGCATATTTTGCGAGCCCCATATGCTTCCTTCGCATAGCTAAATGGCATGAATATTAAATGCATATTCTCTGTAATTATTCTGTGACTAAGTTGTTTTTATTGCCGCAGAAGAAGTCGACCTGTATCAGGTGGCAGGATAAATCATAAAACCCTGCAATCTCTCATCTGCACCTACTTAACTGTGCTTCTTCTTCTTCTTCTTGAGCATCTAATTGTTTTGCATGGGGAACTTGCCTGGTGCCACTTTGAACTTGAACAAACATATAAAACTCACTCTTACAAATCAGGGTCGCCCTCATAAAGTGTGGTGTGTGCGTGTTTATGTGAGCTGTGTTGTGACAGCCAGTGTCCTTTTGCACTCATGTTGTCTTACCGTCGGGAGAACCGCATGCAAATCAAGTTTACTTATTTGTGTTGAATGCAGGACAAATGTTCCCTCAGAGAACATGTAGACACTAGCAGGGTTAAGATGTTGCCGTACATGCTGTTTGTAGTACTACTGCAGTTAAGCTCAGCGTGTGAACTCTGAAGAGACTCTCAGATGTCTTTCGTATTCAGAAGACATATGTAAATCAGTGGAAATGCACTGTGAAAATCTCGTTTATTAGTGCTCTGCTGTTGCCGCTCAGGTGACCCCTGTTCTCTGGATAACAGGACATTTAAATAACAACTGTTTTTTTTTTTACAGTGCTTACTGTTGGCCTGATTGGAAGAGGGCATGTGAAGCAGTGGAGAGGCCAGAATTTGTACACGTGCTGGCACAGTTAGTGTGTTTTTAAAGAATGTTGGTCAAGTTTTTAAAGAATGTTGGTCAAGTAACAGCTGTGTCCAGTCGCAAAGTTGATCACATCTTATTATGTCATTATTTGCATTAATTGCTGTTAAAATCTCTTTTTGCTGTAGCAGTACTAGTCCTTCCACAGTCACGGCAGTAAAGCTGCCTTGATTTGAATTGAACGGAATTCAGTTGAGAGAGAAAGAAAGAAAGAGGGAGAGAGAGGGAGAGAGACATAAAACCGACTGCCATACAAAAGAAAGTAATGAATACCTTAATGAGCAGCCGCATCACGAAGGGATGAGAGATGTGAAAAGATTTTGAAATCTGTCAGCAGACATTATGCAAATAGAAAGTACCAGTCAAAAAAAGAAAATGTGGACACACTCATGACCAAGCTTTCTTATTTTTCTTAATTTACTTTTTTTTATTTAATGATAGTGATTGTATTCAACCTGTAAAATAATTTCTATGGAATTATGCAAACCTAGGGCTAACCTGCTTGTAAACCCTGGCGCTCGTGGCCATGGGCCCTATGGGTCTAGTTACACGCCAAAAAACCTAAAGCCATTGTTGAGAAATTTCAGAGGGTAAATTTCTTCAGTTAAACCACTGATTTCATCGTAATACAAATCAAAAGGCTATTTATGAGTTTCTGTGTGGGAAATTTATCATAGTACCTGACAACCCAACCCAGAGGCAAAGGCGCGCATGTGCTGACGTGCATCACTCATGCATCACTCATCGCTGTGCCAGAGCCGTTACAAGCAAGGAGACCCGTCACTGGTTGAAATATGATTGGGAAATTTACACCCTTCAAGTAAAAGAGCCAATCAGCTTGCTGGTTACACTGCAAGTGAAGAAGGGTCAACAATATTGTGATACCAGCAGCTCTTTGCTTCCATTGGATACTGAAATGTAGATATTCTTTTTGCTGCAGAATGCAGAAATACAAATGTTGGATGTAGTTCTCACAATTAGGGATGCACCGATACCACTTTTTCCTTACCGATACCAATAACGATACAAGCCGATATCTGCCGACACCGAGTACCGATATCAACTCTGACTTAAATGCTCGATATATGGCTGTAAATCCAGATATTTATAGTGTTCCACTTTTTATATGATGTATTTTTTATGTCTTATCCTGAATAAGATATAATAACCTTTCAGAACCTTTTCAAAAAGTTTCATAGCTATGAAAAAATAAAAATTGGCACAATACAGAAACACGTGCAGCCATTTAGTCAATGAGCTTCGTGGTATCAGCGCTCTCTATTGCCGATACCGATACTGTATGTAAGTGCCAGTATCGGTGCCAATACCGATACCATATCGGTATTGGTGCAACACTGCTCACAATACCTGATACCGAGTTATGATCTGATATCAGTGATCTGTTAAGGTGCTGGCATTTCAGAGTAACAGATTTGCATCATATACAGTAGGCAGAGCAAAAGCCCCTTTCCTTGTGGATATCTGTGTAAGCACAGTAGCCAGAACAAGCTGAAAAGTCCTTTTCCACTAGGGTGTTTGAGGGTAGGCCATTTTCCAATAACCCGGAAAATCTCCCTTTTTTCACAGCCTAATGTTGGCAGGTATGTATGCTGCCACTGCCAGTCAGCAACTGTGGCACTGCCATCCAGTCCTGCATGGGCTTAAACCTAGAACCAAACATTAAAAGTCGGTCATGGCTGGAGAATTTGCATTGAGAATGGAGTTTGTTCCCTAATGAAGGTGAAGTTATGTGCTCAAAATTTCCCGTTCCGCCTAAAACAGTTCCACAGTTACGTGTAACTCCCGCACTATTTAAGATGGAACAGGAAATTTGAATATGCCAGTTTTAGCCTCACGGATGCCTTTTAGCTTGAAAGCTGTTGAGTTTGAGTCGAGAAACATGAGAAACCCACTAAATTTATCTAATCTGATGTTTGAAAAAGCAAAATTGCCGCACATCTCACTAAGAAGCCTTCATCCGCTTAAGACGACCACATCTACACACAGACTGGCTAAGTTGAATCAGACAGCTGAGATGTATACAGGTGGGGAAAATAACACAGCAAGCTTAAAAACCTAAACGGAATCATCAAAGCCAAAAACATACTGCCACAGCGGGCATGAAAAATGTCTGTTCACGTCCCAGCTTTGATGCATTGAAGTAATGATATACTTTTGCCTTGACATTTTCACGAAGCCTGTTTCAGCCTTTGTAGTAAAAGCACATTGTAAATACCAAATTCACAAAAAAAACTGCCGATAACAATGTCGTTTTTTTTTTACTAGGGGTGGGTAGAAAACAACTGTCTGAATCTCGCTTTTAAATGTCCACGGCTTCATCTTTTAGCCTCTACCGGAGCTTATAGCTCAAACACTGGCATGCTGATAATGAACCGAAGGTTTGAGGCATCACTAACAGGAAAAAAGTGAAATGGTTTGACTGTTGTAGCAAGTTCGGCTTCCCTATCTTAAGAAAAGTCTTACCCCCTTTTACTGGGAAAGGCTTTGATCAGTCTGGTTGGATGCATTTCAGAAAACAAAAAAATGGCCAATCAGAGAATTACTTGGGCTTCAGTTCAGGTCAGTCTGTGAATTAAATGGCCCCTATCAGAGACCAGATATTCTAATGCTGACATTCTATTCCAGAATAAAAACAAGTGTGAGTGTGGAGAACATTCTAATAATAAAAAAGTAGTTACATATTTATAGCGTCTTTCACCTGCCATAGAACGCCTTACAATTTAAGAGAAAAAAATTTTGAATGCTGGGGCGACATTCTAGAGCTTTGGAAGTTGGATAGAACACTGTAGAACAATGGAAGTGGAATAATACATTCTAGAACAGTAGAAGTGTGCTAGAACACTCTAGAACAGTGTAAGTGGGATAGAACACTAGAACAGTGGAAGTGGGATAGAACACTCTAGAACAGTGGAAATTGGATAGAACACTCTAGAACAGTGGAAGTGGGATAATACATTCTAGGTCAGTGGAAGTGGGATAGATCATTCTAGAACAGTGGAAGTGGGATAGATTATTCTAGAACAGTGGAAGTGGGATAGAACACCCAAGAACAGTGGAAGTGGGATATAACACTCTAGAACAGTGAAGGTGGGATAGACCATTCTAGGACTGTGGAAGTGGGATAGAACACTCTAGAACAGTGGAAGTGGGATAATATACTCTAGAACAGTGGAAGTGGGATAGACCATTCTAGGACAGTGGAAGTGGGATAGAACACTCTAGAACAGTGGAAGTGGGATAGATCCTTCTAGAACACTCTAGAACAATAAAAGTGGGATAGAACACTAGAAGAATGAAAGTGGGATAGAATACTCTAGAACAGTGGAAGTGGGATGGATTATTCTAAGTTGTAAGTGGGATAGAGCATTCTTGAACAGCGAACGTTGGAATGGGACACTAGAACAGTTGGAGTGGGATAGATCGCTCTAGAACAGTGGAAGTGGCATAGAACATTCTAGGACAGTGTTAATGAGGCAGAATAAATCACATATGCTAAGATTTGTTGGCTGCTACTATTTTTTTTTTTACTTTATTTATTTATTTACTTTTCTCAAAGTAAATTCGTACATTGAATGTTACTATTTAGATTTCACTTGGAAACTTTTATAAGCATTTGTGAGTGAGGTCAAAACATCTTTAGGAAACACTGTAACATGCATTCTGTCATGTATTTCTCAGCCTTTAACTACTGCCACACATTTACGTTATATATACAATGAATGAGGGTTATCTGTGGAAGCTTCTGTGAGAGCGTGCTGAGCTGTGGTCTATCTGAGCTGTGGTCTATCTGAGCTGTGGTCTATCTGAGCTGTGGTCTATCTGAGCAGAGATGGACAGATTAAAGAAGCGGAGAAGAGAGAAACACACGTGAAATATTACACACTAGTGTGATGGTAGAAATAGCAGTGTAGCCTTCATACTAATGGAGCTGCTGGTCTTCAGCTGCTGTTAGTGCAGCTATGTAAAACAGCAGCGTAAATCTGCTCTGACACGCAGGAGCTTTTGAGTCAGTGCAGTGGGCCACAAGTGAAGATGGGCGGGGGGCTTCCCTCAGCTTTTGTAGCCATTTCTCTTGACCTTTTAGGAGTATTATAGCAGCATCTCTTTGATTTGCTTTCTTGTGCTTTTAAGTAAACCATCCTATCAGCGGGCTGACGACTATGAAGCTTGAGTGGGCCTTGAGACCCCTCTCTCTCTTTCTCTCTCTCTCTCTCTCTCTCTCTCATGCTCTCGCTCTTACTCTTGCTCTCACTCTAACTCTAACTCTCTCTCTCTCTCTCATGCTCTCGCTCTTACTCTTGCTCTCACTCTCACTCTAACTCTCTCTTTCTCTCTCTCTCTCTCTCGTGCTCTCGCTCTTACTCTTGCTCTCACTCTATCTCTATCTCTCTCTCGTGCTCTCGCTCTTGCTCTCACTCTCACTCTCTCACTCGCTCTCTCTCTCGCTCTTGCTCTCTCTCGCTCTCTTGCTCTCTTGCTCTTTCTCTCGCCCTATCTCTCACTCTCTCTAGCTCTCCTCTCTCCCTTTTTTCTTTTTTGTCCCTTTTACTTCTTCATCTTCCTCTCTCTCCTTCATTTTTTTTCTCTCTCTCCTTTTTTTGCTTTTCCCCCTTACCCTTTTCTCTTCACTTGTGCTTACTTTTACTGTCTCTCCTTTTCCTCTTTTTCTCCTCAAAAACTTTTTCTTTGGCTTTTTTCTCTCCCTCTCCCCTCCCCTTTGTTCTTCTCCCTGTTTCTCTTCCACTGTCTCTTTCTTTCTTTCTTTGTTTCTTTCTTTCTTTCTTTCTTTCTTTCTTTCTTTCTTTCTTTCTTTCTTTCCCTCTTTGTTTCTTTCTTTTTTCTTTCTTTCTGTCTTTCTTTGTCATTCTTTCTTTCTCTTCATATCCTTGTCTTTCTTTCTTTCTCTTTCTTTCTTTCTTTCTTTCTTTGCCTTTCTCTTCTTCCTTTTCACTTTTTCTCACTTTTTGCGCTTCTTCTCTTCTTTCTCCTGTCTTTCTCTTTCCCTCTCTCCCTCTATTTTCTCTCTTACTCTTTCTCATTCTTTCTCTTCCTTCTCTTTTAAACTTTTTTGTTTATCTTTTCCTCTTTCCCTCTTTTACGTTGCCTCCCTTGCTCTTTATCAACCTTCTCTCTCTCTTGTTCTTTACATTTAAATTTACATATCCTCCATTTTTTCTTACATATACTCTTCCCTTCTCTCCTAATTTTCCTTTTCTCTCTCTCCCTCTCTCTCTCTCTCTCTCTCTCTCTCTCTCTCTCTCTCTCTCTTATCTCTCTCTCTGTCTCTCAGATTCTTATAAATCTTTCTCCACGTCCCTCCCTCCTCACGTAAACAGTTGAATGTGAAACAGCAGAAGGCACATCTGTAACATTTGTCATAATAAGCTGATGAAAGCGACGGCTTGAGGAGGCTGAAAAAAGTAGCCAAAACAGGAGAGAGAGAGAGAGAGAGACAGAGACAGAGAAAGACAGAAGAGAGTGGCAGCGCTTCTTCGGCGCGCTGATTGTAAGCGGCAGAGTGTGCGTCGTCTGCCTCGCGAGTTGTCCGCACTTTTCAATTTCGTTGGTGCCAAAACGCAAGATTTCATTTTGTACGGCGCAGCGTGAGCGACGCTGGAAAAGAAAAGGCCTTTTACTTTCTAGCAGGTAAATCCATCCATTCTTCCACCAGCGCCGGCTCCAGGTCCTTTCAGTGGAGGAGTGAAGGGGCTGCTCACGGGAGGCACAAGGCACTCTGATTGTCACTTACATGGATCTGTGGCACGCCGAACTATCTCAATGACAGCTCCATGAGCGTTCGAGTGCGTGCGTGCAGCATTCACGCTGCTGCGTTGTTTTTACATCATTGTTCTCCCTCCGCTTCTCATCTCTCCTTTTAAATCCTTGTATGTTTAAGTCAAACATTGCCTGGTGCTGTTGTAGGGCAGCACAGGGGAATAGTTGGCAGTCATAGAGGATACCAGCAGGGATCAGATGCTTCTCTCTGGCTTTTGAACTGATAGTTTTTTTTTTTTTTACTAGGAAAGCGATATTTTCACAGTGCGTGTTTGTTGGCAGGGTCATGGCCTAAAGCAACCTCTCAGCTGTGTGCTTTGTGCTGCAAGTGTGCGTTTCTGCACTCAAATGTGATGAACTGGATGCGCACAATCATTGCCGCATTAATATAATGCGCCAACACAATTTAGTTTATGTACTTTAGTTATTTAGTTATTGTGGTGTGTAACGTAGGGGCGGGGGTTTAGAGGTACTGTAC
Source organism: Megaleporinus macrocephalus (assembly GCA_021613375.1). Lineage (NCBI taxonomy): Eukaryota > Metazoa > Chordata > Actinopteri > Characiformes > Anostomidae > Megaleporinus > Megaleporinus macrocephalus. The sequence continues at coordinate 22,164,188 of CM038708.1, read as the reverse complement.
CTGCGTGTTAGTGAGACACTAAACGTCTCGAAAGCATACGATTCATGTCTTTGTTGGGGCATGGCATCAAGGCAAACAGAGAGAGAAAGAAAATGCGAGAGAGGGAGATATTAGGCAGAGAGAGTGAGATGCAAAAAAAAAAAGAATGGGAGAGTTAGACAGACAGAGAACGAGTGACAGTAGACAGACTAAGTGGGTGTATGTGTGAGAGAGGAAGACCATAAACACAGAGAGAAAGAAAGAGTTGACAGAGACAGACAGACAGAGAGAGAGAGAGAGAGAGAATGATAGAAAGAGTCAGTGCAAGTCCCTCCAGTCCATTTAACCCAGTCTCTGATGAAGTAGTGCTTGTCCTTCATAAGAAAGAGGCTCGTGAGCAATAAAAGAGTGGCACCTCTCTGACTGAGTTACTCTGTCTGTCACCTGCCGGCGCAGGCGTCCAATCCAGAAGCTCGTTAGCTGGATGGAACCGTGTTTATGGAGTGAAATAACAGACACAACATATGACTGACAAGTCACTTCTCGCAGGTGAATATGTGTTTGTGCGTGTGGGCACACTAGTCTGACAGAGTGGGCATTCAGCTGTGCAGCCGATGCTTCCACGCCACAGATTCGGATTAATATGCATACACATACACAGGTTTGTTTTTATATCCAGTCAGGATGCCGAGTCATATATGTCTCGCAGAGCACTTTATTAGGTTCACCTACCGTCTACTTTTATTGAACATTTAATAAGCTCCACTTACCATATACACCCACTGGCTACTTTATTAGAAACACCTGCTTGTATCTGCTTTCATTGTGTATTTGATCAGCTCTGCCTAACATATAGTTACACTTAATGTTTTTACAATTACAGACTGTAGTCCATGCGGTTTGCTGATTCGAGGTGTACCTAATGAAGTGGCCGGTGGGTTTAGAAGCACTTTGTAGTTCTACAGTTACAGACTGTAGTCCATCTGTTTCTCTGTATAATTTATTTTCCCCTTTAACCTGTTCTTCAATAGTCAGGACCTCCACAGAGTGGCCCTCCAGTGACACTGACATGCTGATGGCATGTTAGTTGGTGTTGCACTGGTACCAGTACATCAGACACAGCAGTGCTGCTAGAGTGTTTAAACACTGTGTCCACTCACTGTCCACTCTGTTAGAGACTCCTACCTTGCTAGTCCACCTTTTTCAGAGATGAAAGCTCATCTGCTGCTGGGCAATTTTTGTTGGGCATAGAACTCCTATGAGGTTGGTTGGTTGGTGGACTATTCTCAGTCCAGCAGTGACACTTTGTGTTTTGAAAGTTCAGCAGCACTGCTGTGTCTGATCCACTCACACAAGCACAACACTATACGGCTAAGAATAATCCACAACCCAAATAGTACCTGTCATGTGGTGGTCCTGTGGGGGTCCTGACCTCTGAAGAACAAGCTAAAAGGGGGCTAACAGAGACGAAAGCTCATCTGCTGCTGGGCAGTTTTTGTTGATTATAGTCTAGACCTTCTTAAATATTTACAGGACTCCTGTGAGCGCTGTTGTCTGATTGGTGGGCTATTCTCAGTCCAGCAGTGACACTGAGGTGCTGTAAAAGCCCAGCAGCACTGCTGTGTCGGATCCACTCACACTAGCACAACACTATAGGGCTAAGAATAATCTATAACCCAAATACTATCTGCCATGTAGTGGTCCTGTGGGGTCCTGACCACTGAAGAACAAGCTAAAAGGGGGCTAACAAAATATCCAGAGTATATAATTGTAGCACTGCAAAGTGCTCCTATATGGTAAGTGGAGCTGATGAAATGGAAAATGAGTGTAATTAGAAGGTAGGCATTCCTAATAAAGTGCTCAGTAAGAAAACACATATATATTTTTTACTTTATATAACGTTTATATTAGTATTGTTCTATTGCACTACCTTGGCAGAACCATTATGCTGATCATTTTTCTCTGTTTCTTTACTCTGGGGTTCCTATATCGTATACCAAAACACACGCGTCCACACACTCACACATGCTTAGCATACTCATTCTCATCGTCCTTACTTGGTCTAGCCTGGCACCATTTGTCTTTTTAACCCTTGCCCTGTTCTGCATGTAGAACAGGCAGATGTGGGGGGTTTGAAATATTAAGCGAGGTGCAATCTCTTGACTGCATAAGTGGGGATTAAACACTAAGGCCAGTATAAATAATGCAAATGTCTGGCACGTCGGTCTGAGGCAGAATGCCTTTTTATGTGCGCTCCCTCATTGGTATGGACTGAAATCAGCCAAAGCCTGATGGCTCTAAAGTGAGCGAAAACAGGTGAAAGGAACAAGCTGGACTTCACTATGAGGCCTTTCATTTTTCGGCATGTTTTCTTCTTGTCAGGCTCTAAAAGGGATTATAATGTGTGTATGTATATATATATATATATATATGTGTGTGTGTGTATGTGTCCGGTGTGCCCCAAATGAGATTATGTGTGTGTGAGTCAGAAGAGAGCAGGTTCAGCAGCCATCCATCAAGCTGTGGGGTAGCGGTGTGTGCTGCGACTCAGGAGTAACAGCAAGGCCATAGGGCTGTGTGTGTGTGTGTGTGCACGCGCGCTCACATGAGTGTGTGCAGCAACAGGGGCCTCTATGGTTCAGCCGTTCCATCACAAGAACACTGACACATAGCTACATGCCTGAAAAGATTTCAGTCTCCCAGGTGTGTGTGGGTGTATGCAGGTGTGTTGGCGTGTAGGTGTTTATGTATTAATGAATCTGAGTAGCTGATTAGTGCAGATTCATATATATATATATACATGGCAAATAATGCTGTTTTACAGCAGGCAGTATGGTATAGAACGGTAAGGTTACAAACCATGCATCTCGTCATCATTTCCTTTGCCAAATGATGCGTACTGTACCTGAGTACCCATGCTGAATTTAATTACCCTTCTTGCCAGGGTACCAAACATATGGGTGGAGCTAGTGCAAACCACTGATTGGTCACACTCAATCATCATCGCCATGCGAGTCAGATGACCACATAAAAAAAAAAAAAAAGAACCTTGCCATCTGTGACTCTCATGTAAAACCAAAGGCAGAGAAAAGCTCAGGGTTCAGATTAGTAGCCCTCCTGCGCTGTACCGTACTGGAGAAACCACTACAGAAGACATTTTTAACTAGTTCACAGCCTCCCAGTGCCTGTGACACAGTTTTCAGTTTCAAAATGTTTCATTACCGCATCCTCAAAAAAATTGTTTTTGACGTCTGTGACAATTTTCAGTCTTTTGTCTTTCACATACCTCTCTTCATAGATTTAAATTGCCAGGGGAACAAACCTGTTGTAGATGGTGGAAATATTCATTATCACATGGCTCACGTGGTAGCTGGGAAGCCCCGTATCAATAAGAGGCCACCTGAGAGAGCCCAGGCTATTAGCGCTGGCCGATAAATCTTGTCAGATGGCGGAGCGAGGGGCGGCCTGTGAAAAATGAAGGTCACGAGCTGAAGTTTATGAGAGGCTGTTATAAAATAAGCTGAATTATAGAGTCCCTTGGGCCTCCTCGCAAATGCTAATTTCAGACACCCTGGTCTGGTGTCCCCCTCTGCACTCAGCAGTGTGGGGTTAGCCCGAGTGCAGGACTGAGAGAATTATTCTGTGATTTGAGGGGGGAAAGGGGGGGTGGTGTTTCACATCTTGAACCTGTCTAATTTGAGAGCAATGATTTAAAATGGAGTTCTTGGTAGAAAAAAGGTAAAGAGGTTCTACACTGAGAAATGTGATGCTTTGTATTAACTCGAGATATTAAGTATATTAGATCAGCACTAGAGATTTAATAATATGCACATTTTACAGTTTAATACATTATTTAAATTCTAATTTTGATCAGTTCTCTCACTTCCCTTACATAAAATGTCCCAGTAACCACAATACCTAAAATTTATAAGTGACTTCATAACAAAAAGTCTAGTTTTAACCAGTGGTTTCCATGAACGATGGTAAATGAGAGATGCTCAGAAGACACTGTATCAGTACATTTTAATACACTGTTTTGAATATTTATTATTTTATTCAACACTGTACTGAAGACCCTGCACTCATAACATGAAGCGTCTCACCAGTGATTCATACTGAGAATATGTCAAGGGCTCTTTAAACTCATGTTTAAACTCATGCACGTCCATGTTGTCTACAGTGTAATGTATCAACATGTGGAACTGGAGCTTTGTGTGTGTTACTGTACATGTATTTCTATCACTGTGTAAAATGTGGATCTGCTTTAATTGTGTTCCCCTTTCATTCAGACAGCCCGGCCCCTAGAAATGAGCTGTCAGTTCATTCTCATCAGTGTTAAGGAATAATATCACAGAGAGGATTGGATTTAGGTTTCGGGCTGTGTGGTTAAAATTAGGGTTAGGTCAAGGTAGGGTTAGGATTAATTAAGGTCAGAGTAACAATAAAGTGTGACTTATGTGTGACTTATTTTCATATGAATGTGTTTTGTTGTTTAAAGAAGCTAGTTTGTGACACTAAATTAATAAAACAAATCAATATGTTTTATTGGATTTATACAAATGTGTTTTTTGAATATTTATTTAATGCAACAAGAGCACCTGTAAATCGCACGATTAACACAGAAGTGTTTATTAAATAGCAGAAATGTCAAATGGCAAACGGGCAAAGCCAAGTATTTGTGCCAGCCTTAAGGGGGTTAAACAACACAATTACTAGCAGTAAGTGAGTAAACTGAAAGGCAAAATTGTGCTGATGTTATATATTTTATTAATGTGGAAATGATGCATTATATTTTTTCAGTGCAGAGTATGGGGTGGTGGGGGGCTAGGTAGAAGGGGAATAGATCCAGCCTACTCTCTATGTATATAAATGCAGGATTTTGTACCTGTCAGCAGTATAAAACCCAATGGCCAATACAGAATATGCAGCTCTGTAGGTGTGTGGATTCTGTGTGTGCATATTGTGTGTGCTCAGCAGAGAGAAGGAAGGAGGGAGAATTTTCCTCTAATAAAGTCTTTTAAGGGCAGAAAACAATTTCTCTGCAGATGGGCCTATGGCCATTTAATTTTCACCAGCCAACAGATTTATAGAGTCTACCTGAGTCTCACTGCAGCAGGCCAACTGAGAATTCAGACTGTGTTAAAGCCTGCTGCAGCGAATGTGTTGAGAAAGAGAGAGAGAGGGAGAGAGAGAGACTGGAAAGAAAACAGAGAGAAGGAGTGGTCTGTGTTCTTTGCCTTAAACAAGGCTCAGTAATGACCAGGTTGTGTGCGTCAGAACCGTACACATTCCAACCCCACACACAAGGGCAGGGGTAATAGCCCTGCCATAATAATAGTTAGAGCCAAAGTTGGACTGACTCAACCTAAGCTTTTTTTGGGGGGGAGGGGGGGATACAATCAAGATTTGCAAAGTCCATTTACTCCAGAGTCAGGGGTCAAAGCAACACTCGGACACAAGAGCCAATTGTTAATTACAGAGCACGCCGTGGCTCGCCTGGGAACACCTGGAGGGCGAAGGAACACCCTCTCGTACGGCCCACAAGACAGCCTCCTCCAGCATTCATTTATAAATGACAAGGCTGCTGCCTCTGTAATGTGTCAGTGTGGCTTTTCTGATTGAGAGGATATTTACTGTCACAGTTCTGTTCAAACGTCTTGAGAAAATTATATATAAAAACTGGTTATTTAGACAGCATGTGTTTACTGCTGGGAAAAGCACTGCTATCAAAATAAATACGTTCAAAATTAATACATATAGTATTTAGTAAAGCGTTATACATGTCAAAGTGATCTACTGGAAGACATCATCCAATATATGGTTTGGCCTTGTCAGTTCCTCAAATCAAGTTTAGGAATTTTAACCTATGTGATGTCTAGGGGTGCAATAATAAATGTGGATCCAAAAGCATGGTCTTTGAAGTAGTTTACAAGAATTCTTGTAGCGTTTTACTTCATAATCAATTTAAATATTAACAAAACACATTTTCCTGCATGAGTACCTAAAAAGATTAATGAGGGGGTTGTGGCGGGGTTGAGTTATGGAGTATAACGTTGTGACTGGGCTTCCTTCTCCCATTCTAATGCCCTATAAATTCACATCCTTACTTTCCGTTCCCATGATGAAACAATCTCCACCCCCGCCCCATCTTCTCTCTGTTCCTTAGTCCTATATAAGTTCTACCACAGTTATGAAGCGCCTGACCTTTAAGCTACAGTCGGAAGCTGCTGAAAGCTCCAGCACAAGTTCTCCCTACTCCCTCAATTAGTCTGCTCGCATACTACCACCAAATGTTAGAACCACAGTCTGAAATCAGAAAACTGTTGGTTATGCGTTCCGATACTCTCCCTTTTCATTAAATCTCTTTAAAATCTGCTGCCAGAGCTGCTTAGTCTTATGCATGCCCACCTAGAGCAGAGCATAATGAATCAGCAGGAGGTGCTGTGCTGTTTTGTGCACATATTTAGAACGGAATCAGATTAAGAGCTTATTATTAATTTGTTTCAATAATAAGATGCAACTGAAGTGTGCTCATAAAATTTCTGTTAGAATAGAATCAATACATTAAGTAGTGGGTATAAACTTTCCTTGCTATCCAAAGAAAAATATTTATGGAAATATATATCCATTTTTATTTTCCTAAGTCTTTTGAATGCAGCAGCTGCCATTTAGCTTGTGTGAAGATTTTGTGACGAATTATCCACTAGAAATGCTCCAAAATAGCCTGGATAACATTCTGGTTTTGGCCTCTTCTCTAAAGTTGCCATTTTGAAAATACTTGTTTTTCGTTGGACAGCGCTGATATGTCAGTGCTTTTCCTTGTAGCACTCTGGTATTACTCATTTATCATCATACCTGCTTTGACTACACTTATTGCTAAGATAATGGGTTTTAAACAATAAGCTTGGGTGCCTAAGACTTTAGCACAGTAATATATAGCAGTATGTAGTAGTATATAGAATAATAGCACTAAGAACTAAGGTTATTAGAGGAGAGGAGTACCTTTAGTGTGTATCTATGGACAAACCCTGAAAATCAATGAATATAATTTTATAATGTATGGGATCCGACTACTCCTCGCAATTTTCCATGCTCATGTATTAAACAAACATTACATAAATTATTGTTTTCATGAAACAAGAGGGAAAGAAAGGAAGAAAAGAAATCGCTATTCACATTCCCTACTTGCTGGTCATTAAGTGTTAAGTCAAGAGGCTTTTATTGTCATTCCATCTATGAAATTAAGTGCTAGTATGCCATTGTGCAGGTTCTTAAGTGGAGATCCCAGCGGCATTGGAAAGAGTGCAGTGAATACAGTAAATCGAGCTTTAGACAAGGTTACCTGCTTCGTGTGTGTTCTGCGAGCTACGTTTACAAAACCAAACCAAACCGAGGCTCACGCACCATAACACCCTGTTTATAGTAACTGATGTTCCTACTAAAGGCTCAAACGTGTACGCTAAGACATGCTGTCTTGTCTTTATTCTCCTAAATCCTTTTGAAAAGGGCATCTTTTTTTCTCTTGGCCCCTCGCTCAGTCTTTCCCCTCACTGCGTGTGAATTGAGGACGCGACATTACCGTCAGCGACCTTGTAATTTATTTTTAAAAAGAGAAAGCCGTCATCCACGCCAGCGTGCCGTATGGTGAATGGGGAAGCTTCTGTGCACTCACCCTGATTTTCTGTGGGTTTAACATGGGAATCCTGGGTGGGCATTAACAATGGCCTTGTTACTATGGGAATGGCTTTTCCCACCTCCTTTCTTTTTATAAAAAGGCCTTGACTTTCTGTTTTTTTTTTCTTTTCTTTTTTTTAGCGTTCCTCTTTAACATTTCCTTGCAGCGATAAAGCCAGTCGTAAACACGTTTGTTGAGGTTCAGCTGGTGCGAGTGGGCTGGCTGATGAGTGTTGAGTTTAAATGCCAAGGCAGAGTTTTATTTTTTTTTTCTTTCCCTGAATATTCTGCAAAAAGTAGTCGATTATCTTTCTCAGTTTCGGAAACCTATTTAGTGCGGCCCATCTGCTCCACAGATAATCAAAAGTTTGCGAGTTCTTCTCTTCACATGCTGCTAAATAGTTACTTGGTGATGAAGCTGTTGCGTGAGAAGTGTTTTTCTTGCCCGTCAAAATGTGATACCGTCGCCGCCTTGCCACGATGTTCCAGTCTGAGAAAGTCAGGTTCCAACTTTCGATCTATTTCTGCCGTTGCTAACACCTGAGCACGTGCTGCACTTAAAACACTGCAGCTGCGAGCAAGAAAACAAACTGCCCGGCGCCTCGTTTGGTCTGTTGTCCTTTTTCGGGCCCTCCTCAGGAGCGCCTGTCAAGACATGCTGGTGATTTGTGTCCTCTGCTTTGGAGATCACTCGATTCAGTGGATTCAATTAGCCGTGAGCGAGAGAGGCGCGGCGACTTTACAACGCTGCCCTGTAACTCAACGAGCTCTTTTGTAGACCTGGCCAGTATTGTAGCTCCCTGCATGGACCAGCAACCATGCCAGCTAATATTGTCCTTCTCTTTTTTCCTCCCTTTTGATTGTGAATATCAGAGAGAGAGGGGGAGAGCGAGAGTGTGGAGAGAGACGGTTTGGAGGCCTAAACATTTCTAATGCCTCCTGGACATCCTTCAGAGGTTTGGATGGGAGTGAAAACAACTTGCAGATTTGTTCACATCTCGAGCAGCTCTGCAAACACAAATTTGTGTCTGAATTATATATTAGGAATGTAGACATGGAAAAAAGACTCTGGGTTAGCGTAGACTCTAATAGGATGGATTTCCGGCTGCAGTTTAAGCTCGGCCCTGGTCAGACTTTCTGGGTTGAAAATTCCTTTTAATCATTCCACTCAAGTGTATCTAGAAACCTGGCCTGCAATGTTACAAAATAAATCTTATCTTGGCTTGACGATGATTAGGCCCATAACACCGCCATCTTCAAGTGGTTGTTTTGATTTGTGCATTGAATGCAATAGCTGCAGACAGTCCAGAGTGAAACTGAATCAAATATTTGTTTAGCTAACATATGATGTTACTGCTGCTGTTGCTGTAGTCCACAGAACCTAAATCTATGTTTTCATTCCAATTAGTTTATTTAGTTGATCTTGAAGACAAACAAAGAATATGTATTAAGTATTTGAAAAACGTTCCAGTGGTCAGTTAATGATATTCCTGTCTTCTTGATGTGCATTGGCCAGTCCTAATCTTGGACACATGTTTCTCATTTATTAGAGGCTGAACTAAAGGCAGAATGTCTCAGATTAACCATTAGCATAATTAGCAACTGAAAGTGGAGTCAACCAATCATGCTTTCATAGTGAGTAAAAATGTTTCTGTAGACTTTCTGTACCTTCTAGATACATTACTAACTGTGACTGTGTTAGTGGTAGCCTGACCAGTTCAAATTCAGATGTTCAATCTGGAAAATGATGGCAGCTCTATTCCTTAGCTCTTTACTGAGTCACTGTAACTGCTACACTCTAAATAACTATGTTAACATGACAATGCCATCTTTACATCTTTATAAAATATACACAGTGTCACACTACAGGCTTCAAATGTCTTTTTTTTCATCTAGAATGGCCAACATGGATTCATGTGAACTGCTGTTAGCTTAGTACCAACATAGTACTAGAATCCCTTAGGAGTGCTTGCAGAAATTAGCATTATAAAGGTGTTTTTAACCTTGTCTTTTTCATTTTATGGGCCAAACTGAAGGTCTAGCTCTAATAGTCAGGGTTTGCAACTATTATACTGTAATACCAAGGCCAGTAGTCACCTTTGATCTACTTGGAAGCTTAAGCATTTACACTATTTCATATATATATATATATATATATATATATATATATATATATATATATATATATATATATATATATATATATATATATATATATGAGCGTTTCTGTGTGTTTACATATATTACCCCATCCACAGAGCAAAATATGATGCTACACTGCCATTTCTGGGAATTAAAAAGCGTAAATAACCATGACTCCTATACCCTGAAGTCAGAAAATGTGTGCATGAAATGGGACAGATAGATACCATGTGAATTTCTTGCCATTTTTCGAGGATGGTTGATTGAATGAATGGCTTCTGATATGTGTGTGTGTGTATTTGTGTGCTGTATATTCATGCATATATAATTTACAGTTAGCATTTGACTCAGCTCAGCACAGTTAATTGCTGAATCCTCTGTATGTAAGGCAAACAGGAGTATGTATTTGTCTAAATGGAAAAAAATAGCAAATGTATTTATACGCTTACAGTAAAGTCATGCAATAAAGATGCTACATGGTCCGCTGGATTTACAGGAAAACTTGTTTTCGCGTATCTAAACCTGATCAGATAGGTTCTTGTTGAGTACTATGCATGAAAATGAGTTGAAAGTATATGTATTGACAGATTGCACTCTCAGACGTACGCAAACACACACACACACACATACACACACACATACACACAAACACAGTTATCAGCAAAGTAATAGGAGGCCGAGCTGTTTCCTCTCTGTGGAAATTCGTCGATGCAACTGCTCAGCCCAAACACCCCCGATATGCTTTTGCCAAGCGCACATTGTTAAAAACCTTCACTCGTCCCTCTCTCTCTCTCTCTCTCTCTTTCTCTCTCTCTCTCTCTCTCTCTCTCTCTCTTTTCTCTTCATTCCCCTCCTCTCTCGCTCTGACAGTTGCTGCAGTAGAGGAGGTTTGATTAGGAGCTGCAGTCTGGGCCGCAGGGAGGAGCGAGCGAGGCTGGAAATGAACACTGCAGGCTGGAATAGAGAGAGAGAGGGAGAGAGAGCGGGGGGCTCCGAGGGTTAGGAGCCAGTCTGGGTCTGAAGTTTTCCCCCACTGAATCACCAGCGGTCATGACGATGATGTGTGTTTTTATAGGAGTGAGTAGACAAAGGAGAGAAGAACAAAAGAAAAGAGAGAAAATGAAAGTGAGAGTATGTGCTTTATGTTTCATTGTCAACAATGTATCAGCCATGAATTGTCTGAGACAAATTCATAGAAGACATCAAAGAATTGACCAGTCCTGTCCACGCTCTGCCCACACACGCATTCTTTCCATGCTACAAGGTTGGCCAATCTGTTAAAGTCGCTTTCAACTTCAACAAATTAAGATTGAACTTTAGAGTCACGACATGACAAAAAGTTTCCAGTTAGACTACATTGCTGTAGCAGGTTGAAAACAACACTAATGTCAAAAAAATTGTAATCTTTGTAATCTGTTACAACAGGATGACATTTCAGTATCATTTTACATTATATATATATCATCGCTGTCCAAAGAAAACTAAATGTCTCCAAAATTGCAACTTTTCAGGAGAGACCAAAAATATACTTTACTTTCAATGTAAGTCAATGGAACCAGAGTTTTTCCCAAGCTGTTTTGGAGCACCTATATTTGTCCATTCATCATGAAACTTTCACACAAAGTAAACAACCATTGGTGTGTTCAAAAATCAACAAAAATTGAGATACATATTTTTCATTGAACAGCGACTATATATATATATATATATATATATATATCTTCGCTGTCCGGTGAAAAACAGTAAAAAAAAAATCTTCTTTTTTTTTTCTAAGAATCCAACGATGGACAATAAAGTTTTCTATTCTATCCTGTAAAACAGTTGTGATGAAAGAAGACTTTGGTGGCAAATGTTGGACAGGTACATTTGATGAGCTCTCTGAAACAGAGAAACTGAAACTATTGTTAGGAGGAGGGCATAGTGCTCCTTTGCCTGACAGATACATACATACATACATACATGCCCCACCTGGGTGCATACATTGACAGCACAGTGCCAATTACAACAGTAGTTTCTGATGTACACTATGTTACAGCTATGAAGACGTTAGTTAAGTACACAGTACTATACTGCTTACACAAAGACTGAATGTGTGGGGATACCTGTATGTGTGTCAGTCGAGAGATGAATACACTGTTGTATGATAATCAGATATGAATGCTTTTATATCAGCACTGTATTGTAATACGGTCATGCCAATAAAACTTCCTTAAGAGTTCAGCTGAAAGGGTGCACGAGTACATTCAATCTTTGTTGAGCTTTGTTGAGTTAAATGAAAACTCCACTGATTTTGTAGGCTTGGAATAATTTCTGTATGACTAAACGGTTAGCATATAAACTAAAGTCGTAGTAGTTTGACATGCTCTGTTCTAGAGAAACTAGAGTCTAAATCATTTAAAATCAATCAAACTAAAGTCAGAATTATTCACAGTGGTAATGACAGCAACCAGACGAGGAGTTGAATGCCTCTAAAAGCTATCTGACAGCAGGCTACTGCAGTAAATGTTCATGAACATGCTACCGTTGACATTGCTGTATGCTATTTTTAAAATGGGATGTTTAAACTTTCCAGTTTTTCTCTTTGCTTTAGTGTGTTGTGGAGCTTTTTATCATGCATGTAAATGGTCTGCGCAGGTAACTCAAAGTAGAGGGAGAAACTATTTTGCACAGAAACCACTTTTCTCAGCTGCCTGAACCACCGCTAGCCCTTTTTCTGTTACAAGGTGACATCATCTCTTTTTGCCCACCTACCAGCAGGTTTGGTTTCCCCCTTCCACAATGCACAGAGAACTAAAACAATATAAAAACCCTCCACTCTGTTCTAGTCTAGCTTATGAAGATGGATCTGGTCTACTAACTTGATCTACCCAACTTTTAGGATTAGATTCTGGCTTGAACTGGTATAGCAGGACCCACACCATTAAAAGCATAGCCGCAGCGGTGTGGGGGAAGGAACTTGTAGCAGGATGCCAACAAATCAGAACAGAGTGGGCGAGTTGACCAATCACAGCACACTGGGAGCTCAAACAAAGTGTTTCAGACAGAGAGGGAGTACAGATGTTCAGTATGATAAAAAAAAAACATTGTGATTTGGTAAATTTGAGCATGTATAGCTATTCCAGTAGAACCCAAGAATAAAACAATGAAAATGAGCAGTACGCGTCACTTGTAAGGTAAGGCTTGGGCCTAAAACATGCTCTTAAAAATCCACTCATGACAGAGAGGAACCTGCAGTGCATAGCACCTTTTCACCTTGATCAAAATAGCGTTTGAAACTCAGAGGATACGAGAGAGTTCACTGTAAACAAAAAAAACTACATTTGAGTTGTAGATACCATGACCCCCGGTTCCATTCACCACCACTGTAAAGAAGTCTGAGTCTGTATGCTTTTGTACAATCAACCATTCCACATCGAACCACTTTGAAGGACTTTCTTTACATCACAGCGATTGAATTATACACAGATTCTGAAGCGGAATTCCCTCGTAAATTATCATAACTGTTGAGATCAAAAAATCAAAGAAAGCAAAACAAGACATGCAAAGAAAAAGAGAGGGACGCAAAGCAGTGTCAGGAAGGAGTGATGGTTTTCCGTAGAGAGGTGAACATACCACATGCTGAGACAAATGTCAGTAGTGTGCGTGTGTGTGTGTGTGTGTGTGTGTGTGTTGAGGTGTGTGGGAGTTTGCTCTATAGCCCTCATGTGTACAGCGTCCCAAGAGTAGATCCACACACTGCGCTGACACCTCCACACGATACATGTTATTTTCCACATTGTCACGTCAGAAATAACAATAACAAAAATAACAGCAGCGGCGGCACGCGAGACCTATGTGTGTGTGTGCGCGTGTGTGTCAGGCAGATGTACTAAAGGGAGTGACAGAGCTGAAAGGTAGAAACACAGGGCCTGCTGGAGGCCTCCTCAGGGCCTGCACCTTTTCCGTGCTGGTGTGAAAGTGAGACAGAGACGCTACAAAAGAGCCGAAAAGCTGCAGTACTGCCACTGTCACCTCCCCTGCCTTATTCTCTTCTGCTGCTGCGGTCTGCGCTGCTCTCTCTCTCTCTCTCTCTCTCTCTCTCCCTTTCTTCTCTCTCTCTGCCCTTTTACTGAAGCTGTGGAGCAATGCTTGAGGTGTGGTTGCAGCTCCATTTGTTTTTTCTTGTCCTGTCTTTTAGCTTCAGGGGGAAATTCCACAAAACACGATTTCTCAGCTGTGCTCTTAAAAATAAGATTCCTTAATGTGTCTTGACTTGGTTCTATGAAAATCCTATAATTGGTGTAGCACATCAAATTCAAAAAATATCTTTCTTCAAAGGACCATCAAAGAACTGGTTCTTCAGGACACCAGTGGTTCTTCTATGGTACCCTTTGGGACTGTAGCTGCCTTTATGCAGTATAATAAATATGTGATAACCTTGAAAGTAGACATAGTTTTGTAATCCTAAGTGGGAACCTTACTGTTGATACTCTGTTGACCTTCCCAGTTTCGTGATTTCTTTACAGCAACTAATTGTTAGTTAGTAAATTAATTGTAGACTTTTGCTGAAGCCTACGAGCAATGGTTATGTAATGCTCATCTTTACAATAAGGGAAGATGCCAAAATAAGGCAGCTAAGTGAAACGAGCTGATCATGTTTCTGAATACAAAGCAATTACACGCAAGTTGGAAACAGCAAAATTAAATTGTAATAAGTACACAGTTAAATATCCAGACCAAATATGGTCCCAGCTCAATATGGCAAAACGTTAAGCTTTTAATAGTTTTAAGAGTTTTAACACTAAACAAACAGCTAAAGTAACTGAGTAGACGCTTTTTCTTTTAACTTCTTTTAAACAGTTACATTTTAAAGGTAAATCTGCAGACAGACTTTTGCAGAAAGAAGAGTATATCCTGTTCCATTCAGCACCGATGGCTTATACAGCTGAACAACACTAGCAAGTTAATTTGTGATTTAATGAGAAACTAAATAATAGGAATTAAATTTGTACTCTGACCACAAAGAAACAATACAAATAACATCCGGTTGCACCGAGCTCCTGTCATCATCTATACCAGAGTCTACTACAGGTTATCTAGCTTATTGAAACATCCGGCTTTGTTGAATTGCCCTCCACCCTGGAAGTGGCAAGCCCAGTGTTTGTTTGTGTTTGATGTGGTCTCTGTCATCTGCAAAGGTGTCGGTTGGTTTTGAGGAGTGTAACAGCCACGATTTCAGTAAACAGGAGTCTGAAGCCACTCCCAAGATAACAGCAACCTGACATTCCTCAAAGCGCTCTCACGCGCGCGGACACTGCAGCGTGCCCCGAGGCCGGAGAACTACTCGACTTCAGTCAGCCATAAGAAAAACAAGACCACACTCGCTCCACAGGTCTCTGCCTCCCCCCACCCCCACCTCTTTTTCTCTGCTAAACTAGTTCAATTGGCTGATCTGTCCCCAGCAGCAGACCCTTTGGAGATAGCTCTTTTGTACAATAGAGAGGAAACCTAATTAACCATCAGGAAAGACCTGGCCTTGTGTTTGAACAGTTATTCTTTATATTAAACGCATGAGAAGTGAGGGAATGGATGAAAAGAAAGCGCGAGTGCAAAACAGAGAGCGAGAGAGGAAGAGACAGAGGAAGACACCAGAGGCAAATTTCCAATCATACATTTTTAATTTCTATGCCGCTCTTTTTTAATTAAAATCCATGCATCAGAATGTACTTTTGATCCATAATAGGGGCTGCAAAATAAAAAAAAATAAAAGAGGCAGAGAGAAATAGAGAGAGAGAGCAAAAGAGAGCGAGAGAGAGAGAGAGCAAAGAGCTCCATAATGCATAATCTCCCGTGAAGTGTCTCGGGGACGTTTGGAGCAGGCCGCTTAGCAGATCGCGTTTTTATTTATTTATTTATTTCTAAATGACTCGGATGACTAGTGGATGAAGGTTTCCCGCAGTTATGTAAGTGTACCTCGGACCCTCGGGAGCTTTTTAGAGCGTGCGCGAGTGCATGGCTATGTGTGTGTGTGTGTAAAGGGTCATGCAGCTGGTAAACCTTTAAAGCATCTAAGCAGACGAGTGAGTAGACTTGAGCTTGACTGTGTTCATGTTCATGACAAGTAACGGAAGCACCACATGACATAGTAATTGGCTATTTTATCCAAAATACCTGCCATACAGATACACACTGCAGGTTCACAGTTACAGAATCTACCCTGTTCTAGGACCACCACTTACCAAATTCTATTATAATATTATTAGCACACCAGTAATGCTGATATGGGCGCTGCATCAGGAACAGTGGTGTTGCAAAGGTTTTTTACAGTGTCAATTAAGAAAAGTGCACCAATCAAGATATCCCACCACTAGTGGCCATGTGGTCCCACTGATGACAGCCACAAATGACTGACACAAGTGGAGCATGGAAAAAAGATGAGTTCCGGCATGACAGAGCATTATAGTGAAAGATACAGTCAAAAGTTTATAATGGCTTTACATCTGTAAATGTTATTTAAGAGTTTTTTTGAAGCATTTAATACTTTATATATGAGACATCCTCATGAGTTTGCTGCCATGTTTGTTTCTTGTGGACTTGTTATGGTTGCAGCCACATTAAAAAAATATTTAATAGTTCTTACATGGCATGCTAAAGCAGTGGTTTGCTGTTGCTTATCTTGTATGACAGTGGAGTGGCCATCCCTGTCAAAGTGAACCAAACTGTTTCTACCAAAAGGCCGATTACTAATATTTCATTTGCTGTTTTTTTGTACGCCCCCATGTATGCTTATGTGACCACACATGATCAGGATAGATTACTGACCCTGAGCCTTACGACTAACAGGGGCATCAGAGCACAAGGTCTGAAGCTGCATTCGCATGTTTGCAAATTGACTGCAAATTGGATATTCCATTGTTTTCAGTTGAGCCTCTATAACGAAACCGACTGTTCTCACAATGTTTCTCTGTGAATAACCCGGATGTTGATTTTTGGGGGGCCTAAACATCATATTGTGGAGTTCCAGACAAACACAAATAAAACAGTTACACAGTGCCCTCCTGTTTGTCTCCACCTCAAATAGACAGTCCACACTGCAAAAGCTCTCGTTCATGGGTGAAACTCTTCCTTCTTCCAATGTAAGGCTTCATAAATTCTCTCCACTTTCTGTTTGCTGTGACAAAGTTTCTGCAATCTCCAGCAGCAACCCACCTCCTCCTTGTTCCTCAGTCCCATCCAACCGCTGTCCAAAAGGCCTTCTGACTCCAAGCAGAAACCACCCAGAACCCCAAGGTTCTCCGAGTTCTCTCCTGCATTAATCAAACAGTCTCTCATTCCTACACCACACGTTCAGCAAGGGTAGTCTGGCATGGTCTGAATGTACAAAATAACTTGAATGCCCTTGATGATGTACAAACGCCTTCATAAATGATAAAATGTTCTTTACATGATGTGACCAGTGAAATCAAAATGTGATCAAAAGCCTCATAGGTGTCAGAAGGTCTGTGGTCCACTTGTGGTCGGCACCGATCAGTGTTTTAGCATACAGAACAAAACTGATGATGGGTCACGAGTGTTCAAACAGCAGGGTTTCTAAGAGAAATGCAAAGAAAGAAAAAGGAAGGGAAGTAGGGGATTTCAAAGACTCGTAACCTTGTGAGACTATGATCCTTGACAGATATTTTACATGTACCTTGTATCAATACAAAAAGCAAGCACTTCTGTTTGCACCTTTATATGCTTGCAGCTGCAGACACACATTCATTCATTCATTCATTCATTCAGCCCTTTATTTAAACTACATCCTCATTTGCAATATATCAAAGTATTGCAAAAAATCAAAGAGACAAAGGCATCAAAATGAGAATACGTATAATGCAATTACAAAAACAATAAAGTAACAAAACAATAAAGCCAATGAAGCAATCCATGCAAACAAGCAAGCGCCTAAAACAGTTGCCAAAAAAGTGATTGGAAATTACACATTTATGTAGACCAAATAATAACGCTCCAGAGTGTGTTGTAGCATGTTTCAATTAGCGGCTCACAATAACACAAAACACACACCTTTTATCTTCAGACCAATTAGGAGAGAGGGAGATGAAGGTGTGCATGCTTCAGTCTTGAATGGCTTATAGGCGCTACATTAGCTCGCTGCATGCTGTAGACCCCTGAGCCCTCGTGCAGAGACCCTACATATGTATATATCTACATTTCCATTTAGAGTCAGCCTCCTCTCTGTTTGGGACTCTGGCCCACTGCGCATTATGAGGATACAGCAAATGACACTGACATTTACTTTCAGTCCCTGGTGTACTTCTCTTCCTCTTTCTCTGCATCTGCTTCTCTTGCCTTCTTTGTCTTGACATTGTGAACCCCGTTCCTTCTTTCACTCTCGCTCTCTCTTTCTTTCGGCCTATCTATCGTAAGATATTTAAAGACTAATCAGATTTGTTCTGTGCAAAAACAATATTACATGGAAATAAAAGTGCATGCACATACAGTATGATGTCACCAACCATCAGAGAGTCGAACCCCGCCTTCATATCAATGATCATTCTGATCTTTATTTTTGGGGCCTCTTTTTTGGGGTTTTCTTGGGGTGTACTGTAGGCTCTATAGCTCTGGAGACCATTTACATGCATAAAATGCGACATAACCATTAAAGGAAAGAGGATGAGGCCCTCTTAAATTGAAAAGAGCGGTGTACAATTTTAACAAGATCCAGTTCATTGTTTTGATTGGTTATATATTGACTATAACCATAGATAAAAGACCACCCTGACATGCTCTATTAAGAAATAAAAGTTCTCTGATGGTTATTTGCTTGGAGATACAGTTCTAAGCTAAATCTTTGGTTGATGTGATGGAGGACACATGGAGGCCGGAGGTTTGGTTTATTGTGAACATGATGAGTCCATGATGAAATCAGTGGAAAAACAAAGGAATAACAGCACAACAACTGGAAACTAGGAGCTAAGAAACATGACGTAAACAAACTGTGGGCCAAAAACAGAGCAGGAACAAAATAGAATCCTGACTGTAGTCAGACTGGTGAACATGGACCAGTCCTGAGAATACAGAAAAAGCTCAGGAACAGGCACCACCACAGCATCCAGAACAAGAAATGTAACATGAACAGTCACAATGCATGACAGAGCTGCTTTCCAAAGCCTAGACTACCGCAGAGAAGACTTCTCCTAACAAACCTCGCTCACTCAAATGGAACAGTCTATGGTGAGGTTCGGCCTCTTAAACACTCAAACACTGAAACTCAAATTTAGAGTTTAACTGGGGTCAAAAAAGAAATGCTAAATAGGAAAATGTGTGCTGGCTTGGTTAGGGTTTGCTACTGAAGTATTAAACTAATAAGCCAATAAGATTTTGTAGCACTAAATTCTTCTGATTAAGCTTCATTTTGTGCTATTTTTATAATGTTTTTTCAACTTCGCACCATATATGGGCCGAGAATTTTGGGTAACTGAGGCCCCAGAAGGATGCATATGTTGCATCCTCGATGTCAGTCTGAACGTAGGCTGCATTTCTATGCTGTATACAAACAGTCAGTCACTTTGGAACCGTCTTCTATGACGTAGCGGTCAACAAACACAGCCTAGCTTGGCTGAAAGCTAGACCTAGCAATGCAGCTCAGGACTGGAAGCAAGAAGTATATAAAGGCACACAAGGAAGTACACACAGGGGGAGGGGCCATGAACTGATACTAGGTGAGGGGTTTACATGAGGGCGGAGCAGGAAAGAGCAACAACCAAAACAGAAGTCTATGGCAAGGAAAAACCAACGATCAGATACAGAACAATGAAATCACGTGGAGGTTCATTGAATCTTAAAAAGGTTCTTCACGCTCAGATTCTCAAAAAGTTAAGCATCTACTGAATGTTTCTCTGAGTATTTAGAGAACTGAAAATCTCTTGTGAACTCACTCCAAACATTTCTCTCTGGCACTTTTATTTTTAGGAGCGAAGGTGGAATGATCAGAGTAAACCCTATAGGTGTTGATTACATCACTTTTTTTTTTATTTTTTATTTTTGGCTGCGCTGCGTGTTAGAACAGTGATACCAGCCTCCACTGTAAACAGGTATTTCTTCACACCTCCGACTCGCATCCCTCTTTTCCACAGCCTGCGCTGCTATGTAAACGAGACATCCCTGGAGTGTGCGGCTGTGTTTTTTTTTTTACGGGTACTCGTAATGAGCCGGTGATGGCGTATGGATTTCCGTTAATTGCAGGCACCTGTCTGAGTCCCTCCTCTTCATCAGAACGCTCCTAATCGCCATTGATTTTACGAACGCCGGCCTTATATATTACACTTACATAAACAAAAGGAGCCGCCAAGCTCCGCTGATGCGAAACACCTGGCTAACACACTCTTCCATCTTTCTGCTGTCTGTTCTTACGCTTCTCCAGACGAACAGCCCGACACAGCGTGCCTTTAGGTTTTCAGGTACTCGTGGAAACATATTGGCAGACCTCGGTGTTTTTGTCTGCGCTTGATGGAGGGAAAAGAAATGGCGTTTCTCTGCGTTCCAAAAGTAAATTAAAAAAGGTGTTTGCATTTTTTGTTTTTTTTGCAGCACAAAGACAGATGGTGGAGGAAGCTTTAGCTTTGGCTGTGGATGCTCCTTTTTCCTTCTGATTAGTTATTTTTGGGATGTGTGTGTGTGTAGTGAAATTCAGTGATAGCGCCAGATGTGTCAGTTTGATGCAGATGTGTGAACTCACTGTAAACACCTACACCTCTCTCTCTCTCTCTCCCTCTCTCTCTTGTTTCCACTCTCTTTTATCTCTGTCTTTCTCTCTACCCTCCCCCCTCTTTTTATCCCTCTCTCTTTCTTACTACGTTCCTGTCTCTACCTATATTTCAGCTTTTTCTTTCATTTTACTTTCTCCTCTTTACCACTCTCTTTCTCACTTCCTCCCTCTCTCATTTCTCTATTTCTCCTCTCTCTTTACCCTCTTTTTTCCTCCTCTCACTCTTTGACTCTACCTCTCACTCACTTTACACCTCCTCCTAAGGATTTCTCATTTCCTCTGTTTTTCTCCCTCTCTCTTTCTCTTCCCCTTCTGCCTACCTCCGTCTGTCTTTCGCCTTACCTATCTTTCAGTACCTACGTCATTCTCTTTCTCCTCTGTCTGCCCCTCTTTCTTTCCCCTCTCCTTTTTCCTTTCTCGCTACCATTCTCTCTCTTATTTCCTCTCTCTCATTCCCTGTATTTCCATAAGTTTCTCTTCCCCTCTTTTTCTCTATACCTCTCACGACCTCTCTCTCTGACTCTTTCCCCTCAACACTACTGTTCTGCTCTCTCTTGTTTTTCCATCCCTCCTTCTCTCCTCTCCTCTTTAATCTTTTTTCGTAGTGTTCCACTCCTCAGCTGTGGGCCTAAGCCATCAGAGGAATGATAAATTGAGGATCTGTTCATTTTTTTTCCCCCTGCTCACTCGTTCGCTGATAACCAACACTTAAAAAAAAAATAAAACAGCTCTGAACCGTGCCAAACCTGGTCCAGCTGGCCCTGATGTCTATGCTCAAGCCTTTGCTTATCTGGTCTCCCTGCCATAGCGAGCGAATGAGCGGGGAGAGAGAGAGAGAGAGAGAGAGAGAGAGAGAGAGAGAAAGAGGGGGAGGAAGATCGGGAGAAAAGGAGAGGAACGAAGGATGCCATGTTCCTCAGGAAGGTACAGGGTGATGGAAGGAAAGATAGAGTGCAGAGGGCTGGAGAGTGGAGGGAGTGGTGATAAGGAGGTGATTGCACTCCCAGTGTGTACTAGTGTCTGTGTGTTTCTGCTCTTTCGCTCCTCTATGGGGTTGCTTTTGAACGCCAGCAGCTCCGCCACCCACCTACTGCAGGTGGGCACAATAGCAGAGTGATGAAAGAAAAGCCCAAAGCCATTCTGTAGCCATTCTGCAGCCAAAGAGCTGCTCAAAATATCAAACCTCTGCTGTTTCTCAGCTCAGTCGCGCACTTTATTTACCCACAGATGAGCTGCTACATCTCCAACGACGCATGCGGAGAAAACATTCCTTTCATACCTGCTCAGGAAAGTAAATATTGTTATGGATCTCGCTTTATGTGGTAAAACACAGGCGTGCTTTGCGAACAATGTGAGTTTTATGTGGCTTGTGCATATTATATGAATTATATCACTCGTGGAACATGAGCGGGTCATGATCCTGTGTTTTTATGGAGGCTGCACAAAATAAATTCCATATTGGAATGTGGAGTTCATGGGCGCACAAACAACTGTTGCCTCTGCAAGACCCCAATGTTTAAACCAGGTCTGTGCAGGTTTGTTTTAAGCATGTTATGAGGACCGCATGTCTTCGTGGTGATATTTTATAGACATTGTATAGAAACCTTTATGAGCTTCACTAGTTCCTAGAGATCATGGAATTTTCAAACGTCAAATACAAAGTGTGTTTGCGGAGAGCTTTTTATAATCCGCACTGGTTTACAGAAATCTGGATGCAAGTCCCCAGTGAGCAAGCCAATAGACACAGTGGCAACTCCCAACTGAAACCTTGAGAGGATTCTCTTCTCCACTAATGTAGATCTGTGTGGATAATACTATGGTTATAGCCTTTATTCAATTAGCCATTGCTTAGAAATCAGTCCATTATTTAGAAGTCAGTAACAGCAAGAAAGACCACCGAAGATCTTTATCATTGGGTCAGAAGGATGAGTCTGATGTGAAGAACATCTTAGCTGAAGTTGACTCTGCTTGCTACCGATGCTTTTTTGAGGGATGAACAGTTTTCACAGCAAAGCGTTCTTACACCGTCTTTATGGTCCTTGTTGTTTGCTAGCATTTCATGTTGTAGGTGATCTGATAATAGAGTGAACAGGGAAAAGTTTTTTATTTGTTTATATTAATTACAAATCTAATTAACATAATATTAATTGGGGCTGGACTCGAGTATTCAACTTTTCAGATGTTCATTCTTTGGAAGGGGTCTTTGGTTTTTAATTTTAGAATTTTACTATGCATTTTTTTCATAAAGGCTATCATCGCAGATGCTATGTTTGCCCTTCAGTGTGTGCTCTATGTGCCTTGAGTTAGACCACCTCCACGAAGCATTGGTTAACCTGTACATGAACTGTGCTATTACCCCCTAGCCCACCACTAAGAAAGACTAGCAGGCCTGATAGATTAAGTGAAGCCATGCTGTGAGTGCTGTAGTGCTCTGCGAGGTAAACAGCTAGCCCGGGGATTCGGATTTTACAGTGGATAAAACCATGGATGTGCTTTCCGCATGGGCATCGGACCCCAGTTTCAGAATGACTTTCTCAAGCCCTGAATTTTAGCTGTTAATTACTACTGAAGCTTTTCACAACATCCCTAATATTCATTATGTCAATCCCACTGATAAAATGTCCACTAGGGGGCCTGCAAAAAGAGGTCCACCACTAAACTCTAATGTCTAGTACCGAGACCGCTGTGCTAAGGGTTAGGCTTAGCTTTAAGAGTAAGTGTAGCTTTACTCTCAACTTGGTAACACTACTATCTCAATGGAATACAGCAGAATTATAATTTTACTGTAACACAGGTGTCAAACACAGGTGTGTTTGTGTGTCTACTTCAGGAGTTTCATGCATTCCAGTGTCAGCAGCCAGTCAACCAAAGGTTAACCTAGCACAATAAAGTCAACAAAACAATTCAGGAGTTTTGAAAGTACATGCAAAAGTGTTTCTGTTTTAAAGCTGACATTGGCACCCATAACTATTGTAAGCATGTAGACATCTTAGCCCCAGGGGAGAGGATACGAGTCAACAAAAGAAGAACAAAAACAAGTCTTTCCTGTCCTATTCTAGCCTTCTCAGCAATTACTAATTACTACCCCCCCCTCTACACAAGAGCCTTGTTAGGAGACAGACAAACAAACCAAAGACAATCATTAAACAGCAATTCTAATTAATGTTATTTTTATTAAAAGAAAACAAACATTTGAAACCAACTCTCCTCCAGGGATTATAGGGGGAGAGCTGCACGTTCAACATCAAGACTTTTCCCCCCACAACACTTCAGGTGAAAGATGAAAAGAAGTTTTTTAATTTATTTTTTAAAGGCAGCTTCCAGTTGTACAGTACAGACCTAGTCTATACAATAAAATCCCAAGACAAACAAACACACTTTAAAAGGAAGGCAAAAGGAAGGTCATGATTGTGATGGGAGAAAGTGTTCTATCATTGAAAGACACATAATCTGCACATTGAACTGAAGGAATTCAGCAATTCACCATTAGCCACACACTTCACCCTGATGGTGGCCTCCCATCAAACACTAAACACACTAACAAAACCCACTAAAACACAATAAACACATAGGAGATAACTTAAACTGACTTAAACAACACAAATAGCGCAAACAGTGTTTAGTCTCCTCTGATATAGAGAGGAAGAGTATGTGGAAGCGTGCAATGCTAGAAGAATGCCAGTTGTTTCCCTAAAGAATCTTTCGGTAAAGTCTTTTTTTCTTTCTTTTCTTTTTAAGAACCATCAATTTTTTTCTAGTGTTCTTTTGTTGCATAGCTCCCGAGAACCTTTCATATCTTTGGCGCCTTTATTTTAAGAGTGTAGAAACGTGGGTACTGTAGCTGATGGCTCAAAGTAGGGCAACTGCTGCCGCTCTTTCTGAACGTGCAGCGGCCCTGGAAAGCCGTCAACATGCACGCTGGCCAATATCAGCTCTGAGAGCCCACCGCCCCGGCCAGAAGCATTTCATCTGCTGCCAGAGTATTTTTATTACATACTTAATATGTTTTAGCTTCGGTAAATCTTCCTGTGAACCATCCATTTCAGAGGCGCTTCGGTGGAACAAGGACATTCTTGCTAGAGCTGCCCGCTGAAGTATGTGAAGAGTGAGAGGAGAATGAGTGTGCGAGCAACGCTTTGTGCATGTGTGTGCGTGTTTGAAAGGCATTTTCAGCGGCGCGGGGGAATGTTTGTGCTGCTCGGTGTCTAATCAGCATGCTAAAAGCTAAGTAATGAGTGGTATCTTGGTGCGGGATTGTAAGCTGGCATCAAAATACATTCCTCTCATCAGCAGTACAACCAGAACTACATGGTGCGGATGCCGCAGCTTCTAGAGAAGCTCAAATGAGCAGCAAATATTTCACTGACAGGGACGCCCACAACGAGCCTGGATTTTCTAAGCAATCTCCTATTGATCTAAAGTTTCTGCTTTAGGTTCTACTCCCAACATGAAAATCCAATAAGGTTGAACTATTTGCGGCTTTTCTCCATCCATTGATTGCGGTGCTGGGTTTTTATGAGGGCTAAACATCACCCTAAGTAAAATCTAATCCATTAAAGCTGTACCATTTATACTGGCAGTACGCATGCTCAATTATGTGTATTCATTTGGACCACAGTCAATACACTGATCTTTTACTCTTGGGGCCTGTTCCTAATCATCACCCTTCAGCCCTATCAATATTCCTACACATCTTTATTTCCCAAAGGCCCTACATGTATTGATAAATAGACACAAGCTGAATGTTCTTTTCTTGTGGGTTAGATGTTTTTTTTACACATTCTCATTTTCTGTTGTTTTTTTTGGATGCTTCAAAAGAAGCGAATTCAAAATCGACAAGTCCATTTTCTCATCCAAATATCTGGCGTGTCGAAGCTGTCGACCCAAGAAACGGTTTTGGCTAGCGTACTTCGGTTTGTCTCGCACTGTCAAAAAAGCCATTTTTCTGTAACTCACTCAGTCTCTCATCCATTTTTCAGCAGAGGGCTTCATTAGAATAATAGTCATGCAGTCCAGCACGGCAAGTCGTGGCACTATAATCCGGGGTCTTCCACAAAATTACAGAGAGCCCCAGTTTTTTGGGTTTTTTTATTAACGTGGCCTCAATAATGGCAGGTGCTGCTTATTTACAGGCTATTTGGTTCATTTCCTTTCAAATGTAAAGGTCTCCCAGCTGGAGAATTGCTCTGAATCTGAAGTGGTCACAAGTACTATGCTGAATTCTTTAAAGCCACTATTCAGCTGTCTCGGCTGACATCATTGCTCTTCACTGAGCGGAAGAAAAATCAATCCAAGGATGTATTGACCTCTACCATCTTTTAAATATTACTTCTTATATTATTTGTGTAGTATAACATGCAATACACATGGGTCATTACATTTTTAGTGTACATTTTAAGGTAAGAAGAAAATTTGAAGTTGCTGTGAATGGAATCATACAGCAAGTAAATTACACTTCATGCTATTTGATGACTGCTAGCCTCAATTCATCATTATTCATATCAGTCAGTCCAGGTCCATATTTATATATTTTTTTGCTGATTTTTTTATTTCCTCTTGAGGTCGACTTAAGACACTTGTGTGGGTTTATGTACCAAAAACAGTCATGCTATCTTTTTTTGCCAACCTCTTTTTTATGCCTTGGATCCTGAACAAGTTGTTTTCGTTGTGGCTTCAACACTGATATATGTGAATGACCTCTGATCCGTTTGCCTCATTCAAAAAGCAGTCCAAGCTGAAACATAGGCCAGCATGAATTCAGCAGTAGATAGTAGGCACATGCAAATGTGTTACCATTTTGGACAAGGATGATATAGCCTGTACAGACTGTATGTGACTGTATGATTCATTTTGAGACGTTACTGAAGCTCTTTCGCTCTAAAAAAAACCTATTCCTTCATGTGGGCCCTGTTTAGCTTTCCAGTCTGCTGTGGAGGTAGGTCTAACATCAGTGTCATTTTATTCTGCTCACTATATCAGTCGCAGTGTTGAGTGCATACTCAACAGCTGTGGCCCGCTCGCTACCTACGGAGTGTGCACTAGCACGCAGGACCAGAGGCTTAGCATAGATAAATGACACGGGCGTATCAGGGGACAGGCCGTACCTGCCTGAGCCCACAGCGTGTACACACACAGCCTTGCCTGATCTTTAATCTAGCCTGGGGATCCAGCATGGGCCTCCGTAGGTGTGGAGCACCGGGGGAAGCAGAGCGGGAACGGAGGAGAACAGCTGTTTCTCTGAGCCTGAGGCCTTTTCTCCTCTGCCACCTTTCTCCTTTCACTCCCTCTATCTCTTCCTCCTCCTCCTCCTCCTCCTCCTCCTCCCTCTCCTTCTCATCTCTCTCTCTCTCTCTCTCTCTTTGATCCTCTGTGCTTCTGTCTGTTCGCATGATGCTTCCTATCACAAGGCAGGTAACATTCAGGGACGTGGGGGCATATGGTGCTGATGAATACACACACACATAACTGTGGAAAGTGATGGTGCTGGTGGGTCTGTAGGACCCCCTGCCCGGGCAGATAAAGATATATATTTCATTTGATTTGAAATAATTCAATAATTCATCGTTGTATCTGGTCTCCCAAACTTTATTTGTTAAATTTGATTTGTCAGCAGGTAGCTTCTCAAAGTTGGGCGAGAACTGATCTCTGAGTGGTCTGTGAAAACACAACAAACTCCAAGTCTTTGAAGACAGAAAGTTGATCACCTCTTCTAATCTTTACGTAGCCATGCAAGCGCATCAAATACACCCACCTGTCCAACACTCTTCAGGCTAATGCGTATTCTGGGTGCGTCCTGTAACGGTTTGCTGTATATTATCATCATTAGACAGGCTACCCGCTGCCACTAATGGTATCTATCCAGCAGAAATAGGTTATGATTTAGTGTCATTGACAGCACATAAGACACCGTGCTGTTTCCAGTTGATTTCAGGGGGGGAGCCACAATTTGCTCGCTGTTTTTTTTTTTTTTTGCATGCTTGGCGCCTCATGCTTTCTCCACCCTTACCGGCTGCTTTTTGTGCCTCATGCTGAGCTGAAAAAGTTGAACTCAAGCACTGTTAGGGAGTCTACGGTGTGAATATTTTTTATCATGCTGGCCAATCAGATGAATCTGAAGGTGTGTATTTTGATGAAACTTGGCTGGAAATAAAATCATTGAATGGTGGTCTCTGAATTTTGCACAGTACTTATTTAAGTTACTGTTATTTTTTTATATGTTCCAATTGCTATACATACACACACACACACACTTACCATGCTTCTACCAAAGGCCTGCAGCATATTATGCAGGTGTAATCACGCTGGTCAAACACACACCCCCACACAGAGCAATAAAGACAAGCTAATTTGCCACAGACAGACACAGACACACCAGTAACAACGCTTTCCCACATGCACCTCCCAAACAAACTAACAAACCATTAAAGAAAGAAAGCCATGCCCACATACACACATACACACACTCTTCCACAAACACATATACACATGTCCCCCAGTCTCCAGACACACCAAGGCAATCTCACTTTCTCATATTACACCGCGCGTATACTTGGTGTCCGTGCAACAGATTGCCTCTCATTGGAGAAAATCTCATTTTCACTTTATTAGCGCTATACTCCAATACGTTTTCGCGTGTAGAAAATGTGGGTAAGTCAGCAAATTCTGATCCCGGAGCCGGCTTTTAATGAGACTTATCACTATAATACGTTACTCAATTAGACTGGCAGAGAGCAAAGCTGCAATAGCACTTCTCACACACATCGCGCCAGGTGGTCGGAAACCTTGGCCGTGGCTTGTGGTGGTTAAAACATCAAAGAAAGAGCAAGACTTGCACGCCGGGCTACCTGTGGTGAAGGGATTTAACAAGACATAGGATAACAAAACAGTGCACGCGCTTAGAAGTACTGTCAGATGGGGTAACATTAGGGCACAGGTTCACTTGGAGCACTTCTTTGGGTGATCTTGCTGGAACTGTTGGAAGTCATTGTAGGTCTTTCCTTGGAGTTATGTGTCATCGCTACCAGAGCTAACATTGTCTCTGCAAAATTGGCCACACTTCATAAGATGAGGTGTTCTCCACAATTTTCATGCAATTTATACAATTTTTTATGCAACTCACAAACAATACTGTCCATTTCACAATTAATTTAAGTGTATCAGACGATTTTTAAAGAATAAAAATGTTTGTATTAAAGCCTATTTTTGTATAGATTCTTATTTTGTGTAGTCCTATTATCAGCAATTCTCAGTCCTCTCCCTAAATCTCCTGCCACCAATCCAAGTTAAGGATGTTATTGGGCTAATTGGTTGTTTGGACACCCTTGCTCGATTGTGATGCACAGCTGAAAAACATTCTACTAATAAGTGAGCATAAAAGGGAGAACAACATTCTAGGTTAGTTTAGTATCTGAAGCATCAGCAGTTGATGGCTTGACTCAAAATGGACAGAAAGAAACAACTTTCTTTAGAGACCCGTCAGTCCATTGTTATGTTAAGGAAGGAAGGCTACTCCATTGAAAACTCATTCAAAAAAATTTCACTGTGATCTCAAACTTTTGAGCAGTAGTGTATATATGAAATATACGGTGGCTTTCCAAGTCATTTTGGAGCGATTCTATTGGTCAACACATCTCACAACATAAAGGACTGCTGATGTTAGCAAACATGTTAAAAATGAAAAGAAGGGTTTGATATTGTCACTGTCCAAAGATCTCCAAAGTGGCAACTTGACAGGAGAGTTAATGGAACCAGAATTTCTTCCAAGTCATTTGGGAGCATTCCTATTGGTCCGTTCATCTCACAACACAAAGGGCAGCTGATGTTAGTATCTCCAACCAAAGTGGCAACTTTACAGGAGAGGCCAAAACCATTTCTTCCAAGTTATTTTGGGGCATTTCTATTGGTCCATTCATCATGAAATTTTCATACAATGTAAACAGTAAATAAAAATCAAGCCGTGGTTCCTTTGAACAGCGACAATATGACAGCCAGTGTATGTAGTTTTGTCGAAAACTGAAGGAACTCTCAGTGTTCATGTTTTAATGATGATTGATAAATGAAATGATAAACATCTTAAATCTACTACGAGGTCTAAGATTTAGTATGTCATCAAAGCAAGAATTTATCACATTAACTAAATAATGTATTTTCATGCATATATAATATTTTTGCATGCTTTTCTTTCATTCTCTCTCATCTTGTTTTTAGTCATTGCTTTCCTTCCATTTTCTTTGTCTTACCTTTATCCACTCTGTGTCTTTCTTTTCATGCTCTCTCTCTCCCTCTCCCCCTCTCTCTGTCTCGGCATGGTGCTGTTCGGTTCCATAACATCCCCAGAACAAATTACAGTTAATTACAGTCATCTCCCCACTTTCTTTCAGCATGATACACACCACTGGACTACTGCAGTATCCACACAAACACACACACACACATGCTTTTCAGTAGGTTCTCTCTATGGCTTCAAATATTCATGAACATGCAGAGCCATAAATATACACACACACAATAACGTTATCAACGGAGCAGCACGTAAACACACAGTTTTACTGAGCCGGTGAGAAATGAACAGCAGAGAACGTCTGAGTGAATGGAAAAAGAAGAGAATCCATGCTCAGAAGAGCACAGCTTATCTCCAATTTAGTGTTCTTTCAGTAATTTGTGGCAGAGTCATCTCGAAGGTACAGAACGTCAAAACAAAGAATTCCATCAATGTTACACTTTATTCTTTCATTCTTTCTCCTTTACTCTGTCTCGCTCTCTACTTCTGGGGACATGTTACCAAGGACAAATGCCAAGAGAAGGGAGATAGCAGTTGATAAATCAGAAAAGAACAACACACATACACATACCTGCACACACACACACACACACACACACATTGTCTTTTAAATCCTCTCAGGAGAGATAGCACTTCATCTGTGGAGCGAGAAATTGATTCAGACAAGGTAGTGCTGAAAATCACAGAAACTGCACTGCATGTCCAAAACACACAGCACTGCAGCCCTGAATGTACAGCCACACATGCACACACTCACTCACTCACTCACACACACACACACACGTTTGTATCTGTGTTTGTGTCATATCCTCGAAACCCATTCCAACCTTAACCATAACTAGTTCTAGCTTAACCAGCTTGAGGTCCCCACAAGGATGAAAGGCTCCAACAGTGTCAGGTCTTGGTCCCCACAACATGCACTCCCAAAAGGCTTGAAACAGCAAAGAGCACAGTAACTCATTTGACATGACCACGCTACAAACATGGTGGCTGATATAAGCTGTCATATGTTGTCATGACAGATTTTGTGCAGTAATATAACAGTGTCATGTTGCCATTACTGATGAGGGTCATGACAGATGCTATAATGTCGGGGTGGCACCACAGCTCCAAAGCTGATGGGGAAAAACATATTGTTTCTAAAAAAAGAAAAACAACAACAGCAACAAAGAAAAATAATAAATGGTGCTAGTGTAACTGCAGCGACCAACAAAACACAACTAGGCCAATGACTGCCTAACACAACCAGACTTTTATACTAACAGAATATTGTCGCTGTCCGAGGACAAACAAGTAATGGCTAATTTACAGGAGAGACGTAAAATAGTCTTTACTCTTAATGTAAGTCAGTGGAACCAGAATGTTTTCCAAGCTATCTTGGAGTATTTCTATTGCTCTATTGAAAATTGTATGCAATGGCAGCTACTGTGTTCAAATGATGAGGATACATAAAAATTAACAAAATGTTTTCTTTGGACAGTGACAATATGTGTACATGTGCGTAATATGTACGTAAATATACCTAAAAACAGTATAAGGGTTTGTTTATGCCCTGCACACTGCTCTGGCTAAGTCTTAGTTTAGAATGGTATAATAGTAAACAGTTAAACTGTGCAAGCCAGTTCTGAGTTTGTGGGGGAATGTCCAGCTCCTTAGTTGAAATAGAGATTTTCATTCTGCTTCTGAGCTCGATTGTCTGTCTGTTAGTTAGCAGTTTGTCCAGTTTAAGTAAGTGGATGTTTATTGATTTGTTTATTCATTCATTTGTGATGTAACTGTCCTGGACTTAATCAGAAACTGGTACGTAGTGGGACCATCCCTGTAGTTTCTGCAGCCATGCCGTAATGTTTATGTTTAGCCTGAGCTTAACATTGAACAATATGTTGTACTGTTCAAGCCATCACATCCACATGCCATACATGTTTAGTTTATGTTTTGCTGCAGGATTACTGAGAAATCTTTTCTTAAGGCTGTTTCAAAACTATTTACTTTAGATAGGCACACATACTCATCCACTACGGTTTACGAGGATGGTCTCGAAATCTGACGCAATGATAAACAAGAACTACGCTGAATATCTTGCATATCAAGAGCACACTTATTCATCATTAGTCAACGTTTTTCTGTGCTTGTTTACTTTGCACTGGCTTGCGGTTTTAAAAACTGCAGTGGACGCTCCAGTGGAAATGTATCATAGCTACAGACTGAATCGTGGAGAAGCCGATTTCACAGCAAGTCAATATTTTTGCATCTCCTGTCGTGTGCGTTGAAATATTTATGACAGCATCCATCTGATGAGATGTTTTGTCTTGGCTTTGGTACTGAGGTGAAGTTGGCAAGATGAGAGGAGGACTCTCTTCTGTTTGAACACGTGTTTAATGTACATTTAATACTTAATAAGGTGTTATACCTTCTGCTGGGAATATCTGGTGTTTGGATATCTGTTTTTCAAGACATCCTGGAAAGGAACGTGAGTTACAACCGGACAGCGGCTGCCAAAGATACAAATTCCACACTGTGAGTCAACACACTCCTTGTGGGAGTGTGTGTCTGGCGTACTGATTGACGATTTCCATAAAGTTTTCTCCGATTCTGATCGATTGTTAAGTCCTTGCACGTGTTAACAGGTATTGTTGCAAAGCGAGTTTGGCTTAAAGTCACCTTCTATAAACAGAAAGAGATCTCAGCACACCACACTCATGAACTTGGCCATCTCAGTTGATGTTACACATAGTTTACAAGTGAGGCAAGTCTGAAAATCATAAATAGGTTCCTTTTGGTTGCCCTTATATGGCAATGCAGGGATAAACCGAGAACCTTCAAAGTGTACTCATTTTATAACAGAGCCAGGCGTACCTAATTCATCCCAGATAAGGCTGTAATGATTGCGTGGTTGTAGGAATACGATGCTCTGTACTTTTATCCGGACAATGTCTTCAGGAGTAAGGCTAAGGAAAAATATGTACATGCTCTATGAGGTCACCGCCGAGGGGATTCAGCAGAAAGTCCTAAAGAAGTTCTTTCCTCCACCTTCCTTCTTCTTTTTTTTCTTCTCTTCTTTCCTTCAAGGCAGCCAGTCCTGTCCCCCACACCCCTCGAGCAGTTTTGGGGGTTAATCAAGGTCTCCCACCATCCGTACGGATGCGCGCTGCCACTTTGATCTAGCCGCTCGTCCCCAGCTTTGATCCACCTCGGCTGGCCTTAAATTAAACTCGCTGAGGTCCCTCCTACACCCCCCTTAAAGCCAAGCACAAGAGATGCTTGGAGCCAGAAGAGAGACTGGAGCTAAAAAGTGAACCAGAAGATTGCAGAAGCCTTCACAGCTCCACCACACAGGGATCCTAGCACAGCATAGCGATGGTATAGTGACTGGACACTGAGCAGCCGAGACTGAAGGGCTGTAAGGCTGGAGCGTGGCTATACAGAGTTAATCTGCTGTCCAGAATCTTCTTAGGAAAAGAGTGAAGATAAGAGGCTTAAGAAAGAACCGACCTGAACGTTTGCAGCGTGTTAAAGAGTTAGTGACTAGCGAACTCTTTCACCTTGCTTTGTTTTTCGTTGCTCAGACTTTTCCCCTCTCCCTGTTTTGCATTGGTATTTCATTTCCACCCTTCTCTCCTAATCCCTCTCTCTTTTTTCATTTTGAATGTTTTCCCCTAACCGGATGGCTCAACACCAGGCACTCTCAATTACGCTTTATGACTCACAAATCTGGCTGGCCGTTTTCCCTCCTCTTTGCATGGGGCTGTCATTCATCCTCTCCCTGAGCTCAAGAACAATAGACCTGTCATCTCTCCCTCATTTCACGATGACACCCTTCACTTCCGCAGAAACGCAACTGATCCAGGACCAGTTTTCGCATACTGAAACGGCCTTGATCATTAATAGAAAAACTTCCGAACTGACCTGGGATTGCTATAAAAAGGGCAACACCCTCTACCTCAGGCAAGCTGTCATGTTTAGCATACCAAAGCATCATTACTGCGGTTCTAAGTGACTTGTGTTCATGTTTTTCTCTGTTTTTGTAGTTGAACTCCTCTATTTCCTCTATTTCCTGTCGCTCTTTCAATGCCAATTAGCCATTCTCTTTTGTGACTTGTAGCTCCGACAGAGTAACACTGAGGTTTGATGGACTCTTTCTTTATTTGTCGACTATTTCTTCTACCGGTTTTGGCATTTCTGTCCCTCCTTCCTTTCTTCTCTTCTTTTACGGAGGCTTTAATCTAGGCTGAAAGACAGGTGAGGGTACAAGGGGTCCTAGAAAGCGGGGGAAATAAAAGGCGCCTAGCTGAAGTTGACCTCTCGACCCTGGGACCCCTTCCTCAAACGCTTTGGCTCGGATCAAGTATCTCAATGTCGCAGTCGTGTCTATAATGAAACGACGTGTGAAGTTTGTGTGTCTGTGAGTGAGTGAGTGTGTGTGTGTGTTCAACGAGCATTCAGTCAGCTAATCCTTTAGAGGCAGATGACAAGGAATGAGAGAAACAGAAGAAAAGAAAAAGAACTACAAACTTTGCATTCACTTTTGCTTCGTTGCAGCTACAGAAACTTTTAGGCCTTGTTGACAAATGTGTTTTGACTCCAGTGGATTGAGGATTTATGAAAAATTCCAGAACGTTAGAAGACTTAACCTCATGTCAAAGCTTAAAGTGACAGGACACAAGCTGGTCTGGGCCTCGAGGATATTTGTGGTGAACTGAAACACTTAGGAACCCCTGCAAACCAGATTCAACAGAATATAACGTAGACATCTAATTTAACCAGCAGCATCATTGAAGGAGTCTACATCAACAATAAGATTTGTAATTACTAGTAGATGTTTGACTTGCTAGCTAGATTTCAGAAGTCATATTATTAATATTTGTGTTTGGATTTGGGGGGTCTGCTCTGTGCTACACTAACCTTCTTAAGGATAATAGATAAGGTTATTTTTTCCTCTCTAGGAAGGATTTATCTTGGATGTTGGATTTGATTGCGAGAAGTAAGGCCAGGTACTAATGTTGGACAATCACTTCTGGATAGCAAATGCCACTCCAGCTCATCCAAAGATAGTGGTCCATCACTCTAGAGAACACTGTTCCACTGCTCCACAGCGTAATGCTGAGGGGGGTTTTATAACCATTTAGTCATTTCTAACACTACATTTAACATCAGGCATGGTGGTCTCAGGCTCATGCTTGGCTGCTCTATTCTACTGATGATGCCAACAATGTGTCAACTCACAGTGAGTTCAGTAGCTGGAAGAGGTGTCTAAATACTTTTGGACATGTAAAAGGCTATTT
Source organism: Megaleporinus macrocephalus (assembly GCA_021613375.1). Classification (NCBI taxonomy): domain Eukaryota; kingdom Metazoa; phylum Chordata; class Actinopteri; order Characiformes; family Anostomidae; genus Megaleporinus; species Megaleporinus macrocephalus. The sequence goes on along the minus strand of CM038708.1, from coordinate 22,129,084 downwards.
GGTTACACCAATCACCTAAATAGTGAGGAATGTTGGGGACAGGCATAAGAAATGTTGAATGTTGAAATGTTGTGAAATTTCTAAACCAATCCCTTGACTCGGGAAGGTGGAGCTCAAAACAGGGGTCTACGGTAAGCTTGTTGACCACAATCTGGCATGATAATAGTCTGTGGATGCAACATAAATGACTGAAAGGCCCCCCTAAAGAAGTTTAATAAAGCTTGCAGATGTTTGTTGCATGTGCTTATAACACTACTAAGAATATAGTAAAACATAAACAGTACAGTCAGCTATCATTAGTGTTTGCAAGCTTGCTTGTTTTGATTTCTTACTGAACATTAAAAGAGCATGGACAAGAGGAATTTGGGCTGGGTTTTAGGGGGGCATACACTTGTTTGTGCTGGTTTTTACCACAATCCACCCCCAAAGGTTGTCCTCAGACATCTGACCTCATGGGACGGCATTGCCCATGCCCATCTGTAAGCCGGTACAACAACAACAACAACGACAAAGGCAGCCTTGCTAGTAATTATCATTCTCAATAGTAGCACCAGCTGTGGACACACCCTCTAATCCTGTATCGAAATTTTCCTGGAAATGTCATATGACCACAGATATGCATGCATGAATACTCAATATCGTAGCATTCATGGGTATTATATCAGGTCTGTTGGGTAGAATAGAAGCGGTGTGGCCCTGTTCGCCACTGAATGCTCTGAGGCAGGTGAGGGCTAGTTTCAGAATTGAGCATTGCAAACTCCTCCAGCCTGCTTTTTGCTGCCTCGGGTCATGATTAAATGCGCTGACGGTGATGTTTTGTTCGCATGCACATGTAATATTAAGGGAAGCTGCGCATGCTTCTCATGCCAGTCTTTGAATGAATGATGTCATTTAGGAGAGATTGACTCCAGTGACATGGACTTCAGTGGGAGGGAAGCAGAAAGAGATTGAGGCACAGTAGCACAAAGCTGCAGTGTTTAGAGGCTCATGGCTCGTGCGTGTGTGTGAGGAGAGAGAGAACACGCGTGTCTGCAGCATACTGATGCGGCGGCGCGGAGTGAGGCATAAGGGAGGAGGAGGAGCGAGAGAGAAAATGTGTTGCCCTGGGGCTGCCTTCTCTCTCTCTCTGTTCTTCTGGGCTCTCTCTGAGAGGAAACGGCATGCCATGTTTTTATTCCGCGTCAAATTAAGAGTAAGATAAACCTCCTCGCGTCTGCACTGAGAGAAGAGGAGGAGCTCGTCCTCGGTGTGTGCGCACCAAGTGTGTGTGTGTGTGTGTGTGTTATGTGACAGTTTCAACTGGATGTAAAGTAATTTGCTGAAAAGCAATTTCCACAGCAAATTTCTGTATTGCAGTGTAACACTGTATTTCATCATTGACTGAGAGAGAGAAAGCAAGAGAGAGAAAAAGAGAGAAAGAGAGGTGAGAGTGAAAAAGAATAGGGTGAAAACAGACTGAAAAAGAAGAGAGAGAGAGAGATAGAAAGACAGACAGACAGACGGAGGGAGAGAGAGAGAGACTGCTGCTAATCGATTGGAGTCTGTGGTGTGTGAGTGTAGTAGAGGTATTGTTGCTGAGGAGACTAGCCAGCGGAGCAGCACCCTCACCACATCTACAAATGTAGCACACTCCAGCCCGCAGAGACACATCTGTGTGTGTGTGTGTGTGTGTGTGTGTGTGTTTGTGTGATTCTTTCTGTTCCTCGTTTACTTCTGTCACACTCTAAGCAAGATGGATGCACATTTGCATTGTTGTACGGCTCTGCAGTGAAAGTGTGCTACATTTTGCCCCAAATTTCAATAGAGTGGGGCTGTGTGTGAGGAAGAATAGATCTCCAATGACTCTTCATTCTCCCCCCTCTCTCTCTCTCTCTCTCTCTCTCTCTTTCTTTCTTTCTCTTTCCAGCATTCTTTTTGAGCTTGACCAGATAGATATCATTGCCGAGATATCATTGAAATAACGCAAACTCAGGGCTGGTTTCTTAGACATGGATTAAATTTAGTCTTGGTCTTAGTGACAGTGTTGAATAATAATATTTTAGCACAGGCTTTAGGCTTTACTTGTGTCTGGCCTAAACAGATCCTAACCAGGCCCTAAAAGTACAGCGCCATTGCTGAGCCAACGTTGTTTCCATTTCATTAAAAGTCCAGTTTAGTGTAGGCTTGGGATGAGTCTAAAAAGTCACCAGAGAAGAGAAGAGCCTAGTTTGCTCGATATTTTGGGATTCTACTAGAACAGATATACAAAGTTCCAAAAGCATATTATTTTTCTACGGCGGGACATCTTTATTCACTCTCTGTCTGCAACGTCCTGTTAGAGCTCCTGTGCTGTTTAGCCCCGCCTCCTCATGAGCCCAGTGTGCTCTGATAGGCCAACTCGCAGTCTCTGTTTTGACTGGTTAACCGTCAGTGCTGTTGAAAGCTGAAGTGTTGTGTACCATGCTTGCTGGTGAATGGGCAGTAAGTATTGTGTTATGACATGACATCACCATGTAAAGGCGTTCTCAGGTAGCTAAGGAAAGTGGTTTCTGTTTATAGCGTTTGCAGACTCTTTACATGTGTTAAAAGCTGTAATTCACTAAAGGAAGGGGCAAAACCTGAAAAGCACAACATAAATGATTCATCCAGTCCTGAAAATTCAGTGGCTTTCTCTATCTCTGTCTGTCAGCTCACTTAGATTCAGCAATCTGACTATAATTTCGATCACTGTGTTGACATCATTGAGAGAAAAAAAACCCTAAAATGTAGGGCTGGTTTCTTGGACATGGATAAAACCTAGTCTTGAGCTCAATTGGTATACCGGTGGGGTTTGCACATCGTCCTGTTTAGTCTAGCCTTGGACTTGGGCTCTTGGAATCTAGTAATTAGAGATTTAAGTCTTAAATTAAGAGATGTAAGTCAAAATTACAAAGTTCGAATGAGAAAAAGCAGAAACTGAGCTGAAACAGAGAGCAGCGGACGGAGCAGGGCTGGAGAAGTGTTTAATCTCTGGCCTTTTGATTAGAAGAAATTGTCTTTGTCATTTTACAGAAATAAGAGAGTAGAACATCATTTTCCATTTACTCTCTCCGGCTGCTGCTGTCTGTCTCTCTTTCTCTCCTTCTGTCTCTCAGTAATCTCAGTAATCTTGTAATCAGTAATCTTCATACAGTCCACAGGCTGCAGTATCTGCAATATCATGTACTCACAAGTCTGACTCGGAAGACAGTTTTACACTATTATATTCAGCAGCCTTTATGGGGATGGTTTTTCTTTCACTGCGACTGCTGAATGGACTGTTTGTTTGAGACACATGCCTTTGGTGGGAGCTTTCTTGTGTGTGTGTGAGCGAGTGTGTCTTTCTTATCTGGTAGGCCGCCATCTGTAGCGCACTTGCATGTAATAAGAGAAGCATGTACTCCCTCGCTGATCCCCAAACACTCAGAGCACACAACATTCAGCTTGGTGAAATTAGGATGTGTTTTGGCACAGACATACACACACACACACACACACACACACACACCCCACACACACACACAAATGCACTTATGTCCATATATAGTAACCATCATGTTTCACTAGTACGTGCGCAGTCGTAGAAACTCAATCATTATCAGTGCAATGCCTTACAGACTATTCTAAAATACCCACAAATTAATTCTAGTAAGAATGTAAAATTAAAGATACAAATAATCAAAATTGTTTATTCCTCTTATAGTGGAGGCAGAAATCAGAGACGATGAGCTTATCTTTCCTAATCCTCCCAAAGGGGAAATCTTCCGCTGCCCAGTGATTGCCATGAGATGATTGTTTGCCGTATCACTTTATTTATGATATCTGACTTTGTATTATATTACTGACCCGTATTTGATATCCTTATTAAGAGGCTCAGTGGTCTCTGGTAATCTAGGGAGATGGGATCAGTGGTGTTTACTTGATTCAGATGTCAATTCTGCCTATCCATCTATTCGTTCATCCATCTCTAGTGACCGTTTAAACAACATTCTGCTCTCATATGCTTTGAGATATGCATTTGCTTTACATACTGATTGTTTTTTTTATTATTATTATTTTTTTAATTCCTTTAGGGTCCACATCTGGACCATCATTAATGCTGTAATGCTGCTATTAACCAAAACTTCTGCTGAGCTTGTGCTCTCCCTTGTTCCAGCCCCTACAGGCAGTAAAGTAATTGTAGCATTAGTCTCAGTACATATGCAGGGGGATGTATACGTATTGTAATAACATTTGACAAGTAAGGCACACTCTTAAAAATAAAGTTGAGAAATAATTATTTGTAATCGTGTCATAGAAGAACCACATTTTGGTTCCCCTAAGAACCTTTTTATGGTTCTTTAAATGAGAGTTTTTGTAAATTATCCTTGAGAGTAAGAAATCCTTCACATAAAGAAGGTTCTATTCCAGACTTGTGTAACTCTGGCACCAGAGGGCACAGATCGGTGATGTCTCTCATCGAACACGCTGATCCAACTCAGCTGTTAATTGCCAGGTTTATTAGGTGTGTCCGAGCAGAGAAATCACCAAACTGTGCTGGACAACGTCTCTCCAGGATGCATATCCATTAAACGTTTATCCTGGAACCGTAAAGGCAAAGAAACATTTAGGAACTAGGGCTAGCCTCATGTTATATTTGTATCTGTAGAGCATGACTTAAGAAATTTAAGAAAGGTTACAGGTTACCACAAGAAAAGCACAACACAGTATCTCTCTATTATTATACAGTTGGTTTGATATCACCAAAGAGAAAGGTGTCAGTCTTTAGTATAGAGATACATTTAATGCCGTGCTTCTTTCTCAGTGTGTGGTAGAAGTTAGCAGATAGTGGTTGCAGTAGTTCTTCTACACTGGAGTTTAGAGTAGGGCCTTTGAATTCCTAATTGACCAATTTCTACATTTTGTAACTGTTCCAGTGTTCTAACTTTTCCCTGTTATAAAACTTCATTTTAAAAAGTGCATTACATGCAGCATGATTTATTCAAGCTAAATTAGCTTTCGCTGTTTGCACATATTTGTTGTTCTTACAAACATTTCTGCCTAAATGTGAGTGAATGACAGCATGAATGTTGTGCTTGTTATAACGATCAATCCTGTGAGTGAATACAGTTGGAGTGGAAATGGAGCTGAAACAGTGGACTGAGCAGGGCTGGAGAAGTTGATCATCTCTGGCATTTTGATTGAGAGCAACTTTGCAATTTAACTGAACTGAAATGGGAGTAGAATATCAATCATTCTCTCTCTCTCTCTCTCTTTCTCTCTCCCTCCCTCTCTTTTTGTGTCTCCGTGTCATTCTCTAAATCTCTCCTTCTCGTTCCACGGACCTCCATCCTCCATTTTCTCTCCACCGGTCTGCCAGCCACCCCTGACCGAGTTAGGCTGGGACTCCTGTTTATTTCGTTCTATTCAGCTCAGAAAAACAAGCACTTACTCCACTCCCCTCTGTTGTGCCACTTTGGTATAAAGAGAGGAGCAGATAAAGAGAGAGAAACATGGCCTTTGCATTTGTCGTGGACACAGTTCTCGTCTGTGACATTTGAAAGAAGGGAGTGAAAGTGAAATTTGACTGGAAGTGGAAATCATAAGCATTTTTATTTTTAACTGAAATATGGTATTAAGCAGGGTCTGAGCTAGCTGAATGTTTTCTGTCAATGATACGTCTCTCTTCCTCCTTCTCTCTCTCTCGATCACGACTTTTGTCTTTTTTTTTTTTAAGACTTTAAAGAGGACTATTGACTTGCACTAAGTACTTGCTTTTCATCATGGTAATCACAGAGTGTTATGAGTATGTGTAAGCGGCAGTGTGTGGTCTGAGTCAAAGACGAAAACCATAATGACTTCAGGCTTCGGTCAGTGGACGTGAATCATTCTCTTGTGTGAATCATCACAACGGCCACAACATTTTTTTTTTTTTTTCAAGTCAAGTGGGTTTTTATTGTCATTTCAACTACATACAGAGTACACAGTGAAACGAAACAACGTTCCTCCAGGACCATGGTGCAACATAGACAGTGCATACAGACACAAGTGCAACACAAACAAACAAGTGCGGACAGACAACACAACACAGTACAGACAGAGAATAATAAATAATTGCTGGTTGTGTGCAAATTGTGCAATGTGTAATAAATAGAGTCCAGTGAGGTAGTAGAGTTATTAGTGCAATGCTTTGTGCAAAAATGCTTCCTTTTTTTTTATCTGGGGTAAATGGTTGGAGAAAGATATCAGTTCAGACGTTGAGTTGTGTTGAGAAGTCTGATGGCTTGGGGGAAGAAGCTGTTGCAGAGTCTGGTCGTGTTGGACCGGATGCTGCGGTACCTTCTTCCTGATGGCAGGAGGGAGAACAGTCTGTGTGAAGGGTGGGTGGGGTCATCCACAATGCTGGTTGCTTTGCGGATGCAGCGGGTGGTGTAAATGTCCAAGACGGAGGGGAGAGAGACTCCGATGATTCTCTCAGCTGTCCTCACAATGCGTTGGAGGGACTTGCGGTCAGAGGCTGTGCAGGTCCCAAACCAAGCAGTGATGCAGCTGCTTAGGATGCTCTCTATGGTTCCCCTATAGAAGAGGGTGAGGATGGGTGGAGGGAGACGGGCCTTTCTCAGCTTCCGGAGGAAGTAGAGACGCTGCTGGGCTTTCTTGGCTGTAGAGCTGGTGTTCAGGGACCAGGTGAGGTTCTCCGCTAGGTGGACACCAAGGAACTTGGTGCTCTTAACGATCTCCACAGAGGAGCCGTTGATGTTAAGCGGAGAGTGGTCCGGTCTTGATTTCCTGAAGTCAACAACCATTTCCTTGGTCTTCTCTACATTCCAGTGAAGGTTGTTGACTGTACACCAGTCTGTCAGCTGCTGTACCTCCTCCCTGTATGCTGACTCGTCGCCTTTGCTGATGAGACCCAGCACAGTTGTATCATCGGCGAACTTTATGATGCTGTTAGAACTGTGTTTCGCAACACAGTCATGAGTCAGCAGGGTGAACAACAGAGGACTCAGTACACTGCCCTGGGGTGCCCCAGTGTTCATGGTGATGGTGCTGGAGCTGCTGTTCCCATGCAGCTCTATTGGGGCATCATCGCATTCTGGAGTGGGTGGGACAACTGTCACCTTTCAGACAAGCATTGCTGTAATATGCAGGCCTTGTAGACTGGTGGTAAAAAAGGGGGCTGATTATGCTTTTTAGTGTGGTATGTAGCTTTTTGAGTATGTAAACAGTCTGCACAGCTAGAAAGGTTAAAGTACACGCCAGAGGAACAACCTCTCTCCCACATAAACCACTTGCCTCTCAGCTGCCCCAGACACCTGACTGGAATTCTAGCACTTTCGTCTGTTACTTTATAGCCCGTCTCTTGGAAAGCCTGGCCCACCCTCCAGATCACAGAAAGGTAAAAAACACACTTCTCTGAAATGTCCTGCTCCTGTCTTGCTTGCCAAGGTGGATCAGGTCTATCAACTTGTTCTACCTGATTTTCAGGATCAGACTCTGGCTCAGACCGATATCGCAACTGATGCCATTGTAACAACAGCTACAGCAGTGTAGGGGTAGAACTTGTAGCAGGATGTTGCTTTGGCGATTGGCCAATCAGAGCACAGAGGGCTCATCAGAAGATGAATACAGTTGTCCAGTATGAGGGAAAGTTGAAGCATGCATGTTTATTCTAGTAGATTCCAGAAAAAAGTATTTGTATATAATGAAGAACAATGAAAATGAGCATAAAAGGTTTTCTTTTAATAGAATCAAAGAAGAAAAAAAGGATGGGCATTCACACTCTTACAGCTTTGTCACTCTGATTAACACTCTGTTGCATCTGAAGATTTGTAATCTAACACACTGTCGTTTACCAGCAGTCGTGAGAGATAGAGAGAAAGACACGCAAGCATCTAGCACCTATCACCACAGCATGATGGATAAGAGCACCTTTTCTTTCTCTCTCTCTCTCTCTCTCTCTCTCTCTCTCTCTCTCTCTCTCTCTTTCTCTCTCTCTCTCTCTCTCTTTCTCTCTCTCTCTGTCTCTCGCTCGCTCACTCTCCCTCTCAGCAGTCAATAATAAGAATTGCTTTGTAGGCTGAATGGATTAGTGCTCTCTCCTCTGGGTTTCTGGTTGTTTGTTTGAAGCCACTGTGGTGTCAAGTGAAACGGCCTGGGCCATTTTCTACCTGCCACCTAGTCTTAGCCTTCTCCACCCACCACTGCACACATACTCTCTCTCATACACACACATGCACAAACACACACACACACACACACACACACACACACACACAGCACACATGTACACAGAAAATATGCCACGCACAACCTCAGCAAGTTTCAAACACTTCTTCTATAACTCCTATAATTTTACTACAATAATAATCAAAATACTTTGTGAACTTGATGAACTGTATCTTCTCTTAAAATAGATTTTTAGATTCATTAGAGCTGTTGGGAATGTGTACCCCCTGCTAACAACTGATTTGGCTCAGAAGAACTGACATATGTTTAAAAATAATTATGCACGGCAGCAAAGTAGTTTGATCAAACTGACCCGATTTAAGGTCTAGCAAACTTTAGACCATATTGAATTGTTTCCTAATGAATCATAATTGAACCATGATGAGGTCATGCATTCCATAATTGAGTCATTACGAGGTCATACATTCGTAATGGCCATACAGCAGTACCTGAATACCTACACATATGGCAGCTGTGTGTCTTTCTTACTATCTCTGGCCACTTGTGGCGGCATGTCTCTCTCTATTGTTCCATAACTAACTCATTAGCTCTCTCACGCACCGGTGCATGATGGAGGTTAGGATGTTACATCTCTTGTCATGTTTGTGGTATCCCAGTGTGCCATAACAGCCTGTAGATGCTACATAAAGCTCGCTGTAGGGTTTGGGCCAAAGAAATCAATATCAGCACAAACAAACACACCCACACACACACACACCCACACACCCACACACCCACACACACACACACCCACACACACACACACACACACACACACACACACACACACACACACACACACACACACACACACACACACACACAGTCACGCGAACACACACCACTACCCAATCAATATCATTAAAAGGAGTGTCTATGGCTCATTGCGAAGAGAGAGTATCACAGCTCTCTGCGGCTCATGTTTTATTAATGAGGCCTAATTATGCGTTCCAGTGTTCTTTATGCTCCTGCACTGTTTTCTCGTTTGTTTTTCGGTCCCTCTCTGTCTCTTCCTCCTTTTGTATGCAAAACACCCTTCTGATTCTGCGTTTAGATTTTGGCAGTGACATGCCACGATCAAAGATTGAACAAGGATCACACACAGACACACACGCAAACACGCCCGCGTATACACAAACACTGTTACTCTAAACCAGCAAGAAAGCCTAAAAGACACTGAATTTGAATTTCAGCAGTCCTCGTCCTGTATTTTGCATTTTCAGCCTGAGTTTCTTAGTGGGATGCATTTCAGGGAATACATTTCCTCAGATCTAATCTTCCGAATCAGCAATGAGAAAGACTTTTTCGCAGGTAATGTTGATGCTAATACTGATGCTAAGACGGAAGTCATGCAAAGGAATATGTTTCCGCCAGCAACTGCTAGAAAGGGGCTTACAGATCCAGTCAACTTTACTGCTCAGTGATAGGCACTTTAAGCTTGACGTCGACCAGTCACTGGTCATGGGATTATGACATTAACGACATGGACGCCTCAGAGAAGACAGCAGGTAAGGAGCCTGGTGATATCAGGTTCCATATCTCTGGTATCCTAAAGGCTAGCGATTGTTAGAAAGGGCACGCTCTCTTCACCAATCTACAGTGCTTTGATCATCAAATGTTGAATGCTATTATCTGTTTTCCCAAAAACTATAAGAAAATATCACATGTGGTAGCAAAATGTGAAATGGTGATGCTTAGTTAGAGTTACCGCTCTCAAATTTGTCTGATTCTCCAGACTACCAGCCTCCAGACCTCAGCAAGCGTCTTGGCAAGGCCAAATTTGTGAGGTTCCGCATCTCCAGTTTCCTGCGGGCTAGCAATGCGATCCAGGACTTGATGGAAAAGGTATATTAGCTTCTACGGACCTGTGGAGTTTGGCTTTGCCACAATCGCTTGTTGCAAAGCATTCCCTTCTCCTGTTGTTTGATTCACCACGCCTTCAGCAATTACTTGACCTCGACTCAACTTTTTATCACATTAATGTGAAATCTGAAGTTGTGTGTTTTTTTTAAACAGGAAACACTGGCGCTACAGTTTTGAGATCCGGTTCAGCCATAAACACAGGAAGGACATCTGTTATCTTTCAGTTATTTTGGGTCTAATACGTTCTGATAACACCAAGCCAGGTAGCGTAGTCTTGGCCTCTGGCTTTACTCAGGTTTGCTTTTATTTGGCTGTCGCCATGTAAACCTTGTATACACTCTCTATCAACCAGGCTCATGCTAGTGGTTAATGCGACTAATGGTTTCTGCCTGTCACACACTCATAAACAGAGTGTCAGACAGAGACTTTGCAGTGAAACCCAATCCAAATACTGTCGTCCTTCAGACGCGCGCACACACAAACACACAAGCGCGCACATAGACAGACACTCCCCTGAGGGCTCCATCATGAAGTGGCTGTGTTAGACCAACATGCAAATACACCATTTCAACATTTACATGCCGTGCGTTTGTGCGCGTCGTGAGTCCCTCTGCTGAGGACATTCCTTAGTGTCACTTGCCTGGTCCGTGTTTTGCGTTTGATCATTTGTCTCTGAGCTGCCTCGCTGCCTCTTTAAATAGCTTGACTGACAGATCCGCTTCTTGACTTTGATGGCAAAGTGCCATATGTGTTCAGTGCTCTGGATACATCAAAAGACATACATTGATTTTGAAGGCTGTGTGAAAGTTATTCTTCATACACAGCTTTTAATCTGCAGTACTGAACAGTACTGCACAAGATTCATATTAAAAACATGAGCCTTCTAAGGGTTAACTGTGGCTGTGCTGCAAAACCACTGGGCCCATTCAAAGGCACACTTATAACACTTACAACCCACAGTAGCATTCAATCCCACAAGTACTGCTAGCATTCCCGTCCCATTCAAACGCACCAGGACAGTCATATCTCTCCACTGGACTGTGAAACACACATCAGTTTGACGCCAGTATAAAGCTAGCTGGGTCAGTGTGGTTGGTGCTACAGTGAAGAAGAAATCTATATGAATGTTAAGTCATATATGGACCAATGTAGGCCATGTTTACTATGAACTAGTTTTTCTTATAGCATGTTTTAGCTCATACTAAACAGAATCGGGACTCGTAAAAGTATATAATTGTTGTCATAACAGTCTTTCATATCTCTGTAATGCTACCTTAATGCTGCGACATTTTATTCTGTGTACTTTCGGACCATTTCTATAGGCCTATTCATCAAGGTGTGTTTTTACACAATGGGCAGCCAGCTTTTTCAGATGTTAGGAGGTCCTGCAATACATAGACAAACTCGTCTTCAGGCTCGAGGAGCTAATTACACCTCAGTGCCCATTCAACAGCTACAGGAGAAATAGGTCAAGGTGGCGCTGCTAGCTTCAGTTCATCATTTGAAAGAACGATCTGTGGGTAGAAGTGTCAGTATTTTTAATCGAGGATATGAAATTATGCAGCCAAGCATGCTAGAGGCTGATGTGTGCGATAAAAAAAAGCTTGTAATTTTATTTGATTCTGCATTTCCATTTTTGCTCTAAGGTAGCCACGAGAGGCTAAGAGAAGGTCCTTCTATTCAATTAAGGCATGCTAATTCATAACCAACAGAAAGGCATCGGCAGGGACAGTGATACATGCGGGCGCACGGACGCGCTGTTTTTTACTGTACAGTGTGTCCTCAGCTATCAAGCACTGAACCTTGCAATGGCGTATGTGTGCTGGGGGGACTAACAGGGGGATTTGTCGAGGAAGAGAGGGAATCACTCTGTGCAATGAACGCTTTTCTTCACTCATCATTCCTTTAGTTATGAAAAATCATACAGCTGGTCTCTGACTTATTCATGGAGGTAGTGCCAAGGGTTTTTTATTTTTTTTTTTTCCCTCTCGCCAATCCCACCTCCCCCCCCTCACACTATGGTCTTCTTCTCTTTCCTCCGAATGGTGTTCTAAGGATAGTCGCAGAGCTCAAATTAATTTTAGCTTGTTAATTCCCTTTGAAAAAGGAGTGTGTGTGCAGGGGGGAAAAAAAGGCCAGGGATATGGCGAGGGAGAAAAAAGACAGAGCGTAGCAGCGAGGGCTGTGCTGTTTGAGTTTCTAATTGCCCGAGCCCATAATATGACCCAGGGACGCAGGAGCTTCCCAGCCGCTGAAAAATTCAGCAGCTAGCGCGCATTAGCTAGCGCGCATTAGCCAGTCAATTGGCTTCTGGGTGTTGGTACAACTTACCCCTTTCCCGCTGAACTGAGACCAATTCGGCAGCTTCTGCTATAATGGATGGGATGAGAAGTGCAGCAGGGGGAAGCCGCTCGCAGGTCAGCCAGACGCTGTCTGATTGGCTAAGTGCTGCGGAGCGGTCTGCTGCAGCAGCCAGTTAAAGCAGCCCGTGCCCCGGGGATGTGTTTGTTTGGACAAAGAGAGTCGGGACTATTCAAATACTATTAAGTCCCAATGCCACAGCCTCTGTAGCTATTACAGTAGCAAGCTGCAGTTTAGCGGCAGCGCACAGGGCCATTCCCGGAGAAGAAACTCCAGCGCCCTCATGGGAGGCTGGTCGGCTAGCCTGCGAGCCGCAGTTTATAGTCGTTATGGTTTTAACACTGTTCGTTTTTAATTTCTTACTTCATTCCAATGTGCCCGTTCCATTTATGAGCCTGCCAACATGCCACTCATGTCAGATATCCAAGTAAATCTACTCTCTTAGGAACGGTACTGTCCATGTCCTGATGTTTTTGGGGTCTTCATGTACAGTCAATTCCATTTGAGTCTGTGCAAATGAAGAGACTATGTACGAGTGGTTGTAGTTCCTTAACAGTATTTTTGTTAAATCACTTGTACTGAAGCTGAAAGCCTACACTTCAATCACATTTTGGCACTGTCTAAATACTTATGGACCTGTATCCATGGTAGAATGTGAGTAAACTGTGTGTGCTCTTCAATGCCGCAAGCATAGAAAGGAACACTTTGAAGTGTGAGGCAGGGTCCTTGTATGGTGCAGAAAGAAAAAAGCTCAGAGACGCTGAGAGAAAAAAGAAATACCTACAGTGTCAGGCACTGGGGCTGCAACAGGGGCTGTTCATCCCTGGACCAGACATATGCAGAATTTGATCAGTAAAGGAACATTGTTGATCTTAAAACTCTTATGATAATTCGAAACATTCAAACTTTTTGACTTTCTGTTATTGGTAAATTGATTATAACAAAAATGTTGAGGTTCAGGCTTGTTCAATCCTGGTTCTGGAGGTCTACCACCTTGTAGAGAACAGATCAAACACACATGGCTCTCATGTTCAGACAACCCCAAATAACTGGATTTTGTGTTTTATATTAGGGTAGAAGCCAAATTTATCAGGGTGTTAGATCTCTGGTGGCAGGATTAAGCACCCCTGGTCAAACCCGTATGAAAACATTTTAATGGCGGAGCAAAAAATCTTGGTCTGTACAGCAGCCTGATAAGCTGTCTACTACACAAACGTTCTGTGTGCAAACACCTATTATGTAGCTTGTAGATAAGGGAGCATCAGGTTGTCCTCCTTTAGTCATATAGCCACATTTTTTTTTCTTTTTAGGCTGTTTTTGATTGGGTGCCTTTTATGTGTGCCTTATTCAAAAAGCAGCACATGCTATAACACTCCTTATACCTTCAGTGTTAACTGAAACAGGGCTAACTGAACAGGCTGAACAGACTGAATTAGAATAGATAAATTCAAATCAGCTTTTTTTCAGCTTTTCAGCTTATGTTCCCTACATGGAGTGTGTAGACTGGGGAGTGAACAGGAGCACCTTGACCTCGAGAAGCTCTTGGATACTGTCCTAGCAAATGCCTGCAATGTATCTTAAAACTCTCATCCACTTTAAGTGTAGGAGACAGCTTGAGGAATGTGAAGTATGAGTTATGTGCAGCAGTGGATTTTCACCCATGTGTCACTGCAGTGAAACTAGTGCTGCAGCCCCAGTCACGCACATGCACATATTAGGAAAAGCCAGTGATATTTTGGGTTTCTATCTCTGTCCTCATATGTCATGTCTGCTGTTTATGAATTTGAGTAAACATGATTAGTGATTTGGTGTAGAGACTCAGAGTGCTTGTTTAGCGATTGAGGTGAACTGACTCTGATAAGATGGGTTGTGTTTGCTTATACTACTGTAAGCGGTTGCTGGAGCATCCAGCTAGTTTATTTGTGCTTGCTCTAAATGTCCCATATACAATGTGGTGCATGTGTTATTGTGTGTGCTTAGTGTGTGTGTGCCTCAGAGAGAGAGAGAGAGAAAGAGAGTGTGGTGGGAGGCTTGAGCTTCAGGCACATAAACTGCATTAGCTACTGTGTATTGAGTTTTCATTATGTTTGACCTGCTTTTTCTCTGACCCCAAAGAATCAAATTGAAACCCACTCGCTTCTTCTCTGTGCCACTGACATACAAGCCACTCTCCACTGTTTGGTTCTATTTACCTAAGGAGGTTTTAAAAGCCACCAATCAGAAACCTTGTGATTATAAAATAATGCTGAAATAATGCTGTTCTGGAACAATTAATGCTTCTCTGCTTTGGCTTCCCATCCACTCATATGGGATTAAATTAACCTGACCATGTTAGCCGCTATATTAGCATATAGCTGCATTCTCGGCTCATTATAGAATTCTAGGGGGTACAAAGGAGTCTCACTTTCTTTTCTCTAGCTCTTAGGTCTTAGTTGCAGACTCAAGTATTTAGGGCAAGCATAAAATGATTACAAAGTTACCCACAGCTATAGATTCACTAGTATTTGATTCTTCCAATGCTAGATGGCTAAATATGTGCAGCTATGGATATGAGGCAGTGTGCATTGTTTACAGTTAAGGCAAAGATTGGACAAACAAATATAATGTTTAAATTGGCTGAGACAAACCTCAAGACAATGTCCAACACTGTCCACTGGGTAGACATACCATATGGGTGCACCTTGTAGACTTATAAAAACTGATTGTAGTGCACTTGACTTGTTGTCAGCCAGCTTCTGCTCCCTCCACTGAAGGAAATAGGCCACCATAGGACCATTGCTGATATATTCTGGGAGATGGACATGGTGGCATAGTGACTGGTGGCTTTCAACTTTCAACTTAGTGTAGATGCTTGGTTATCTTTTTCTATGTGGTCAGTATTTCGGTATTGTAGAGTTTGGACAAGATTTGGCCATAAACTGTGCTGGAAAGCACTTTTCCAAAGCCACCTTTGGAACAAAACAGAAGTTTTGCGTGTGGATGTCAGTGACTTCTATCTACCATCTACCATTTGCTTCTGATAACAGTGTTTAAAGTTAAAATGCCACATCCGTACCATTGAAGCTGAAGGTCCTACAGTCCATGAATGGTAATTTTCACCATTGTGTGCTTACAGGATCACCTTTGTGAAGATAATAGGACCTAATCAGTATCATCAACCAGTGGCCATCAGATCAGATCAAATTCAGATAATGAAACAGCTGGCCCAGATATAATGCGCTTCTATCCGGCATGTGTGAGCGTGTGCGCGCGGGTAAAGCACTTATCCCTTCGCTCCATCTCGTGTTGCGGCAATAATAGCTGCATTGTGATTACCTGTAGTGCGTGAACAGGTGGAACACCTTGCCTCTCTCGGCTTTCCTCCTCTTTCTGTATCCCTCTCTTTCTCCCCTGCCTACTCAAGCGACGAGACTGCGTGTCATTTGATCCATCTGGCCCCACGTACCTCTCGCTGCACCTGCCTGTTAGGCTGTTTGTGCTGCTCTCATTGGACCATGAGGCAGCTGCCAGTAAGAGAAGAAATGAGGGAAAAAGTGCGCTGAAGGATTAGATGGTTGGATTAGGAAGAGCAATACGAACACGCTGAATAAACAGTGACATCTTGACATTTGGTGCAGGAGCAGGAGCGGAAGTTTACACTCCTAAAACTAAAGGTGCTCTTCGGAGCACAGGTTCTTTGGAGTGATGCCATAAAAGATCCAGTTTTGGTTGAGTAACGAACCTTTGGATGGCATTTTTTTTTTTTGTATCCCAACCCCATAATGTAACGGTTCTTTACCAATGAATTGTCCAAAAGTTAAAAGGATATGTTGGCATTAGTAAAAATAATAAAAATTATTTTTATATATCATTATATACTATTATATATTATTAATTATTATCCTATTTTTGAGGTCTAAGGTCTAAAAAAAGATCATTATTATTTTTGTAACAACTTTGTATGCAGGTTAAGCTCGTTCCCCAAAGCTGCACTTCCTTTCTCTCATTTTCACAATTTCACTGAAGCATTTAATCTGTTTTCCATCTCTTCCTCCTCTTGTTCTCCACCATGTCATCGCTCCCTTCCCAGTGTAACGTTGAATGTCTTATTTGCTGAACAGCCCCAGGGATATTTTTACCCGGCTAATGAATCGTATGATGTTCCTTCGCCCTCAAGCAAGGAGCAACTGAGTCAAGGCGACAACATGTGACAACATGGAAGCTACACTGCTTCTTTTTCTATTTTTTCCCCATGCAGTCACAGTGTTAGTAGACTTTCATGACAGCTCCCTGGTCAAAGAGTTGGAAATGTTTTCCAGCAGTGGGGATGCAGTAAAGCTAGCATGCGAAAGAAAGTTTTAATGGATAGTTTGAATCATCCGAGCAACATGTTCAAGTTAGTGTCTTCATCAGTCTCCATTAGTAAAATTAGTCGGCTCTATGAGACATGACACTGATCCCAGCACAGAGTTGGCTGTTTTCCTGAAGTGGGGAAGCAGAGCTATGATGTACAAGTGCAAGGCTAGTGTATCAGTTTAAATTAGTGAAAAGCTATGTGACATTGATCTCATCACAGCACTGTATGTTACCCTCTAATGATTAAGCAGCGATGCGGGGATAGTTTGTCATTGCACATTAGTGAAAAGCTCTATGTCACATGACACTGATCTCATTACAGTGTGTTGTCCTGTGGTGGTGAAGCAGCAATGCAGACATTAGTGCAAGACTAGATTATTGCCCTGCAAAAAGAAAGACCAACATGCATTTCAAGTGGCTGAAAGACCAGGATACCAGCATCTAAACACAACAGGAGAAGCCAAAGTCTTTCTTTACTTTCAATGTAGGTTAATGTAATGTAATGTTTTATTCTGAATGATTTTGAAACATTTCTATTGGTCTATTCATCATAAAACCACAGGTTATAAAGAGCAGCTGCTGTGTTCCAGTGATATAGAAAACTGAAAATCTTCCAAAATGGAGATGCATGTTTTTCTTTGGACAGCTACGTTATGCTGGTTTTGCTGGTGACCAGCATAAGCACTGCTGACCAGCATCCAACGCTACAACACAACATATGCTGTTTTCCTCTGTAATGGGTTGGTCTACATGAGTGAAAAGCCCTATGACCAGTAGCAAACCGTGACCCTTAAGCCTTGGGCCTTCCCCCTCTTCAACCCCCCCAACAATAAACAATAACATCTGTACTACATACATAACTTCTTAAGCAAAATAAGGTTCCTCCTCATAAATAACCGAACATCACACAGCTCCATCTGCGCTTCAGAGGAATTAGAGAGGACAGTTTGGAGGCATGACATGGGCTGAACGCTATTGGCTGAAGGCACCTGCAACCATGTCCTCCTCTGTAGCGGTAGTGCTAGCTTTGGCTTCCATCGTGACTCAGCAAACTAGCTAGCAGTGGTAGCCTAGCGCTAGCTAGCTGTTTCTCCAGCTAGCGTCGCCACAGCGAGCAAAAATTATTATACAGTTAAGCCCCCCCACTTAGAGGGAAAATATGATTGGTCAGTTTTACTGTTATTTGAAATTGATATTGGGCTGAATTATAACTGCCTGGCCCTCTGTACATAAACAGCGGGACCACCAATCACCAACATTCTGCGGAGGCATCACAGTCCTTATAGGGGGAGACACAGACTTACAGGCTTCCACTTAACCCCTCACGTTCCAACACAGATTGAATAGACATGATTGTATAATTTTTTTTGTAATTGTTTAGATGTTGACTGTCAAACTGTAAGTAGATAAAATACATATATAATTTTATTAGAATAGTTTAGGCCCTCTGAGAGGGCGTAGAGGGCCATGACTGTTCCCCACTGCCTATGACACATGGCAATAATATAGGATGTCTTTCTATAATGATGAAGCAGCCATGCTAGGATTCCAGTGATGCTAACATTAGTACAAGCCTAATTTCCAGCAGTGTACATGAGCCGTGTTCAGAGGTGGATTGCAAACTGAGTGGCTGGTTTGGAGAAAGGATCTGGTTGGAAAGGGAGTTAAAGAGGGACAGAGACAGAAAAATAGAGGATAAGGAGGTGCGAAGAGTACTCGAAGAAGTCCCCTGAGGTACTTGGCATTTTTACATGGGGATTAGGATCAGTATCTTCATCATCGTCATCATGATGCCAGCTTGCGATAGCACGCGCCTTTGAAGCAGGCTGCCGCGCTGAGCCCTTATCCTGCCGACTATCTTTAGAGACAACAAATCTCAGTGGCTTCGAGATGCGGCTTTGAATGGAAAGAAGATATCGGTTGCATAGATATGAGACTCTTACGCGGCGGAAATAGTTGGGAGAGATGGCTCGTGCCGATGGAGGACAACCTAAATTCATGTTTTATGGGCTAATAGCTTCAGAGACATTTCGTAACAAAAAAGGAGACAAGCTTAGCCTTAACCTCCGCAAGGAATCTGCCATCAAGAGTCCAAAAATACTCCCTCACCTACATGGCAGAAAACAAATCCTGAGAGAGCGAAAGCGAGGAAGAGAGAGCGAGAGCGAGGAAAAGAGAGAGAGAGACTAGCTAGCTCGAGTCACAGTATGAGTGCTGAATTGACAGCGAAAGCTCTCTTTTTTCATGTTAGCTCATATTTAAAAGTCTGCTCAGTGCTAGCGAGAGGCCATCTCTCACTGGCGCGCTTCGAGGAAATTGTCCTTGTCAGTTAAAAGAAGCCGCCTCTCCGCTCGCTCTCAAATGATATTAATTTTTGTTATGTTTTTCAATTTGCCGGGCCTCAGGGCCCGGGGTAGGCTCGTGGGGGTTGTCTGGGCAGAAGCCAAATGTACAGAAATTTCACTATTCATTTCATTTCCATCTCCGCAGAGTCCAAATCAGTCGCGTTCATTCATTTACTGTTGTTCCGCTCGTCTTTACGTTTGAACTGGTTTTTAGAGACGCGACTGAGGAAGCATGTTTCTTATGAGGAGCCTTGAAGGTAGGCTCAGTGGAATTGCTTTTAGTGTGATATTTTTTTTTCCCTGCTTGGAAGTGTGGAAGTGTCTAACTAAGCATTAAGGATACTGATGAAGCGTGGTGTTTCGGAGCGCTTTCTCTGTGTGTGCCAGAGTGAACATGTCGACTCGCTTGTGGGGCGGAGGAATCAGCGCTAGAGTGCGTTTGCACGCGTGTGTGTAGCATCAGTAGTCTGATCACTTGCTTGTTGCCCTTGTATGTAATGACCATCACAGTGTGAATACCAGACTAATCTTGCATTGCCCTGGGCCTCTGGCTCTCTCTCTCTCTCTCTCTCTCTTTCTCTTTCTCTCACGCTCTCACTCTCTCCCTGCTCTCTCTGCGTCTGTTTGTTCAAACATTAGAGCGTAATTACTTCTCTGAAATAATTGTTTTCTTAATCGTTGCTATCATAATTGTCTTTGGGTCCTGGGATGGCTCGCTAACTGTGTTTATAGCTATAAAGGGGCCCCGCTAAGGGAATGAAAGTCAGTCAGTTTGTGTGTACACACGTGTGTATGTGTGTGTGTGTGTCAGGGTGACATGGCAGGGGTCTTTGAGTAATGTGTCCACAGCCTCAGGAAATGGAGTTTGCCTGGCTGTCACATTGACATTGATTTATTCATGATAAACACTCTCTCTTCGCTACTCTCCACTGAAAGGTCTTCTGTTCTGAAGGAAATGAAATGAAAAAAAAAGAAATGTAATAACAATAAATAACAAAAAAGGCAATAGCAAAAAGTGGGAGTTTTTGGTCAGAAGTAAGAGCACAGGACCTCTGTTCTCTTTTGACTCCTTAAGTTGTTGACCGTTATTGATTATCAGGCTGAAACATCCAATCAAAACTTTCACTCACCGCCAGGATCTTTTAAACTTTAAGCCTAGATCAATCGAACCCTGTTTTTTGTTTTTCTTTCTGTTCCAACACATTTTTAAGCAGGGTTTATAATCATGGCAACATATGCTGCATGCCTGACCTGCTGCATGCCTGACCTGCTCCATGGCAGGATAAGTTTTGACTTTGAATTATAATTAACTTTTAGACCAATCAGGGCAAAGCCCTTGACACCTCCAGTCCTTGTCGAAAGTTTCTTCATGACATTTGTTGCAGCAGTCACAATAAAAATATTACTTTTTAGTGGAAGAAATAAATCCTACTACATACATCTCAATAATATAAAGACATTTTCCAGTAGTCATGGTAATAAGCACTTAAAAGTGGTGGAAGTGGTGCTTTTTAGCAGTATGATTGCTTTACTTCAAAGCTTTCTACATATTTAGTTGTATGATTTCCTCTTTTTAAGCCTTCCCTTCAGCAGTTCATCATATATGCTTTTATTAATCAAGTAATTATCTTAACTGAAGTATCTAAACCTGCTATTGTGAAATGAGCTGACCACAGTTCCAATGGTAAGTAACATTAACCAGCAGACACAAAGATTCATTCAGATAAAATGTGGTGGCAAATAAGTTCCTTGAACATCAGGTCAAAATGCACAGGTGAAGCCCTCATTAGTCATCAGGTAAAACCATAAAGACTGCTTCTGTGTTTTCCCTGATGGTCAGTAAAGATGCTGCCAGCCTTCAGGCTCCACATACACACACACACACACACACACACACACACACACATTCTTCAGCTCTCTTCCCATCCCCAGCTTTGTCTTTGCCCCATTTGCTGCTATGTCTCATTGAACCACAGTCCGGACACGTACCCGCAGCAGCGTTAGCCACCTGGCTGCGTGTGATGGATGCGCCGACGCTGGCCACATCGCTCTGCCATCACTTCATCTCCCCAAATAGAGTCTCCTCAGCAGCCATCTTGTGTAATACCTGTCCATGTGTGGGATTGGAGACTGATAATGGTGGGTGCCTGTCTCTCAGATTACAGCTCAGATGAGACAAAATAATTCGGTCCGCCGTGTTATCTGAAAGTGAGTGGTAATATTTTATCAGAGAGTGTTTAAATCCTGGCAAAGAAGAAGACGAATTCGGCTGCTTCCCTACTCCCATCTCCTGACCTAGATGGGTGAAACATAGCAATGTAATGATTTTCTGTTGGTTTTTTTTTTTTCAAGCCAAAGCAGTTGTCGGGAGGGTTGTAAATCTCTGACTTCAAGATTCGATTCCATTATGATTCTTTAGGGAATGATTCAGTGCATCACGAACTCTCTGCTTTCTCCATGATTCGATTTGAGTCGTTTTGATTCAGTTATTTTGGTATGATTCAGAAATATTTGCTATGATTCATGGACATCCACATCGGGAGGCTTAGTATTCAGGAACAAGACATGGAGGATGGAAAACAAAGCAAGGCTGAGTAATAGAACTTTGAAGCTGCTAATGCTGAGAGTGTAATAATACAATGATTACACAAATATGACTGGAGGGTAATTTAAATAACAGCGCAATGTAGACAAGAAATACATTTGGAAATAGCCTGGGAATTTCTTTTTGGCCAAAAATGATTGCATGCACACTTTAAAAAGTGATTGAGGGAATTTTTGGTAATAGTAATGGTTATGTGTATGAAAAAAGTAGTAGTGTATGTATGTATATGTATATGTGTGTGTATTTTTATATACAGCACCAAAAAGGGTTCTATGATTTTTTCAAAATGTTATACTATTACAATCAATTTTGATATTCCAAAATCAATGCAGTTGAATCAGTACCTTCAAGCAGAGAATCACTATTAATCAATGCATTTTCGCATCCCATATCACAACTCGGCTGAGCAGCATTCCAACTAGGAGCCTATCGTGTGTGTATGTGTCGTGGTGTCCCTCTCTTGTACAGCCCTGACTGAACGGAGACATACCGAGCGATACCAGAGCAGGATAAATTCAGCAGACAGACTGGACCATGGGAAAATGCATTACGTGATTAGTGATATCCCATTCGCCCTACGGGTGTTTACAGCCATTGCTTTCGCTGACTCGTAGGCTTCTGTCACCCCCGACTACCGGCGCCACAGCGATGGCTGTCACCTACTGACATTAGTGGGTCAATTGTCAGCTTGGCTGTTTGCAGTCAGAGTGAGTTCTACTTAGACTGTGCAAAGAAGTGGCGCCTGCCACTGGCCAGTGATTGACAAGTGGCAGGACGCACGCAGTGGACAAAGGATAGTGTTCTCTCCACGCGAGGGGCTCCAATGTGTAATGCGAGTGTGGAAGTCATATCCAAACAGTGTGTGTGTGTGTGGACTCAAATGGAGTTGAAATTGTCTTTGTTATGACGTCGAGGAAGGCACTTGGAAGCCTTGTGTTTTGGACCCGTACTTGTTCATCAGGTTGCATGGGTAATAGGGTAACAAGTACTCAGCTGAAGTTTGATATGTTCTTCAGGGTCAAGGGACATAGCACACTGAACACTTAATACCAGCAACTCTATATGCCATTGATTCATTATTGAGAAACATTCAAGAGTTTAATAGCATTGAAAATGTAGGAGGAATTTAGCTTGTGACATTTCCAGTCAAGTGAAAATTTCATTGCCTGATGCTCTTAGTAAGCGACTAGAACTCAATGCCAACGTATAAAGTAGAGAGCAAAATAAGCAGTGCATTAGCCAGCACTGTGTTTAATCCAGTGCCACTGCTGCAATAGCAAAAAAAAAAACCTTCAAGGCACCTCTGCCTTCTATTCAGCATAGGTCAGAGGTTGGCTAAGCCTTTGAAGGCATAAACGCATCCCTTCAGAATAGTATCTCTGTTACACTCTGACTTAATCCGCCACTTGAAGAGCAATTAAAAGTTTAGTCAGGACTTAAAAGAGTGAAGGAGGAAAAAGACGGAGGGAATAACAACATTCGAGTTTCCCTGTCTGTCAGTCCGGCTGTTTTTGGATGCCTGTCAACCATGTTAATGGAGCTTAGGGGCTCATTGTTTCGAGTAAGAAAGTGATAAAAATAAAAAGGAAGAGGGGGTGAACAAGCGAGAGAGAGAGAAAGCGAGAGAGAGAAAGCGAAAAGTGTTTGCTCTATTGACTAGGAAGCAGGCAACAACTTCCAAAACTCCATGCGGTTCCTTGGGGAATCCATGAAGAGAGTGACAGCTTCCCACGACATCAGCCTCCCTCTCTTGTCTCAAGGTACCGGGGCGAGTGTGGCCCGATTAGCCCCGAGTCTTGATGTCTGAAGCTGCTGTCTGCACACATTCGTTAAGAGTCCGAAACCCACTCAGGCGTGATTCTTTATTTATTTCCCCTGCTAAACGAGGGCAATAAGGGGGTCAATACGCCCCCCAGGGAGCAACACCACAGGAATTAATATAGAGTTCAAGGCCACTGCATCGATCACATGCCTTCAGATCATAAAATGGGGGGAAAAGAAAAAAACACAACTCATGCATTTAAAAGCTTGAAGGGGGCTGATAAGAGTGGAGTCGAGTACCTCTTTTCGCTCCTCAGCTGATTGCCTATAAATCAACATCGGCTTAAAATCATGGCAAATAATTTGGTTACAATAACACACTGGAACGTTGTTGATTTAGCTTAATAAAACCAGCACACAATGGTTGAAAAGGCATAAAGGAGTTGTCTGCTGCTTGACAGACTGAGCGAGACTGAGGAGCCATTGATAACTGTTGCTAATTTTGAGCACAATGGCTAACATCTCTGGAATTTTGTTTACTGAACATCTGGCGAACGGAAAGCTTGCGTGTTGACCGGAGTGGAAATGGAGTGAAACAGGAAGAAGTGATGCATCACTGTGTCATTGTGGGAGAGTGAGAGGTGAAGTGGAGGATCAGAGGGATGGAGGATTGGAAGGACGGATGGTTGGATGATCCGGCCAGGTGAGGGATGTGTGCCTGAGTGCTCTCCAAAAGCCTCCATTCAAACCCGGCCGACTGAAGTCCACCAAAACACGCTTTGAACTTCAATTCAGAGGCCTGGGTTCTGGACCGAGAAAACACTAGCGTAGCTTATGTCCCGGAGCTGTTTCTTTCTCTCTTTTCTTCCCGCTCTGTGAAAAGAATGCTTCTCAGAAGTGCTGATCAGCTATGCTTGAGCTTTAGCCCACGCAGAAAGCTGCCCAGGGTCAGATGTGATTAGAGTGGCCCTTGGGAAATACTTCAGACCTGGGTGAGCTGCTATCAAAGGAGGGCCTTAGCAGTGGGTAAAGGTTCCTTTAGCTGAGACCTTCTATTTGAGGAGAGTGGGAGCCTGGATTGGACCTCCGTTTTCTTAAAATGTGCTAAAGGGATCTCTGGAGGACAGCAGGCCTGAGCAAATGAAGGGGGAAAACGCACGCACACACACACATACACGATGACTGGCTTTGGCCTGCTCAGCTATGTTCGAGATGACCCAGGATCACAACAGCCTTGGATAAGATATCAAAAATTCAGCCACCCTGAGAGACTTGTGCCGAGTATGGGCTGTGGCGCAAGCTGCTCTAGAAGTCTGCAGTGCCCGGGGTGAGGTGTGGTAAAGCGTGCCCTGGGAGAGAGGTCTCAGTCCTGGCCAAACTCCAGCTGGGCTCAGGGGGTCTGGAGCCCATCTGGAGGTCCTCACAGGCAGGAAAGCTGCGGAGAAATGAAGCTTGACCAGCTCCAGTCATCCTTTAAGACAAAGCAGACACCTGAGACTCCCTGAGCTCCAGGATAAACAAAGACTCCCAGACCCTCACCACGGGTGCTGTCATTCGTAACGCACACACTCTTATGCACACAGTTTAAGAGCGTCTCCCACATACCAACATCCATGAGTCAAACTCTCTTTTAATCAGAAATACTTCGGTGCCTATGAGAGCGTATGTGTATTTTAAACTTTGAGAAATGACATGAGCTTTTGGCAAACATCTCCGCCGCATGTTTCTGGAACGCGCTCAGCTGTGTCCATCTTTAATCATGCCAAAGACGTCCCCTCCCCCTTTTTCCACTACTATATTATCAGCGTTTCTTTTCTCCGGTCCATGTTGAAATAATAGTGGTAGTATTTCCTTTTGAAAGTAACCTTGGCAAAATTTCAATTTCACATGAAGACATGCATAACCGTTTACCATGTAAGCAAGAATTAGCAGCAAAGAGATAGTTGCTATGGAGATAAGACATTGGAGGTTGTGGACTCATGGGTGTTATCAGGACGTAGCTCCTGTTTCCTTTGGTTTGGGTGAAAGTTCTCCGCAGTGGACAGAAAGATTTGATGCCTTTTCTTTGACACTCATGAATCATATTGTGTCCAGGAGGACGTCTACAAGGTCTCACCGAAAAAAAGCAAGAAAAACATAAAACAGGTTGCAGATCAACACACTGCTTATTTTGCGCTGACTTCATGTTTTCCAATAGACACGTCCAACAGAACAGACGTTGCTTCCTCTCCATTCTGTCGAGTCGAAAATACTGTGGCTAAGTCGCTGTGCTTCTGAGAATAGTTGCGAGGTCTGGGAGCATTCTCCTGGTGCCCGAGTCTAGACTTGATTTCATAGGAATAGAATATTGCTTAGATCTTAGGCCCAGAATTTAAACAGGGTCTTGCATTTTTGGAGCTGGGGCATTGTTCAAGGCTAAGTGGAATCACCATTATTTTGAGAAATGCCATTTGTTCAGCTATACGAACTAGCCTGAATGTAACCTCAGCCGTTACAAACGGGGACAATGAAAAATCTCACAAATTCCCATCTGGTCTTGATCGCAAATGGAAGGTTTGTTTGATTCTTTGTTGCCTTGCATTGCATATCCTGCAGGCTGGATCAGATAATAGTGTCTGGGTCACTCTCGAGTTCCCTATGAAAATTTGAACAGGGCTAGTTAATTACAGGTGCTACTACCGACAGCGGTGTCTGCCGCACATCCTCCCCTGCTCCTTCTCCTTTTCCCTCTTTCTCTTACTGGCTCTCTGTTGCTTTCCATTCGAAGGCAAGGTCTCTTGTGTCTTGAGACATCTGTTTGCAGCCTCCCATTTTTTTTTTGTTATTTCTTTCTCTCGCTCTCTTTTTCTGCCTCATCTCCTCCTTTCCTCTCCTCTCTGCTTGACTGCAGAACTACACAGAGGCCTCAGTTTGTGTTTTCTCCCATTGCCTGAGCCGTTGCTCACCACGGGTCATGGACACGGGTCACCCCGCTGCCCAGACGCCTACACATGGACACAGACGCATTGCAACAAATCAGCACAGCGTTCAAAAAATAGGAAATGAGCCTGCTCACAGCACAATGGTGCTTAATTAATGAAAGTGTGCTCTTAGTTGAAGACCAGTTCCCTTAATAATCATAATCATGTTCTATTTGTATTTTCATAGACACTAAAAAAACAACTAGACAGTGAGTAAAATTATCTCTTGAGAGAGCATAATATTAGCAATTCCCATAGCATTTTATCCAACCAGTTTTGGATATTGACCTGGAGCCCTACAGTTAGCCAACTGGTATTCATTTATCAGCTAGCAGGATGAAGCCTCTGCCGCTGTAATTGGTTCTTAGGCTACCACTTTGTAACAATACGACTGTGACTGGAGGCATTAATAAAATCTAGCTGACAACTGTTTGACTGCTTCAATTAGAATGAGATGAAAATCAGATCGATGAGGATAGGCATTAGGACCTAGAGTTAGGAGCCTGGCAGGGATCTTGATTAGAGCCAGGCGTTGCTGTAGGACGTTCATGAGGTTCTGGTTAAGCTTAAGGGAAGCGGTTATGGACTGAGCATGTCATAGGCCCCCGGTCACCCGGAGTGTTTAGCCTGGACTTTGTTTACTCAAATGACTGCGGCATTCAATCAGCCATGCCTGTCATATCAGTGGCACTCAATCACATAGGGAGCAGGGGGGAGGGATGCTAAATGGAAGTGAAATCCATGCGTTCTCTAAAGACTTTCTGAGCCCTACGCCCCTTTAGGGGGTCCTGTGTCGATGCCGTTTAACTTGGGTTAGGGCTGACTGCTGCGTATGTCTGTGTAAAGAGCCTAATGAAGCTATTTATCCTTAAGACGGGTGTGCCAGTCTGTAGAGAGGGGTCATGGCCATGGCACATCACAGCAGGAAGTGAAGGAGAGGCAGAGTTAAGCATATTCTGATGTTCCGTCCACATTCTTAGTGCATGAGGAACTGGAGACAGAGGAGAGAAAGAGAATTTATTAAGGTGTTTATAGGGTGACCTCCTTCGGGGTTTGGCCCTTGATGGCTGGGGCTCATTCTTAGGGATTTTATTGGCCAGGAAAGGCCTCATACCCTGAACACATGTATAAAAGTGCCACTTTTTACTAGAAGAAGAGTATACTGAAACCCTGCAAAAACACTGTGGATCATGAAACAGATTTTCCACATTAGTATCTTGTGAGACCACCATTTACCAACATACTGGATTTTATTTAAAACAAACTGCTCAAAGCCCACATCCACATTACAAGGCTGAGAGACACAAATCTGATTTTTATTTTTTGCCCTACTTTTAGAGTTGTGTGGACACACAAGTATGATATGTTCAAATTTAACCTGGGCCAGTTTCTTATGTGGTCCTAGATCAAGTATCTGGTTCTTAGCCAGGCAACCTTAATGACAACACTCAGATCAGATGTCTGCATGTCCAGGAGGTCAGTTTGTTGACATTTAATGACAGATTAGAGTCACTTACCTACAAAGCTGTGGACTATCATGTTGTAGAGATCAGATCGGGTTGCATTTATATTTTTCAAAGAATATCACTGCATTTAAATAATGAAGGACAATGTCTGTTTTTGGTACTCACTGCCAAAGAGTTTTCAGACACATTCTTTTGAAATGTTATATGCTAGAAATGTAGGTTTATTTTGCACACTCAGACTCATGTGTATCAAAGTGTTTACCTCGAAAAGAGCGGGTAATTTGACACTTTTCTTTCATAAACTAGTATTAAAGGCACACTTTGGTTATATAGATGAAGATAAATCCTTTGGTTATATAGATGAAGGAGTTGAGTGCTGAAGGTGGAGCAAATATTGTCAAATGCCATATTTACATGTGCAACATTGTTAAACCTGGCTAAGTTGTGAACTGACACACAACAGGGACACACAGTGTCAGTGATACAAAGTGCCACGCTTATAAAGCACCAAAACCTCCACCAGTGGAGAATCTACATACCTGCTAAACACGAGTGAGTGAGTGAGCGACTGAGGCAATTAGTTACAAAACACGTCCATGAGATGCATTTTGAAACGCAAGGGGTTTTGACAGGCAGTGTATATGTGTCCTCCCAACTCTCTGCCATAAAAACACTTAAAGTCTTACAGTATAAGTGTGCAGATGAATTAATTTACTCACTTCCTCCCCCCAAGTCAATTTTCCCTCTTTTCGGCATGCCCCAAATGTTGCTGCTCCTTGTCAAAATTCATCACCCACTACATATTACTCTCTCTGCTTCATTTATTATATATAAAACTGTACTTCCACTGCATCTTGCTCTGATTTATCTAAAGTTCTATTCATCAGAGGGTAATTTCAGTCTTGAAATGGATAGCTTGATTGTTGTCACGCTTTACTTCAGGGACGGCTATTACTGTAGAGGGCTCAGAGAAAGAGAGAGAGAGAGAGAGAGAGAGAGGGAGAGAGAGCTACAAGAAAATGGGGTTTTGATACATAAACATAATTTTGATCCGTTATTTCAGCTAGACCCCCTCCGGGCTTCCATTTAATTATGCAACGAATGTTTGACTATCCAAGTGAAATTTTTACCCCATGAATATTTATTTCAATTCATTTGTTGAGTGTTGATTGTAATTACATGGAAACATGATTTATTGCCAAGATTGCTGCATTAGCTGGAGAAATGAGAGAGGTAAATAAATATATTATTAAAGAGAGACGGGAAAGCATTAGAATGCAGGGGCAGATGTGTGTCTGGCTTGGAAAAAAAAAGGCCTGGGAAATATTATAGGCTTTGAGTGAAGCTGAGAAAATCATGCAGCGGAATGATGGCTGTGAACTGTAATCGTCCCAGGATGATGACATAATAACAAAGCAAGTTCTAGTTCATTGGTGAACTGCCATCATTGGATCAGTCCCAGCTGATGACAGACAATGAGTGAGGCCGTGTATATTCGTGCGCGACAGTGAGAAAGAGGTGATGAATGAGATTTGGGTGAGTGTGTGTGTGTGTCACCGCTGAGGTAGAACTAGATAAGACAGCAGTGTGCGCGTGTGTGTGTGTGAGTGTGCGTGCGTGTGTGGGTCGTAGCTAACCTTTACATACTCATTTCACTCCTGCACTCCTAATTCATTGAAATACAAATGCCAAGGTTATAGTGACGTGTCAAATCAGAGGTACAATTTGGAGTAATGAGCGGCGCTGAAGCACTCTGTCAGAGAGGCAGTGAGCAAGAAAAAGAAGGAGGTGGAAGGATGGAGATCGAAAAAAAAAATGAGTGGAGTGAGTGATGGCGCTCTGTCCTATTTAATATTCTGGAAAGAAAAGCAGGAGTGACAGGGCACAGAGGAAGGGGGGGGCGTAGGGGCGTGAGGCTGACGCTCTGAAAGAGAGCGCAAATCCATTAGTGTTTAATTAATATATCACGTTAGCCATTTGTTATGGACCACGTTTCTTTATTGGACGTTTCTTATGTTCATTTAGACTGCTTTGTACGGCTGTACCTGTTCTGTGGGTGAGAGAGAGAGAGAGAGAGAGAGAGAGAGGGAAGAGACACAGGGAGAGAAAAAAAAGGCAGCTATCGAGAAGAGATAGAGCAAAGGAAGGGGGAGAGAGAAAGAGGGAAAGGGTGAAGGAAAAGAGAGAGCAAAAGAAGAAGAGAGAGAAGAAAGAAGGAAGAAAGGAGTGAAGGATAATGGAGAGAACAAACCTAAATAAGTGAGGCACAGAAGGAGAAGAGATAGAATGGAGAAAGAAGAGAAAAAATAGACAGGTTGAAAATAAAGGTGGCAAAGAAAAATGGGGACAGACTGAAGGAGGAAAGAGGGGGATTGAAAGAGCAGGAGGAGCGATATGATAGAGGGAAAAATAAGATAGAAAGAGAGAG
Source organism: Megaleporinus macrocephalus (assembly GCA_021613375.1). Classification (NCBI taxonomy): domain Eukaryota; kingdom Metazoa; phylum Chordata; class Actinopteri; order Characiformes; family Anostomidae; genus Megaleporinus; species Megaleporinus macrocephalus. The sequence continues at coordinate 22,098,755 of CM038708.1, read as the reverse complement.
GGATAAAGAAAGTGGGGGTGAGGTAGAGAAAAAATTATATAGAAGGAGGAAGAGAAAAGGTGGACAGAGAAAGAAAGAAGAGAAAGAAAAAGAAAAAAGGTACAGCAACAAGGGAAATGTATGAGGAAGAGAGAGAGAGAGAGAGACAGAGAGACAGAGGGGGAAAATGAGAGAGAAAAGGAGAAGAGAAAAAGACCGAGAGACAGAAGGGGAAAATGAGAGAGAAAAGGAGAAGAGAAAAAGACAGAGGAAAATGGGAGAGAGAGAGAGAGACAGAAGGGGAAAATGAGAGAGAAAAGGAGAAGAGAAAAAGACAGAGGAAAATGGGAGAGAGAGAGAGAGAGAGAAGGGGAAAATCAGAGAGAAAAGGAGAAGAGAAAAAGACCGAGAGACAGAAGGGGAAAATGAGAGAGAAAAGGAGAAGAGAAAAAGACCGAGGAAAATGGGAGAGAGAGGGGGGGGGGTGAGAGAGAAAAGGAGAAGAGAAAAAGACAGAGGAAAATGGGAGAGAGAGAGAGAGAGAGAGAGAGAGAGAGAGAGAGAGAGAGAGACAGAAGGGGAAAATGAGAGAGAAAAGGAGAAGAGAAAAAGACTGAGGAAAATGGGAGAGAGAGAGAGAGAGAGAGAGAGAGAGAGAGAGAGACTGAGGAAATCTTGTCCTTTTGGCATGGCATGAATCACTACGAAGCTGCCACCCTCTTTCGTGGAATGAGTCAACACCTTTTTTTCTTTTTTTTTGTTTGATCTGTGGTGGGTCTTCCGGACACTGGTGTGTGTGTGTGTGTGTGTGTGTGTGTGTGTGTGTGTGTGTGTGTGTGTGTGAGAGAGAGAGAGAGAGAGAGAGTGTGAGAGGGAGAGAGAGAGAGAAAAGTGAAGATGAAAGCATGTGTAGGTTTTTAGACTATTATGGCTCTTGGTTGAGTGAGGCAAAAAAGAGAGTGAGAGAGACGGGGAATAGAAAGAGAGAATGAGGGAGGAGAAGAAGAACAAAGAGAAAGACAGCAAGACCACTTCTCATTTTCCTCATACTTTCGCCATCTCATAAGCACGAGTGCGTGGTTTAATTACGAGGCTGCGATGGTCACTCAATCATCAGGATTTAATTTCTCTTCAGCAGATGAAGTTTTCTCCTCTGTCTCATAATGAGAAAGGCCTGACTGTTGAGTGAGTGTAAAATCACCACGCAGCCCCCTCACTCACTCATCCTGAGTCAGCCGCGTACCATCTTGGTGGAAGTCCTTGGCTGTAGCCTTCTAATACATCACAAAAGCACCCGTCACACTCTCCCTGTTCAGCTCTCCCACCTACACCTAACCGCAGTGGCATTGTCCAAGCAACAAAGACTCACTCATTTTTGTGTGTAAAGAACTTACACTGCTAAACACTGCTCTTCTTCTTCGCTGATGTCTCACTCTAGATGCTCTGGTGAACGTGTCTGAATTTGTGGTTTTCCATCCCTGTACACTTCTTTATATTTGGAGAAAAAAAAATCAGTGAGGTGCCAACTCTCCTCTAGCTTGTTTTCTTTCCGTCTTCAGTTCAGCAAAAAATCTAATTTACAGTTTTCCTCTTACACCAGATGCAACTGATGAGCCAAGCCATGTTTTGAGGCCCTATTTCTCTTTAGTTTAGCACTAGCAATGAATGCTTGAAGTCAGTAGTCACCCAATATGTGTATACATCCCTAAAGCTTCTCTCTGCCCACCCAAACTGCTTTAAGGTCTTCACTGAACTGGTACAGACTTGTTGATGTAGTTTAGGGCCCAGTATGACTTACTGTGAACTATAAAAATAAACAAAACTTCACAGTGTAGCTGAATGAAGCAAACGGACATCAGGTGACCAACTTTTGAGTCCCCTACAGAATCTCTCTACTGTGCTGGTCGCCAAAACAAAAAATTACATTTGATTACTGTTATTTCTGTTTAGAGAAGTGCCACTCCACTGTATGTCCATTCGACCGACAGACACCGTTTCCCATACACTGACTCAGGGCAGACCCCCAACCACTACTTTTTTTTTTACATCCCTCTTCCCCCCATAGAGTCCCATTCATTTTTGAGCGCATTAAAACATTATGGTTTCAATAAACCTACAGCAACTAAACTGTATGCACCTTTTTGTTTATTTATCTCTTGTTCCTTGCACTGCTTATGCACAACCATCCTGTGTTTTTCTTCAGTTATTATTGTTATTATTGTTATTGTTATTATTATTATTATTATTATTATTATTATTATTATTATTGTTATTATTGTTATTATTATTATATAAGTACTAGCTATCCTTTACATTGGTTGTATCTTTTTCGTTCTCCTAAAAAAACCTGCTATAACAACAGTGATGTTGGGGAGAATAAGACAAATGCTTTAAAAATTAAGGTTCAAACTTAGGTGCAAAATGCAGGGTGGCCTGATGGGTCCCCAAATGTCTTACAATCAAAATTCTGGGGGGTTGCCAAAAATACACTCATAATGACAGCAAGTTGTGTCTTTGGGAAAATTAGAAGCTTAAATGTAAATTAAGGGAAAGATCATTGTTTATTACGAAAAGATTGGTGGTAAACGTGAACTGTTAATCATTTCTCCTGCTGAAGATTATGTGTGGAAAACCACATAACCAAATTAGAAACAGAATTTCCAGAAAAAGAATTGCTAAACCTAACACATTATTACCACTGAAGCTAGCATTCACATGCCTACAGTAGTGAGATAGCAGGCCGCCAAACAGCCAGCAAAACATGGGACCCCTTAAATACTAGGAGGTTTTCTAAAGGACTTAGAGCTGTTTATTTGAGTTGACTTTTAATTAGTTTATACCAGTTTATGACCCTGTGTGTGTATATGTATTTGTGTATATGTTTGTCTCTGTGTAGATGTTTTTTTTTTGTTAACACACCTTTTTTTTTTAAATCAGCTTCTCGACACTGTGTGTCTTTTCACTGCTATACAAGTTTGCATGCGTGTATGTGCGTGTGCCCATGACCATGCTGGTGTTTATGTGCCTGTAGCAATGTGTTCCATCCTATTTCCCCCTGGGATCCTATACACTCCCCGTGTCCTGTTTTTCCTTTTTTTTTTGTTATAAAGTAAACCACACAAGGAGACCTGAGCGTCCTTCAGACCTCCCCAGCTATATTTAACAACCATACACCAAGTGTGGCATCTGTACTTACTCCTCAGGGCTTTGAACTCATATTCCCTGCACCCCTTCACGTGACAATTATTGGGCGACTCATTAATATTGTAGAGTCTTTTTTGGGTAGTTGCCTTTTTTTAAGTCCTGCTGCTTTACTAAACTGGTCAAACACCTTTTCCCAGACGTCCTGAAGTACCAAAGAGCAGTGCTGTGTCAGGAAATAGCCTATATACTGTGTTTACTGTGTAATTATAAAAGGGCAGAGGCCTTAAACTCAATACCTGGAGGGCCAGTATGTACAGATCGTGACTATTGTGACCATTAAGCACAAAACAAAAAGATCTGTTTTAACTACAGAGGATAGCTGCGGTCAAAGAAAGCTCCGGTTAGTCAACCAAAGCTCTACTGATGCACCTAGAAACCTGCACTTTTAAAAATCAAGGTTTTGCTGAAGGATGCAATAGAATATGGGTGCACAGCTCAGCACAGTTTGGTGATTTGCCTGCTCAAACACAACCCCATTAATTACCAGGTTTAGTTACTGTTTGGCAGGGAAACCACCAAATCGTACTCAATACCAGCCCTCCAGGACTAGAGATGCTATAGAAGAACCACATTTGGTTGCCCAAAGCAGTGGTTCTCAAACCAGTCTTCAAAGAACCCTAGATGCTCAACATTTTTTTCCTCCAGGTCTATGTTGCAAATTGGGTTGGAGCAAAAATCAGGAATGTCTGGAGACCTTGAAGACTGGCCTGTAGAACCTTTCGGTTGCTGATTCTGTAAGCATATGTGAAGTGAAGGTGAGATACCTGACCCATAATGTTCTAAACCAGTTGTAGATTTGTTTCCAGAACTGCTTCCACAGTTGAGAACAATTCAGCAACCTTTATTATTAATCATTGAAGAGTGTGACTTGAGCTTGAGAATCGTGTTAGAACCCCATGTTAGAATTCGACCTACACCAAGATGTCTAGGCTTTTCCTCTATCCTTTAAAGTACCCCCCCTTAGAAACCCCTACTTCCATCTTCGAGCTCCTCAGTCCAGTGACCCCCGGCAATCTGTTCTTTTATAGCCGTTCCGCCGAGTGACCTTCTCGGTGGTGAGCCAGCCCCAGGACCCCCACCAGGGCTCGCTGCAGAGCTGCTACGACAGTGGCCTGGACGAGTCGGAGACGCCCAGCAGCAAGAGCTCCACGGGCCCCCGGCTGGGAGCCCTCCCCCTGCCTGAGGATGCCTATGAGAGGACCACGCCGGATGGCAGTGTCGGTGAGGCAGAGCATATGGAAAATGGTAGGGGCAAACACAAAAAAAGATAAGCTAAAGCCAGAAATTTAAGAAAGGAAAAACAAACGACAAAGGCTCAGTCAGTCTTAGCCGACGAAAGGGATAGGGGAACTCACCCAAAGTGGCCACACATACTCACACACAAGCACGTCAGCACCGCTGTCTCAGCAGAGGTTGAATTAAAGTGGATTAAAAGAGGGAGGCTAGGTCGCTGGGGTGATGTGCTAAACATTAGTCTTGGTAAGCTAGCTCAAGTACAGCAGCTAAACTCATAAATGTTTACGTATTGAGACTCTCTAGGGTTTCACATGTTCATACCTGTGCCATTGTTTATTTTGTCATGATTATCACCTTTTTTTTTTTTTTTTTTGCAAAGTAAAACATATCAGCTATCATACTAGAGTCTGTGCACCAACCAGCTAGCTGTGTTAGATTTAGCCTGGAATTAAGTGAAGTGAACCATGCTAAAAAAAAAAAAAAAAAATCATGGTGGTCTGAGCTTGTTTATGTTGAATAGCTGGTCACCCAGCATGGACTTACTGGTTGACCTGCATACCAGCACCTATAACACAACATATGCTAGTTTTTGATGTGACCAGCCATGCTGGATTATCCTTTTTTCCTTTTAGCAGGGAATACTTCTGTATGTCCCGAACAGCTAACCCCTTTGTCAGTGTGATTGTTTATTGTGTAGTGATTATCACCATATTTTATTTGCAAATGAAAGATTGTCCCAGTCTGGCCAGCCTTCATACTAGTGTCCGTAAAACACTTAAATTTAGTCTGACTTCCAGTAAAATGGGCTTTTATTTAGGCTTCTGTAGGTTCTGAACCCTTGCTTAGCGTGTCACTCTTATTTAATCAGAATCATAGCAATATTTTGCTTGCAAGGTAAAGCTTTTGCTAGTCTGGCGAGCTTTCATGCTAGCATCCTTATAACATCAAGCTAACTGTGTTAGATTTAGTCTGACATCAAGTCAGGTTTGCTTTTCTTTAGGCTCCTGGAGGTTCTGAACCCTTGCTTAGCATGTGACTCTTATTTCACTATGATTATGGCAATATTTTGCTTGCTTATCATGATTATAGCAATATTTTGCTTGCAAGGTAAAGCTTTTCCTAGTCTGCTTAGCTATCGTGCTAGTGTCTCTATAGCATCCAGCTGACTGTGTCAGATTTAGTCTGACATCAAGTAAAATATGTTTTTATTTATGGTTCTGGAGGTTCTGAAACCTTTCTCAGCATGTGACTCTGATATTCCATCGTGATTATGGCAATATTTTGCTTGCAAAGTAAAGCTTTTGCTAGTCTGGTCAGCTTTCCTTATAACATCAAGCTAGCTGTGTTAGATTTAGCCTGACATCGAGTCAAGTGTGTTTTATTCAGGCGTCTGGATGTTCTGAACATCGTACCCTTTCTCAGTGTGACTTGTTTACATGTAGACCAGCACTTGAGAAACGGATTTCACATTCTGCTTATTTTAGTAAGACACATCAGGGTGCGAAAGTAAAGACTAGCATGCCAAGCATAGCTGTCATATCCCTCTAACCCAAACCTGCACACTTGATACTGGCCTAGCTATCTCACTGCAGTGAGCAGTTTGTTTTTCTATAATCAGCCTTCTGCCAAGGCTTCTCAGACTCTAGTGTAGTTTAAAGTCTTGAAGAGAAATGAGACGTGGATGGAAGTTAGTAGGCCATTAATTGTTTCGTAGCACTTGAATGAGAGTCCAATTTCTCGCTGACTTTCTATACTGGTCATTGATTCCTCCTTTGCTGATAAGCTCTACTATTTGGAGGCTGCATCAATGGAGTCCACTGTTTGCAGGTTTGGTATGTGTGAAAGAATACCAGACTCCTAGGACTATTTCGTTGTCACCTAATACTTTATCGGGAACAGATTCTTTTTGTTTGAGCTCAGTCCAGCCTTTACTTTAGAAAGGTTTTTAGCTGCTACAGAGCTTCACTACCGGCCTGCTCACCAAAATTATTCATATTATAAGCAGAGAAGGGGAAAAGTGTCCCATTAGCAAAACCAGGAAGCCTTCATTGTCTTTCGCACTAAGGCCTAAGTGGCAATTGAGTTTCAATTCTTTTTACTTTTCCGAGAACGACCCTTTGATTCATAGTTTAGAAAATGGGGTTTTAGGGCAAAGGCTCCAACCTGAAGGCAGTCTGTGGCTCTCAGTGGCGAGCAGAAATCAGAGCTTGCTGCTGGTGGAAAGAGGAAAATGTGATTTTTAACCTTGCCATTTGGAGAACATTGGCCTAAATGTAGATTAAATAGGCTTGGCGGGGGAAAATTGCGTTAACCCACTCCCTGCGTAAGATTCGAGGCTTTATCCTCTGGGCAATTTAAAAGGCTCACAGTCAGACAATGCCAGGCCAAATTAGCAGCAATTACAGCCCGCCCTCAATTCAGGTTGGGTTTAAAGTAATTGGGCTGAGAAGGATCAATGGCGGGGAGGTAGATTAGATCAAAACTGTGATTTGGACATCAATCAGAGCCCCTATCGGAGAGAATTAGTGTGGAAAAACACATATTTAACATACATTTTAGAATAAAAAAAGGTCTTAATGTAATTCTTTTTTTGCCGATGAGGAATACATTTTAGAAAATAGAGTGTTTTTTATTGAAGAGTTCCGACAAAAAATAATGTGTGAAAGGCACAAGACGTTCATTAGCACAAGTTAATGAAGTATCTGGCTTCATTCTCAGTGAGGATCCTGCCATTAAAGAACAAAAAAAAAAAAAAAAAGTCCAATATTTATTAGCCAGGCACACAATTGGACTTCGGTATGATTCATACTGCAGCTGTTTTCTCTCAAACACATTGTTTGCTATGATTAATGTAAGTGTTCTTGTGGCGGAATATACATTGTTTATGTTTGTAAACATTTTCTAAGAATTCTTCTTCTTTCTGTATATCTCTCTACATATCTTCATGCATAATGCCTTCTTCCTTTCTTCCATTGTCCCTCTCCCCTCTTCTTTCCCTCTTTCTCTCCCTTTTCCTCTGCTTCCTCTGCACTCACGTATTACTTTTTTATGCTCTCTTTCTCTCTCTTTCTCTTTCTTTGTCCCCCATTCTCTCTCTACCTTTCTCTCAACCTCTCACCATATTTTAATTCTTATGCTATCTCTTTTCTGTTTCTTTCTTTGTATAAGATCTTTGAAGGTGAGAGGCAGACAAACAGATGAATCACTTCCTAATAAATAAGAAAGGTTGCTCACCTTGCTACTCCCAATCTTTAGAAGAATCTGCGTGTGTGTGTGGTTGAGACGGAGCGCAGCTGAGGATGTGTATGTGTGTGTAGAGGAAATGGAACGATTGCAGACGGTAAGAAAGCTAGGTGACCGTGTTGAGTTAAATTTAGAGCGGAAAAAAACATGAATGCAATCGCTTATGCATTCAATGCAGTTAGAAGCCAGGGCTTGAATTTTTCAAAAGCTAGAACGCTTAGCTGCACTCAACATTGCATTATCAGCCCACCAACACGCATAGTCTGTAACTTGAAACCAACTTTTAAAAACCCCACAAGAAGCCCAGGCCATACAGTCCATATATCGATCTTATCAGAGACCACTCACATTCCCCTGATGTGGCTTTGTTTACTTGCATCAGTGTGTTTGCGTGTGTGTGTTTGTTTGGGGGGCCGGGGTAGCGTGGGACAAAGGGCTCTAATTGTTTTAGGTGTTGAGTGGGTTAGTTCCACTCCGAAAGGCTGGCAATACTTGTGTTAAATTTGTTTAGTGCATTTGACACTACTGCTAAGGCTCTCTCTCTCTTTGTCCCTCTCACATACATACACATTTTCACACTTCTTAGCTTCAGACCTCCTGATCCTATTAGCCTGTGTGCATGAGTCATATCTATCTCACAATTCATTCAGTCAGTCTGGAAAGTTGTTTTTTAATTGATTTAGACTGAAGAATTGAACACACTGTATTTACTTTGTTTTGATGTGTTTATGATTTCCACAAAAGTGAAACATATTACATCAAAATAGGTTTGGATATAAAGTTATTGGGTGTTTTCCTTTGTAAATGATTGATAACACAGAAGTAACACAAGTGATTAGTAGCATATAAACGACATACCAGTGAAGTTGCTGTAGTGAAGTGTCTGAATACATTTAAGTCAATGTTTTAAAGATGTACTGGTTATACATACTGTAGCAGCTTGTTGAGGTTGATGAGATGGTCTGTATTATACCTGTATGTTTAGTGACTTCTCTGGTTAACATTTACAGATGTGCATCTGGAGCCTATAAATTAAATGAAAAACAACTGAATTAAGCAGATTATAAATATATGTTATGTATGCAGTTAATTAAAAGCATGTTGGTAATCAGAACTTCTACATCATTGTTATATGACACTGAGAGTCAGTCGAGGGTTTATTTGAATAAAAAAGGATCACTCAGAATAAAGTTTTACCCAGTTTTGTCTTTGAGTTGGCAATAACATAAAAGTATATCTTCATTTTTATTCCTTTCTTCTATTTTTTTTTCTTTTACATTGCGTGAAAAAAGCATCATAAACGGACCAGTAGATTTTTTTTTCTTTGCCTCTAAATAGTTTTTTATCTGATTGTTTTTTTTATCTATATTCTTATATTTATGTAACATTTGACTTTTTGTTACTGTACGTTCTTATATAAGTATATGTGAGTAATGTGTGCATTGGCTGAGCTTCTAGTTTTTCTTTTTGTTGGGGGGCCAAAAAAGACAACATTCCCTATAATTTCAGTCCAATTTAGGACTGCTGCACTTCCTACACTGTACAGTATTGAATTGACTTGTTGAATGAAGTCTGGGGATGTATCCTTTTTATACCATGACTATCTTAAGGGGGATGTGTTTTAATAGACAAATTAATCTATAGTCACTAAGCAGCTACGGAGGCATGCAATTACTTAGAGCTGCGTCAGAGTCCTGATAACCTGGAGTCAATTAAGATATGAAGAGAAGAAAAGAAGAACACACACATGCATAGCTACGCACGCACCCACCGGTTATAAGATGGTTGAAATGCCATCACTTGAAAGGCAGAATCTGTAAACCTTTGTAATCGTGGTCATTATGTGTTTGAAAGATGTGTGTAATTGGGATCCCGGTGAGTTTCTGCATGTTGGTTTGGGAGGGGGGGGCGGGGTTACTTGGCGTGAGTGTCAGGATTAAGGTCAGCGCATGAACTGGGCATCTCTCTAATGAGGAGACCCTGCTGTGGAGCGAACGGTGCTCCAGCACACACACATACACACACACACACGCACACACAAACTCTTTTAATGGTGGGTTTGTGCATATTAGTGCAGGTCAGTTTGTTCTTTGTGTCTGATTGTGTGAGACTCAAGGGGAAAATCCTGCTCTCCGACTTGCTCGGTGTCAATCGATGATCGTCCAATCAATGCGTCAGCTCCTCTCCTCTTTACCTCGCTCTCTTCACCTGGACTATCACTCCCTATCTCTCTATCTCTCCCAGTCTCTAAGGTGAGCTCAGACACTTGCTCTCGCTTTCTTCTCCTCCTTCAAGGTTACAATTTCAATTTTATTATCCTCTGACTCTGTAGACCCTTTTTTTTTTACAGTGACCCAAAAAAAGGAAAAAAAAAAACTGCTGAATTTTTCAATGGGGGATTGGAGTTCCCTGGCCGAGCATCTGGTACAAAGAAAAGTAACCTTCCTCAAGGGTACAGTACCATAGCATGAGAACCTTCACCACTGTCTGAACCCAAAAAAAGGCAGAATGTCTCTAGCCACTCCTTACTAAGCCTAGATGTCATTCTTTAACTGATGAATATAAGATGTTGAGGCAGTGCAGGACAAAACAACCAGGGATGTTTAAAGAACTGTGCCATTCAGTTTTAAAGGGCCCATATAATGGAAAACCTATTGGGAGTCTCAAACACCGTTAAAGGATCAATATGTAAGATAAGATAATCTTTTAAACTCCACACAGCTCCTTCTTTACTCTTTCCCCAGTTTACTTACCAGTCTGAAGAGTTGTTGTGAGTTCAGCATCAGACCTCATCTCTTAACTCGCCAAGAGCTGTCTTTAGCGGCTAGCATACTGGCTGGTTCCGTAGATATTTCTGCAACATGATATATAGGTGTCTATTACATACCATAAAAAACTGTTACTTCTTTATATTCTATTAGGAATCTTTGTCAATGTTTGAATATTTTTAAACCAAAAAATGTACATACTGCTTCTTTAATGTCTCAAAATAGTAAAATATGCCCTCCAGTCCATATATGGAAACTAAGCTCCAACAACAGCCTTTTTAAATTAACTTTAATGTTACCAGCACATTTACCTATGTCTGTCTATTTAGCCTGTTTAGCCTATAGAACTTTGGCTTCACCCATTCACACTGTTTCATCCCAGACTTGGTTGAACGAAGCACAATCAATACAGGGCAATCAATCAGAGCAGGGCTTGTTTACAGATGTCTTAACATTTATCAGATATCACAATCTTAGAAAAAAATTTTGGTTTTGGTAAATAAACCCAGATAAATAATCAAAACTGGCCCTCAGTGGTAAAGTCAAATACAGATTGTAATATTAGTCCATCTTAAAAGTTATCATTAAGCGCTATTGACGCTTACTCAGTATCTGCTTAGAAATTAATATTCAAATACCGTGGTTTTGACATTGCGGAACTGAGGAACTCTTCAGGCCCTTGTTGTTTAAGGTGTTACCGTCAGATCAAATGGACTTCATCATAACTGCTGGTGATTTCATAACCGTTATCAAAATGCAGCAAACGCAGTCCTGCTTTTGTTACACTGTTTTTTCAGGCTCCAGCCTTTGGCCTCACACTTTTCTCTTTTAATATATTTCATAATTACCTCCATTGAAGCGTGAGGTGTAGTTGTATGGTGCTGGAAACAGAGGAATGACCTTGCTTTGAACTAATTCACAATCAGCAGGGAGTCCCAATTGGAGTAGTTCTTAGTGTAGAGGCGAGTTTAATCAGTGCCACTCTGCCCAGTACCCCAATTCACCGCTGATCTATCCTTTAAATGGGAATATTGTTCTATGATTTATTTAGCTCGAATGTGTCACGATTCCTGCAGTATATATGCAGTACTAGAGACCGCACAGTGGAAACTGAAATATTGATGAAGACTATACTTCCACTGAATATATTCCCCTGCTGCTAGATTAGGATGGGGATTACCCACCAATCAAAAGAACAAAAGTTGGGGAGGACGATGAGGTAAAGCTGATTTGAGCTGCGTAGGACTGTGGGAAATAATACTTAATGCTAAAATATACTTTTATTTTTGCCTGAAAAGATTTTTTGGTGCTTTTCTAGTTTGTGTCTGGTCTGGCGAGCAAACAGACAAATGAATTGAAAAACAGTAGGAAAACCACAGTTCATCCATGGTTCATTTGATGAGCAGGATCCAAAGGGCCAGATGGCAATGCGAGTGCCGTTTAATTAAAGCTATTCATATTTCCAAAAAGCTCATGAGCTCCACAATGCAATAAGCCATGTCTTCTCCAGAACTCAGGTGGGGACTGTATGAAGAATTAGAATTTTGTCTCCTTCATTGAAATTCACTCTTATTCTCAACTGAACACCTTTGTTCTGCCTGTGCAATCTGTGGTAGGCTTCAAACAATCTCCCATGTTCACTGATCTAAGGAGGATTGTGTTAGAAATGTTAATGATGAAGCTTAGTACTGCTCAAGAAAGGACTAGTTAGGATCATCTGTAATGAACAGGTGCACTCCGGATGTCTGCAGATGGGTCATTCAGATGTCCCCCCAAGGTGAGGTTCTAGGTTTACTTTGTGGCAAAATAATGACAGCAAATATGCTTGTAGCACTATGGAAAAACCACTTTGGGTCCCTAAGGAATATTCAAATGAGACTATATTTCTATAGCTACATATAGACTGGCGTTCTTTTACGGCGTTGCCTTTTTAAGAGTACCCTTGAGAAATAAAGAGTTCGTCTCAAATGTAAAACCTAACCCAGTACAGGGAACTCTTCCCATTTGTGAGGGCTTGTCAATTAATCTGTTTTGCATATTGTTGTTTAAATTGCGCTCTCTCGCTCTCTCTCTTTCTTCGTGGAGCACTCACATACAAAAACACGCGCACACACACGCACCTTTTATCCTTTGGCACCTGCAGCAGGTCTCTAGCAAGCGGCGTGATCAAAAAAAATCAGCTAATTTGTGGTCTAGGCGTTACTCAGAGCTTCAAAACAGTGATTTGCCTGTTGCTACTGTGAAACACGCAAATCACAACTCGCAAGTCTGTACTTGGCTGCCTGCTGGAGAGGCAGAAAAAGAACGAAACCCACAAAACAAGAACAACTGCCTGTGTCGAGAACTCTTCCCCTCACGTCTTGGTGTTCTTGGAGTCGGATCCACCGCATTCAGTGGAAGGCAGCCTGTTGAAACGTGCACTTTTTCTCAAGCAGGGCAAAACAAAAGAATTCTTACCATCTTCCACCAGAATGCAGGCCTTCTTTGGAGTGTAGTGAAGTGGCAACCACCTTTCAGGATCATTGCCATATCAATGCCATGTGGCATGTGCCAAGTACGCAATGCATTGAATGAGGAATTTAAATATGTAGATCATTTCAATGTTAATAAGGTAGATTTGCATCAACACTTTATAGATTTGACGTTCAACATTTTTTTTTGTCAGAGAGACAATGATGATGGTGTGGGTAAAGCTTGGTTTAGTTTATTCCGTTTAGATTTGCAGAGGCCAGTTTAGCCAATATTCAAGTGTACAAATAAATCCACAATAAACAGTAAACAAGCAAGCAAACACAGTGCAAAACAAGCTGGGATAGAAATTATACTGAAAAGTCCTGCTTAAATGCTTTTAATGTGGTGCTAATTAGTGCTTTAGTACAAGCAAAAACATCAATTAAGGCAAATGACTCGAGGAGGAGAAAACAGAGTTATTTTTGAGTTGACTTGGCTGTATTTTTTAAAATAACCTGTACAAAGAATACTAAAATAAATAAATACATAATTAAGTAAATAAAAACCTGAAATCTTTTTATTCAGGGATTGATCACTATATGTTCTGCTAGTGCACAATGTCCTTCTTTGAGCTTTGCAATGCACCAGGTGCATAAAAAATATGTCTGTCTTGATTAGATTATCTTATTGTAAATAATTAAATAAAATCAGTAACTTTAAAAGAGAAGGCAAATTATTCTTTAATTTCAGTGTAAACTATGTGTAAAGATATTTTACTTGATGGACATTTTGGAGCATTGGTCCACACAGTGTAGCACAATGAAACAATAATGACACAGCAAACTAAAAACAACCAACAAATTGATACTTGTTATTTTGGAATAGTGACAATATGTTTAAGGTGTCCTACTTGATCTGTTTCCAACTTAGTACTTGTCCTCACACAGTTCTGAAAGGTTCAGCTCGCAAGCTTGCACTGAAAGCCTACATTAGTTATATTAGTTAGCTAACAGCCATGCGCACATGCAACAACTTGTACAGTTCTTAAACAGCTATCAAATTAGTGATTATAAACAAGAAAAGAAGAACATAGTAAAATAATACAGTACCTGCTCAGTTCAGCTAGCCAGTAAGTAACTGCTTATATGCTTCCTCTAAAGATCTATGAAGATAACAAATTTGATAACATATCATCAATGTCCAATGAAAAACATGTGTCTATCTATTTTGTCGATTTTCATTTTTCTACATCATTAAAACACAACAGCTGTCTACAATTGCTATGGTAAATGGACCAATAGTAATGCTTCAAAATCACTTGAAAAAAATTCTGGTTCCATTGACTTACACTGAATGTAAAGACTGTTTTTGGCCTCTCCTGTAAAGTTCCTATTTTGGAGATGTTTGTTTTTCTATTGGATAGCGACGATATGTTCTTTACACAGACTGGTAATGTTATTCTCTTCCTGTCTCCACAGAATATGACATCTCTGAACACATCAGGGTTGATGAAATAATTTTTATTGCATATTTGTTTTTGAAAAAAAATAAGTAAAAAAAACGTTTCAATTAGAAATGAATTTGGGAATATATAAATAATGAAGAATGAAGACAGTTACAGTTAAAACCTTTCTGCAAGTGTGGTGAGCCCGCCACACCCCCGGACACACACATAGGCACGCTGAAAGACATACACTCACACCCACACACTCACACACATAAGCACAACCACATGCGCCTGAGTCAATAAAATATTGACAGAAACGGTGCCTCTCTGAAGGATATTAAAGTGCAAAGGAGGAACTCACAGCAGAGAACAGAATGCCAAAGAGATCCAAAGAAAGAAACGAGAGAGAGAGAGAGAGAGAGAGAGAGAGAGAGAGGGAGACAGACAGACAGACAGACAGACAGACAGAGAGAGAGAGAGACAGAGAGAGATACTCAAAAAGAGCACACTTCAGCATCACAAAAATGCTCTGATGGTCTCACTAACAGCATTAACATTTAATACTGAATGCCCAAAATCAGCTGTAATAAAATTGACATGAATATATATTAAGCTTTTGTTACAGTAGCGCTGGACACTGTGTGTATAGGCTCTGTGCGTAGTTGATGATAGGTGAATACATGTTTTCTTTGGTTACTCTTTGGTGTGGTCTGTGTGTGTGTGTGTGTGTGTGTGTGTGTGTGTGTGTGTGTGTGTGTGTGTGTGTGTGTGTGTGTGTGTGTGTGACAGACAGAGCCCTAACCCTTGGCATTTTTAACAGTTCGTTTCCCGCTCCGATGTCATGTTGTCACATTCGCTCAAAGTGTTGTGGGCTTCCTGAGTTTTTCTGACTGAGAGTGTGCCGCAGGAGTTATGACTCACTGTTCTGCACAACGATGCTCCAGCTGACCCTTGGCTACATTCAACACACCAAAGCGTGTCAAAAAGCTTACACAAAGCCACACGGTACATGCATAATGCTCTTCACCTCCTTAGCAGGGCACTTTTTGCACCTTTTGGCCTTAATTATAATGGAACTCATCAAGTCAAAGTACTCTGAGCTGACTCTAAGGTGTCACAGATTCCGTGTAGTTTATATTTTGAGATTTTCACTGCTGTTAAAGGTACATGGTTTATTTGTTTTGGTTTTTATTCTTTCTTTTTTTTTTAGCTATAGAAACCTCCACACAGCCAAGATTCACATGTGGTATGCTTTGGCATCCCACAGACAACAGAACATTGAACCAAGGGTGGAAGTGGTGGGTTTACTTTGGCTTCTTGTTCAGTGTTTCACATGGCTAAGAGACAGAAGACCTGTCCAAAAACATAAGTAAATAAATATATAAAAACAGTGAAGTAATATTACAGCGTATCATCTCAATCATAACAAACCCTTCAGTCTCCAAAATGCACAAGACTATGTTAATGTAAAGAGCCTTCTGTTAGAACATGGCTGTTTATCTATCTGTATTATTATTTTCAAATGATGTTTAAATTAAAATAAATAATGAAATAAATTAATACAGATAAAAGCTAGGTTTCAACGGTATTCTTTTAGAAACTTTTGGAATATACTGACAACGGTGAACTCATTTCAAGGGCCTTTCTTTTTAAATGGACGTGTCCTTATTAGAAACCCAGGCAGGCAGAAGAGGTGGCATCGAGACCTTTCAAATAAATGAAATGCTCGCCATCAGGTTTGTGGCCAGACTTTGAAGTACCCGCAATCTCATCAGGCATTGAATCTGCTTAATTACCAAGACAGAAATTAGGCAGGAGAGGAGAAAAAAAAGAGAGAGAGAGAGAGAGAGAGAGAGAGAGAGAGAGAGAGAGAAAGGGAGGGGCGCCAAAAAGTTTTCTGGCAGAAAGTCCTATCTGCCATCTGAACCACTGCCTATTATCTCACTGGCCATTCATATGACCACATTCTCCACCAATCATGGCATCCTACCATCTGTTCCTTCTCAAAAAGTGATGGATCCCCCTGTGGGTGAGTCCAAGATTAACGACAGCCACGAAGCTTTATCTCAATCTCAAGTTGTGGACCCCCTGTTGTCTCCGTTTCACCCCCACCCTGAATTTTGATGGACAGTTGGTTTGGTAGTCCCTCCACTCCCCTTGGCGCTGACCTGGTATAAATCTGCCCGTGTATTGAGATGTATGAGTAGATGTTGTGTCGAGGGCTTAAGAGTGAGACCATGCATCAAGCTTTCCCAGAACCGATACCGCTGTGGTTTGTGGCATTGTCTCCTCACTCTTCTACCCTCTTTCTCTCACTCTCTCTCCTCCCTTACATTTTTGTATTGTAAAAAAGGAAACAGATGAAAGCAGTTTGCACTCAGAGAGAGGCTGAAGCTGCTACTCCCTCAGAGATTGGTGGGAAGGGTCTGAAGTGTGTGGGAAGAGGAAGCATTTAGGGTAGTTTGGGTCTGTGTGTGTGTGTGTGTGTCACACAGTGGCTTATAGGTCAAGCCCCCTTCAGATATCACAGTGTGTGTTGCTTTGCTCCAGCCCATACCTCTCAGCATGACCTCTGTGACCTTTTTAGCAGCCTATCACAGCAGGCCAGTGGTAGAGTTTAGAAATGTTCTTATCATTATTTTACTCTACGGTCACTATAGATCACTATAAATGCAGAATTAAAAATAAATAGAAAGAATTTTTTTTTTTTCTGAGATTTCTTTAACCATTATCAACTTGAGCTCGACTGGACAGACTTCAATATTTTTGGTGATATATAACATTATTATAAATTGATCTATATCCTCTTATTTAGCAAAAACTCTGCTTTTCAGTCATTTCCAATATTCAATTTCCAATAAAAAAAATTGTACTCAAATGCATACAAACATTCAAAAACATCAATACATGTGTTATTTTTTTACATTGTTTACAAGGAACAAAGCAATTTGATTAAGTCATCTGAACAACCAGCCACAACTTATAAAACTTATAAACAACTTATAAAAGTCAGTGAAAGCCTCTGTTGCCTACATGGACAGGTCTGTGGTCTGTGTCCATTTTTCTCAGTGCTGTCTGTAGGCGTTTCTCTTATCTCAGGTGATATGCATTATCTTGCTGCATAGAGCCACATCACACTCCTGACATTTCTCAAGCATCTCCAGGCTCACTGCCCTCAAAAGGCATTTGTACTATTCCAGGACACAAATGGAAGGGAATCTTATTTATGTTAAATCTAATGGCTAACATTTAGAAAGTCATGCTCGAGTTCGGTTGTCGTTTGAACCCTCTAATGCTATCTCAGCTATTTCTTAAGCAGTGGAGAAGGGACTCTACCAACCAAATCTCTGCTTTAATTGTTGTGTACATGATTGAATGTGTTGGCATTGGTCTTACAGTGTTAATATGTCATTCCACATATTAACATTCACTAGTAATATATAAAAGGGACCTGTTAGGCTTATTTAGAATTGTATTTTACCAGAATAGATGTACATGCCTCAGTTTTTCCAGAACACAATTTGTTCCTCATACTGTATATCTGTATCCACACTCTGCTGCCCAGCGTGCTCTGCTTGATGAGCTCATTCACTCTGTTGTAATTGATCAACCAGCAGAGCGGCACCCTGCTATATGTTCCGCTCCCACATTGCTGTAGCTATTCTTAAAATAGTGTCAGTTCTGCAATATCAGTTTGAGCCAGGTGCGACAAGTTGGTAGACCTGATCCACCTTCACAAGTTATACTGGAGCAGAATGTTTTGGAGTGTCCATGTGTGGTGTGAGGGCTTACCAAGCTGACCGGTAGGCAGGAAATTAAACATTCTGTGGTTTCTGTGGGACAACGTTTCTACCTCTGGCATGTACTTTAGGTTTTATAACTTTTCAGACCGACTACATGCACAAAAACTACAAAAGACACCAATAAAAAGGGGAAGAACGGGAAAAGCTGGATAGGTCCTCTTCAATATTTTTCTTCTGAGCCTTCTGTTTGGTGGTGGTGGTGTTTTTTTTTTCTTATCTAAATAATAAGACCAAATCTATAAGAAGGACAAAAACACAAAACACATTTATCATTTATTCTGACTGCACCACAATGCACACAATAAAAGAAAAGGAAGAAGAAGAAAAAAAAAACAATATCCTTGATATCCCTCTGACAGAAGAAAGTTTTTTTTTTCTCAGTGAAAGTCTGAAAGTCTGACATGCTGAAATTGCACGTCAGTGCAGTAGAGTGCGAGGTCACGGGAACAGAATGAATTGTAGTGGCAGCTAGACAAATAAAACAAACACCTGACAGTTTGGGGAATTATTTTTGGCGCCGCTTTTCATCTGACGCCTGTTGTGAGGTGAATATGCATTGGCACATAATTATTGAAATGTCATGTAAGATATGCCTGGGGCCTGACAAATTTCATTCGAGTCTTTCCAACTACCACATCTCCTACTGTGCTCCTAATTCCGGTCTTTTCCGTCTGCCGATGACAGCGGCTGCGGCTCGGTGCTTAGAACAAGGAAAATCCTCACACCAACGGCAGACGGGCAGGAAGCGACTGAAATGTCGGGTGACTGCTATGTTTTGACCTCCGGGTGTTGAAATAGCAGAGAAAACAACCTTTTAATTTCCACTCGAATCGTTTAACCTCCCACATTCCACAAGCCACAAAGGAAAAGATTTAGCAAACAAAAGCAGTAAAAATGCTCTTCGGCACAATGGGCTGAGATTTCTAAAGGAGGATAAGAGAGGCCAAAAAGAGACTAAAGGTTGTTTAGCCGGCGTAACGTACACAAACTCTCAGACAACTACTGCGAGGTAACATGAGCCTGACCAAGAGGACCAAAAAAAAAAAAAAACACCCTCAAAGAATAGGGTTTCTAACCCCATCCGGAAAAACGGATTAGCTACTTATAAAAGCCCAAAGGGATACACCTGGTTTAGGGGGCCTCTCTTGTTTGTGTGTTACGTTGTGGGTACTTTGTTTGACTACTCAGCGAGAGAAATGACTCGCCACTACTAAGACAAAGGAATCCATGTGGAGAAAAGGCTTAACAATGCCCTCGGCTCTGCTGACCATTTTGTCGGATTAAGGTGTGATGGAAAAAAGACCTTCGGCCCAAACTCCGCAGTTATTTGCTAATGTGAGCTTTGCTGGTCTGCCATGTTCTCACACTCTAATTCTTCCCCGTTGCTTCATCTCTGGGCAAGCGTATCCTTCCTAAGGCTTCATCTTGGCCGATTTGGTGAAAGCGCGCTCGGGGTGGGGGTTGAAAGAAGAGAGTGTGATGACAAAAGCCGCCTGCACTGCTTTACTGTCATCATGTTTAGATGAAGTGACAAAACCAGACCACGGCTTAATCCACAGAACGGGCCTTCAAATCCACTCACAATGCCCACTTCCCGCCCCGGGGACACATGCACATACCGACACACACGCACGCCCACACACGCACTCCCATACACACGCATGCACATGCACACGAAGGACAAAAGCGCAAACATAAACAAAGAGACAAATCGGAATTGAGTTGCGCATAAGGCCGAGGCTCAACTTGAGGGGGAGATTTCATTTATCAGTGGAAAAACCAACGGCGTCCTTCACAACACATCATCATCCTGTCAGCTTCTCAACCCAAAAGCCTCTGGTTTATCTCTCCTTCTTTTGTTTTAACGAACGAAGAAGAAGTGGTAGCGGTAAAGAAAAGCCAGCCCTGCATATGTATGTTAGCTGCTTGCATTGTATTGGTTGGAGGTCGTTCTCCTCTTCTCTCCTTTTGTTCCGTCCTTTGCCAGAATAGAGAACACTTGTGTAATGGTTGAGGTGGCCATTGAATATGTATACCTGCAAACACAGCACACTAGTGCAGGGGCTCCTTATGTAAGGTTGAAAATGTGTGCTTGGGTTAGCAGGATGCTATGCTAACAGGTGCCACGGTAACACTAAGCTCTTTTGTCTGTGAGCACGTCGAGGTGATTTATTTAACACAGTTAGAGTGTTTGAATGCTGACAAAACACAGGAAACATTCTCAACGCAGTGAATAATGGTGAAGCTATGACTGCATGTTTGCAGAGCAGTAGAAAAATGAATGGACTGCTAATATCCAAACTGTGGTATGTGATTCAGCAGAGGATTTTTGCTGGTGTGTTACCAGTCTAGCATTTAGGCTATGAAGATAAATGCTGCATTTACATTACAGCTATTTTTTTCTGCACAGGGGATTGTGGGGGTGGTACTAAACCAAAGTTG
Source organism: Megaleporinus macrocephalus (assembly GCA_021613375.1). Taxonomy (NCBI): domain Eukaryota; kingdom Metazoa; phylum Chordata; class Actinopteri; order Characiformes; family Anostomidae; genus Megaleporinus; species Megaleporinus macrocephalus. The sequence continues at coordinate 22,078,182 of CM038708.1, read as the reverse complement.
TGAGCTTATCTTAACTTTGTGCAAATAAAAAGAAGGAGACAGCCAATCAAACTGTTTAAATCAACTGTTAAAATCCATTGCCAATATCCACATTCAATCCATGTGGTACTAAAATCATTGGTTATTGGTAGGATAGGTTTATATAACATTTAAAAAAAACAGATGTTAATATTTAGGCCTCACCGACATTTCATTGGTGCACAAAACTAGCCTACAAGTCTGCCTGATCTAAGATGACCACGTTTTTGAAGTAAAACCATGGACATTTCCAGGACATTCACAGTCAGTAGTCTATTAATCAATGTTTTCATCTATAATATTAGTAGGGGGGTTCTGGTTTTATATATTTTGACAATGGGCCAACAGAGAGTTTTACCATGGGACCTTTACCACAAATGATACAGTGGTTGTATAAGCCTATGATTCATATTCATATGACATATTTTGGCAGTAAGAAGTGGCTAAAGAAATAAGACCTGTGGCTATGGCCCAAAATGCAGGGCTAGCTTAAGTTCTGAAGAGGGAGAGATGGTCGCTGTCAACATATGCCATTTGTCAAATATGGATGGCCTAAAGTTTTAATAAATTTCCATTTATGGCATTTCTTAGCAGCCGTTCTTTTCCAGAGCAACTTGCAATAGTGCAATAGTGTGTTCTGTCAAAGTATGTATCTCTAGATAGTACAAACAGGTTTAAGTCTAAACTCAAACACTGCCAGAAACAAGGGCCAGTGCTGATACCTGGAGAGAAGTGAATCAAATACAGGGTTACATACAGTAGAAGTGCAATACCTATGAATACCAAGCAAGTAGAGAGAAATGTCTAGAGAGAGGAGAATAAAATACAAGGTTACATACAGAATAAGTGCAATACCTAGGAATACCTAGCCAGCATTCATACCTAGAAGATTAAAGAGTTAAGTTTGTCGTAAGTATAATATGATTCATTTCAGTAATATAGTAGATAAGATGTCATTGTAGCTACATTCAAGTGGACAATATGCCTATATAAATCAGAGCCTGGTAGTACAATTCAGGTCAAGAAACATGCACTGTCCCCAGAAAATGTGGCTGTCCTCAAAAAACAAAACCATGGCCTGAACCCCTTAACCTGCTGGGCACAAAACAGCACTGAACAGTAAGTGCAGCGTTGGCGCTGTTAGTCGTTCAAGTTTGACATTGCTGAAGACACTCTGCCATGACTTTCATATGTGTGGGTGATACTTATTAGCTGAAGATGTGTCTATGACTAGAAGTAGGCATCTTCCTCTAATTAAGACCCATGTTTTTATTTTTTCTTTCACTCAATTGGACAGCAGCTTCAAACACAGCTAAAAAACAATATGGCTGCCTGACTGACTTGTCAGTTCCAAGTGACTGATCTTTTGTGCTGCAGATGGAGCTGTGGTGGGTTCACGCGATGTGGTAGACAGAGCGGCAGGGTCAGAGGTGCTCTGTAGCGGCGGTCACGGAGTGTTGGTGGGTGTCGTAAGCTTTGCGAGATCTACCGCAGAAGGTGAGGCAGAGGAGAAACGGACCGGGTTTAGGAAGGGCTGAAAAACAGAAGAGTGATATGACTGATGAGAGCGTCTTCTCCCCTCATGTTGTGAAAAGGATGGCATGCCAGTGAGGCATAAATCATTTTAATCCCCGCGCACATGCACACACACACACACACACACACACACACACACACACGCACATGCACATACACACACTCACACACACACACACACACCTCTTGTCCTCTCTCCTCTTCACCTTGTTACTTAAGAGACTTCCAAATCACCTCTAAATCTGCCTTTTATTAGAAAAAAATGGTGCCATTTTAATACCACAACCTCTTCAGTATTAATCAAAATGTCCCAGGATAATCTGCCCGGACCAGATGTTTTGAGTTGAGAAATTACATTTTCCTGTTTTTTTTTCTTTTTTAATTTGATTTTCCTTTTGTCTGTTTTTTTCCACCCTCTGTTTTCTTTGCTGATTTCATTTAGTTCTTATATGCATTAAGCAAGGATTAAACCTGCTGATCCTGCACTACTATTGGTAGACCTTATCCTGTGTGGTTTGTGTAATCTATGGCCCTCCATATATGCACGTAAATGAATTAATCCTCCCTACCGCTGAGAGAAAAGAGTTGATGGTGGGGGGCACGGTGGCGTCAGGAACTTAAAGCCAGACAAAAATAAATTGTTTTAAATCTGTTTGGCTTCAGGGGAGCTGTGAGCTTGTAGTAGAAATCTTCTTCTTTTTTTTTTTTTTGGTGGGGGATTTGAACCGAGTGTTTGTCTTTGTGCTTGTGTTTGTGGGGGTGGGTGTGGGAGTGTGTTTAAAGGTGTAGAATACTGTTTCTTTGAGTTTTCTGCCTCGCCCTAAGGCAGAAGGGTTTGTCTGCGGAAGGTGATGAGGGAAAGAGAAAGGTACGCCGCATGTGGCTTTTAAAATCTACTGTCGACTCGACACATGCTTTGCTCTTTGTCGGTCTTTGGGGGGGAAGGAACGTCTGAACAGGTGCGAGAATCAGCTGCAGGACTGAGAGCAACAATTTCTGTGAGAAACAGTCAATCAACTGCTACTCCGTTATTATGCCATTTATTATGCCGTTTCATTCTGACGTTTCCCGTCACCCCGGCACCGTCATTCAGAGTTCTGATTTCTTCTTTCATGATGCAAAGGAATAATAAGAGCCATATCCGTCCTACTGCTCCCTGTTGAGCAAGGATTCCCAATCCCAGTCCAGGTGACCCCCTGCTCTGCGTATTTTTGTTGGGGTTTTATTTTCTGTCCGCACGCCTGACCCAGCCCTCAGAGGAGCTTGTTCATAGTTCATGAGTTGTGTGCTAGATGAGGCAAAGCACAAAAATGGGCATAGTGTGGGGTCGCCAGGACTAGGATTGGGACACCTGCTGCAGAATATTATAGCCTGTCAGAACGTTTGCGTGCATCATATGAATATTCTACAGCAGTAGTTCTCAAACTGGTCCACATTTTTAGCTCCAAGCCAACACACAGCACAGAGAGATAAAATGTGGACCGTGTAAGGAGCTCTGAGAACCGCTTTGGGAAACACTGTTCTTGAGCTTCATAGAGTGATGTTTTTATGTAAACTTATTTTTGTTGACTGTGATTGCAGCTCACTGTATCAGGCAGCATTCCTATAAGATCTTCAGTCTGGCCGAGAATTTGGCCCGAGTGTTAATACAGCATAAGAGTTTACCGTCCTAGTCTGACCCCACCTGACCTGACCCGTATAAAGCTTTGAGTCTGATCCTGACATGGACCTGACAAATGTTTGTCAAAACCTCACACAACTTAAAACATACCATCAAAACCCTAACCAGTTCATCACTCAAGGTGAAGCACAATAACTGTCAAAATAGCACTGGTTAAACTACAAAAAATAACATTTATGGCCTTTAGCAGGCGCTCTTATCCAGAGTGTGTATATCTAGATAGCAAAAACAGGTTTAAGTCCAAACTCAAACACTGACAGAAACAAAGGCCAGTGCTGATACCTGGAGGAAAGAGAATCAAATACAGGGTTACATACAGTAGAAGTGCAATACCTAGGAATACCTAGCAAGAAGACAGAAATGCCCAGAGAGAGGAGAATAAAATACAAGGTTACGTACAGAATAAGTGCAATATCTACAAATACCAAGCCAGCATTCATACCTAGAAGATTAAAAAGTTAAGTGTGGCGTTAGAACAATATGACTCATTTCAATAATACTGTGGCGTTCTCACACGAAGAAACGAGACTGGGAATAAGAAATGGGTTTTTATTGAGCTATTGTAAGACCATAGCTCACGCCAAAACAAAGAAAAATAACATGGCTACAGCCCTAAGCTGCCTTCGGCCTCCCCATTCTCTCTCTCATTCGCTCGCTTCCCCTCCTCCCTCCTTCACTCCCCCAATCCCCTGCCTTGGATACAAGAGCCCCCCGTGGATGAGCAGGTATATTTTCTTAACTGTTTTCCCCAAAAGTAACATGAAAACCAGAAAACATGCAAAACATGCATAACCATTTTAGTACAAATGAAATCCATACAATACAGTAGATAAGATGGCACTGTAGCTACATTCAAGAGGACAGTATGCCTACATAAATCAGATCCTGGTAGTACAATTCAGGTCAAGAAACATGCACTGTCCCCAGAAAATGTGACTGTCCTCAAACAACAAAACCATGGCCTGGACCCCTTAACTTGCTGGGCACAAAACAGCACTGTACAGTAAGTTAGTCATTCAAGTTTCACATTGTTGAAGACTCTCTGCCATGACTTCCAAATATGAACCTGACCCAACTTAAAACTTATCATCAACACTGACTCAAACCAGTTCATCACTCAAGGTAAAGCTCAGTAACTGCCAAAATAGCACTGGTTAAATTACAGCGTAGCGCTAATAACAGCCATCACGGCCAAATACACCACACAAAAACACATATAACAAATAAATCAAGCTTCTAAGCTCTATAATGCTCTGCTTTATTGCTAGCACTTCCTCTTTCTTACAAGCATGAGCCTCATGGATCTCAGTGCTAAATTCATGGGTGGGTGACTCCGGCATGCCACAAGGTAATGAAAGTAGAGAAGGAGAATAAAGTGAGGAGGAAAACGAAAGCAGGGGGAGGTGCAGGGTGAAATCGGTTAAAAGTGGAAGGCGGGCTGTGAACATGAAATTCAAACCATACCCGACTCGGAAAATGACAAATATTTTTAGCTCCAGCTCCTATTGCCCATAAATGTGTTATATGGAAACCTCATAATGTTTTGTTTGTTTTGTTTGTTTTATTTTGACATTGATCTGCCTTTTTGTGATGCGTGAACATTTGGTAGAGAACGGGTCGATAGAAAGGGCGGGAAATGATGTGGAATAAAATCTCTGTACATTGACATACACCTATAAGGGTTTTGGAGACATGGTTCCCAGACCAGAGCGAGATCTCTGAACCCCTCTGTCCAGGTGCTGCATGTGCTGTGATGTCCTGCTTTACTCCTCAGGCTGACCGCAGAGAACAGACATCACTCTTTCTGCTCTCTCGTCTTTCTTGCTGCAGAGGTCTTGCAGTTCTCACTAATTCTGCTTTGACCTCACAGATGGGACCAAACTCTTTCAGTCGAGGAAAAAAAAAATCAGATCAGGTGTCAGTATGTCTGACTGTTAGACACTCGCTTGTAGTCACTGGAGTCCTGTTGGGTGGCACCTGGGTCTGTCAGAGTGGAATGAAGCACCACTAAATTCTTGTTTTTACAGGTCTCTCTCTCTCTCTCTCTCTCTCTCTCTCTCTCTCTCTCTCTCTCATCCTTTAAAAAAAGTGACACTAACTGACACAACTGAGATACAATAGGCAGCCAAGCCAAAAGACTGTTCTCCCCCATCTAAAAGTACATACGCCGATCTGTTTTCCTCATTTTCTTTTTCTTTTTTTGCCTCAGCTTTGGCCCTTCTCTAGCCTTGTACCTCAGCTGGTCTCATCGCGTTTGTAATCATCTGTTTATGCCGCCGTCTTAATAACATTCCTCCCCTAATCGGCTTGCCTACCGGCCCTGAATAACCAGCCTTCTTCTCGCCTGCCGTCACTTAATTGCGGATCTTCGGGACTCGCCTGCTTGGGGATCCAGACGTGTCAAAAGCAGCAAAACGGGCGTTTTCTCTGCATCCAATTAACGAACTCTCATTTATCAAGGCAAGACGTCACAAAGTCCCTTCACTGCATGGGCTAATAATAGAATCATAACGGCAGCCCACATCCCACGGTGTTTTCGGGCTAAGGCGGGACTCTTCCGAGTGTTCATTAGTGGGTGCAGCTCTGACAGCAGCTGGAGAGGCAAAGAGAGAGGACGGGACAGTCAGGGTGTTTGTGGTGGGGGGGATTTAGCGGGACACTCATAGAGTCCTTTTGTAGTGTATTAGCCACTTTTAGCACTCACTAGGACATGCAATTGGATGTGGGATGCTTTTAAAGAGTGCTCCTATATTAATGGAAGCATTTTGATTCTTTTTATAAACTATTCAAACGCTGTTTGTATCCCAATTTCTATCCAGAATGGTAACAGTTTTAAAAATTATCATTCACCGTTCAAGGACATGCTTTCATATGATCGTCCATTATGCTTCAAGCAAAAAATAGCAATGAAAAATACAAATAAATAAATATATAAATGAATGCGTTAATTAAATTGTTGAATATGGGACACCATACTCGACAGTATCCAGAAGCCCCACTGCAAATCAGGAAATACACTGTTTATATTGATGCTATTTGGGTGCAGCTTAATGACATGAGGTACAATTAGGTGAGGTATTTGAAGTAATACTGCACTAAAACACTTCAGACAGTGAGGTGCAATGTATAAGGCTGACAATGTATAAGGCTGACACAGTGTTCAAGATTTTCTTATTAATAACTCATGTTTTACTAGTAATTTGATGTGCTGAATAGGGTGTTTCAAAGCCTTTATGCACCGAGTCGGATTGTGCAATGTATTTGGATGTGAATAAACTAATCCAGTCTATAGAACTGATGAGACCTTGCACCCCAAATGCAGTTTTCCAGATGTGTGACTATTGTTCACTTTTAGTGAACTTTCTCAGGCAACTTGAACTTGACCCATCACTGAGCGCATTTACATGCATCTAAAAATCTGATCATAACGAGGGGTCATGTAAACAGCATATCCAGTTGCTTGGATTACAGTAAGGCCTAGAAATCTGATTAGGTTCAGATTTTTTAGGGTATGTATACCCCTTACTCTGATTTCTTTCATTTTTCTCAGTGTACGCATGTGTTCCATCGTGATGAATTGGTTGTGTCTTATCAACTAAAACTTTTTTAGAATGCTGGCAGAGATTAGTTTGTTGACTGCTTGGTCACAGGTAGTAATAGGGTCTTTAAAACTTGGCTATTCAAACTGTATACAAAAGCTGACATGACATTCCAGCTACTGAATGGTGGTGATGAAACTTTCTGTGTTCCTTTCACTTTTCCTAAATGGAAAGTGGCCTGCTCAGCGTCACAGTTTGGATTGGCAAAGGATATCTTTGCCCTTGAATACATTCTGTTTTTTGTTTGTTTTTGTCAAAGCACAGACAACACGGCAAAATTCCAAAAGAAAATGCAGCGTGACTGACATGAAGAGTAAAGCAGAAAAGTTTTTTTTATGCTGTTGATTCGCGATGCGTTTGTTGTGTTACAGCATACAAAGGAGGTAGAATATTAAGCTCTGCAGTGCTGTGGCCCTGTGTGAATGACATCCGACACCCCCGCCTTAGTCTGTTATGTAAAAGTATAGCGCACGGTGCCCGAATTCGCCTCTGGTTTAGAGGTCGCTCTTGCTTGCGAGTCGGCGGAGGATGTGGTTGTGCTTTTCCTGAGGGCTAGCGTGCGGTTTCCTGTGTGTATCAATGACAAGGGCTCAGGTGAACATGAGATGTATGCCATTGGACTGGGCTGGTGTGGTGCGTGATAGATCCCCAACCCAGTCACTCTGTCTCTTTCTTTCTTTTTTTTTTTCAATTTTCATATTTCCCCATCTCTTGCCAACAGGCATAAAGAGAAAGAACCAAATTCAACATATGCTAGCACTTATTCACTTCGCTCTACGTCCTGTACCGCCCCATATGTGACAATTTATCATTTATACAAAGTAGGTGTATGTGTGTAGGACTTGTTTGTGTGTGTATGTCCAATCTTAAAGCTTAATATAGCTCATGGAGCTCCTAGCACTGGGCCCATAGTGATGAGGGTGGTCTGTGTGTGTATCAGGGGAAATATACTGTAGTGCTCCAAGCACATGCTGCCGTCCTTGGTTTCAACCTAGACGATATTTACTGTCTCTCTTCTCTCTCTCTCTCTCTCTCTCTCTCTCTCTCTCTCTCTCTCTCTCTCTCTCTCTCTCCCTCTCTCTCTCCCTCTCTGTCTGTCTCTCACTTCCTCTGTCTGTCTCTCCCTCTCTCTCTCTCCCTCTCTCTCTCTCTGCCCCTCTCTCTCTCCCTCTCTCTCTCTCTCTCTCTCTCTCAAGGTCTCTGATTCCAGAAAGTCATAAATGATTCATTTTCCGCTACCCAGACATGACACACAGACACACAGAAGAGAAGGAACAGAAGCCTGAGCCCCACTAATCAAAGCTCAGATATGCTCTACTAGTAAATCCTGATCAGTTTTCCAAGCCATGGTCAGGCTGTGATGTGTGCAGAATGATTATCACACCGGTTAACTTCAGCTTTATTACAAGGACGTGTGCCCTCGCTTTACTATATCTAATGGATTTATTGGCCTTAGCTGTGCGGTAAGGACATGACGGCATCTGTTTGCGACAAAGTCCCGACGTTTTGCATGCAGGAACATTTATGGATCAGTGAGCATAGAACACACACACACATTGATATTGCAACACTCGTGAGGACTTCCACTGACTCATATAGCTGAATAATGCAATGCATACACGGAACCCCTTTTCACAGTAACCTCGAATGCTATTTTCATCTGTTTCGAACGTGGTCTTTCAATTAAACTGTTTTTTCTTTCCTGATATAAGTTTCCAATATAAATATCTCATTTGGTTTCATTAATGTAATTATCAATTGATCGGTTTGACAGTGGAATGGCCAGTGGCAGGCCTGCAGAAGGGAGAGGCTCCGTGAGTAGTGTAGTATGTATACACAAGTTTGTGGCGAACACTGACCTCTGAGGGGACAGATTTACAGTATACACACCTTAACTCCTCAACTTTGAATCTACCATGACTATGGAGAGAAAAGCCTTCACACTCATTCAGTCAGGAGTCGTATAACCACCATTATCTTTGTGCCACAGCGGTTTCTGCTATGAGTGTTTTTCTGCCACTTTTTTTGTAGCACTGTCTTATAAACTTTATAAAGTCTTGTATTGGCTTGTATACTGGATACAGTATGTTAGGTCTTTAGCTTAGATTCAGGTCCAGATTTAGAGTTTATCAACTCTCTAAGAATGTCTCCTGTATCCTTTAATCATAATACTTTACAAATAAATTTATAAGCCATTTTATGGCACAAGTAACACATTATAAAGCAAGGTATAAATGTGTATCACTGCCTGTAAGTAGTTATCAATACATTCATAACATTTAATAATGAAAGAATACATGACCTGCATTATAAGTCCTGTTATGGAACCTGAGCATATGTTAGGTACAATGACACTTTATAATATCTGTTCAGTTACCAGTTAGCTAAAAATACTACATACGTAAGTTCTTTTTTTATATTATATCAAATGTTGCTTTATATAATACTTTATATAATACTATATAAAACTGACTCTGGGTGTAATACTGGATGTAGGCATGTTTACAGTTTTCTAATGAATGCATTGGATTATAACAAGACCCTCTTGTCCAAAAAAGTGTTATGCATGTAATTATAATAATTTATAATCAAGCAGGAGTTTGCCAGGCAAGTATGATGCATGCTATATTACATGATGCACACAATATAGCATGATGTACTTATAAAGCATTATGAATACAGGATTCACAGGACATTTCACTGAAATAAGTAACACAAATGGGGATACATTGATTTGTTTCAACACTGATCATATGTTGGGATGGGGAGTCCCTAAAAAGACACAGTGTACCTGTTTATCCAGACATCACTTCATCCATGACCAAGCCCAGCTATACATTTTACTGAGCCATATGTTCCCATGACAATGACATTTGGTCTTAAAGGGTTAAATACAAACACACACACACACACACACACACTTCCTCACACATTCAGTGTTATTGGATCAGAGGCCATTCCTGTAAAAGGAGATATGTGTGTTTACATCGGTAAGTGGATTAGAGCTTGCCTGAGTCTGCTAACCCAGGCAGCGTTTGTAGTTTCCACACAAAATGTATACACACACACACTACCGTTCTTCCACTCCCTCTTTCTTTTACTCTGCGTCTCTCTACCGCTATCTCTTTCTGCCTCTTTCCTATACTTTCTTGCACTTAGACACACTCACACACACACACGGGAGCAGGAGAAGTGTGCCAGTAAAAACGGGTCTCTTGAGCTCATAAATATATGCTTGAGAGCAGACGAGTGATGTTAGTAATGGCATTAGCATTGATCAGAACAGCAGCATTGAGAACCATCTGACTGCATGATTTTCCCCAAACACTGCCATTAGAGGACGCAGACCTCTCAAAGCCAAGTGTGTGTGTGTGAGTGTATCTTTCTGTCTGTATCTTCCGTTGGTGTGTATCTGTGTGAGTCCTCTTATGTTAAAATGAGCTCTCTACATAATGTAACTCTTGAAAACTAGCAAATAGTGTAGAATCATGGCATAACCTCCTTTGGGTGTGGGGGGTGGTATAGGGTTTGAGGGCAGGAAGGGCAGTCATAGGAATCATGGCCTGCAGGGACCAGACGTATGATTTCTTAACAACGCGTCCATCAACACTACAGACTTGTTTCTGATATATGATTATCTGAATGATCTCCCTCGTATTCTGAAACCAAATGTTCTAAAGCCCTAATATATTCAAATAATATACCAAAATATGTGCCCTATGAGAAATATAGATGTTACACAGGTTCTTGGGAATTTTCCTGTTTTCAATGGAGTAGCCTTCCTTCCTTAACACAACAATGGACTGACGGGTCTGTAAAGAAAGTTGTTTCTTTCTGGCCATTTTGAGTCGGTCAGCAAGCCATCAACTGCTGATGCTTCAGATACTAAACTAACCTAGAATGTTGTTCCCTTTTATGCTCACTTATTAGTAGAATGTTTTTCAGCTGTGCATCACAATTGAGCAAGAGTGTCCTAACAACCAATTAGTCCAATAACATCCTTAACTTGGATTTGGCGGCCATACCAGTAGATTTAGACAGAAGTCTGAGAATTGCTGATAATAGGACTATATGCAATATAAGCCTCTATACAAAAATAGACTTTAATACAAACATTTTTATTCTTTAAAAATCATCTGATACACTTAAATTAATTGTAAAATGGACAGTATTGTTTGTGAATTGCATGAAAATTGCATGAAATGAAATTCTAAAGTGATCCTAAACTTTTGAGCGGTAGTGTATGTAACCTTATCTGGCCTAATTTGTTTGTGTCAGCTAGATAACCACGACATACAGTTTCATGCAAATGTTTGGGTGCCCCTATCAAAGTTTTGTTGATGTTCTAAGTAAAAATTAGTACACATCCTTATCAGAGAACATGCATCTGCACAGTTTGAAGCACAATTCCTGTTTATTTGCTGAATGTAACATTCTGAAAAAAACAAATTAATAAAACTTAAAATGGCATCTGGGCAAAAGTTATGGCACAGTCAATGTTTATGTGCTATTTAAATGTTAAACTCCAGAACTTGTTCTTTAAAATATGCAGAAAAATACCACATTTAAGTGGCATTTAAGAGGATGTGTTAACCTCTTTTCACTTAGAAAATCAACAAAACATGTAATGGGATGTTCAAACTTTTGCATAGAACTACATAGCTATTCTGATATAAATAGGGTCTAGCATAAACATTTAAATTGTTGAAATTATTAGGATTATGAAGTTGGGGCATCAGGTTGCAGAACTGGTGTCAATAGCAAGCAAATAAGCAGATTACATTGTTATATTTGAATTCATTTTCATTTGGTAGAGGGCATTAATGTCTTAGCCCTGGGGCCCATAAGACCCTAGTTACTGGTGGAGAATTAGCCTCAGGCTATCATAACTGGTAGGCCTACAGCATATAATACCCAAGTGTCACTGATGTCAGATCAGCTGGTAATGTAGGATAAAACTCTATAGGATTATTGCAGCACAGTGTCGTGTGTACTAGTGTCATTACACTAATGCAATATTCTCCCCCAGCACATTACAATGAATGATCTTCAGTCAGTCATAATGAAATGCAGTAATTAATTGTCAGAATTAGAGCAGAGCTGAAGGGGGTAGCGGGAGGCAGTGAGAATTCAATACGACAGTTTTAAGTGTGTCTTTTCATAAAGTCTGGGGATAGAGTCGGCCTGAAAATGGCTCCCTAAGAAGTGCGAGTGTGGAGTGTGGCTATGAAGTGCTCTTCTATAGGCATAATTACGCGAGCTGACAGTCGTTTCTGTTCGCTAGCTGCCGCCGTTGTCGACGGAGACCAGGGAAATAATCTCCCTCGACAAGCGGCGCTGCCATGATAGCAGAGCATTTCTGGAAGATTCCCGAGTAATTACAGTCAGACACTGTACTGCTTTCTGACTCTGTCATTATGACATATTTCAGAACACATGAGGGAAATGTGTGTGTGAGTGCATGCATGCATGCATGTATGAGTGTGAAATGAGGTCTTAGTGTGTGTGTGTGTGTGTGTGTGTGCACCAGTGTGTGTGTGTGTGTTTGTTAGGTTAGGACATGTGTATGAAGCAGTTGTCTTAAAGCTGTAGGTTCTTCAGTTCTACCTAAAGAAGATTTCCATGCAACGCTCCATGTCAGCAGTCTGTTTATGTGGAGAAAGCGCTGCTCCCCCAATGTAATGTGTGAATTAATGTTTGAATAGGTTATTATTCTGCATCTTTGCAGAACATATTTTGGCCAAGATTTTCAATATGTGAAAAATTACTAGAGAATTGGCTCAGAGTGAGTGAATGAGAAAGCGAGTGCAAGATTGCCGCTGATGTGAGAAAGTCTCGTACATCCAAAATGGTATCTAAATGGTAGGTCAAAAAAAAACATTTAACATTCATTTCTGTTCACTCAGTCCAAACATCTTGCCTTGGATACATTAAAGTGAAAATGAAATCTGCCACTAGATAAATGATGGTCCACAATGGCTATGTATGTAAAATGGTTAAAAAAAAACTTTGTGAGCTACCACTTTTCCTATCACTATGTAAGAGATGCACACGGCTGCCTTCATGGCTTTTAGGTCTTTTTTATTTTTTTCTTTATTTATTTTGCACTAAACTCATTCAAAGTGCTGTTCAGGTTGATAAGTGCTTGTTTTTGTTTTGTATAAAAGCATTTTTAGCATATATTCACATTTCTATCCTCAAACTGGTTCTCAGTCTACTTTATCCCTGTACATTGTGTGTTGGTTTGAGGGCCTACTTTTTTGAAGGAGGTACAACACTGGTCAGCCAATCCGAGCAGAGCTCTGAAAGGCACAGTAACAAAAACGCAACTGTTTATAGAATAGAGATCGGAAAAGAATAGGACATGTTGGAAAATGATCATGCTCAAATGAATTATGATTATGTTTTTGATGCACAAACTCACATACATGTTAAGTGGACCTAAGGAAAAACAATAAAATGGAAGAAAAATGTAGGATATGGGCCCTTTAAAGAAGATGAGCCTAATAAATGATAGCGTCAGCATTAACAGTAGTAACAAAGCTAACAAACTATCAAAGTTCGGCATCATGTCTGAAGAAGACATGCCAGGTAACCTAGCCACTCATGTCATAGCCAGTTTTTAATTGTATACGCTTAAATCTAGACATAACATCTTAACTCGACCTGGCATGAAAGTGTAATGCATCTCTTTGCTCTTAATGGGAACGGATATGTGTGTCCTTTGTTGTGCAGATAATGACTCGCGGCTGTATGCTGCACTAGTTTGACTGACGGGCCATGGTAATCGAGCTTGATAGTGCGCCCCCTACTGACCCGTAGTGAGTGACGCGTCCTGACCCTGAGGTTCAGTTCCCAAAGTCAAGAGGCCTGCATTACCATGCTGTCCTGTCAGAAGGATGGAAAGAAGGAAGGAGAGGATGACAGAAGAAGGCAGTGTGGTGTGGAGGGGGGCCGAGAGGACTTGGCTCTGTATCTCAGAGGTGTTTAATCGTCTTCATTCAGGACCGCTCCACCTGTTCCCCTCAACCAGCTGACGCAGAGAAGCGATAGCCAAAATGTGACAGATAGACAAACGAGTGCACACCTGTAGGGAAAAGTGCTTGCCCACATCTTACCATTTATCCACTAACTCTGTAGAACCGCGGTTAATGCTATACACACGAGCCCAGAGCCATTTAGGAACCGTTATTTTCAAAGACTGTACAGTAAATGATTGCTGGCAGACTCTCTAGCAGCGCTATCTTTTGCTAGCATTCCTAATTTATTGTAGCGCCAGCAGGATCGTCAGTTCCACTGCAATCTCTGCCATCTCATGCTACGTGTTTCTCTCTTTTGTGATGAATAACCCGCTAGTCATGCATGGCTAAAGCGGGCCGCGCAAAGGAGAGTTCTGCGGCGCTAGCCGTCGCGGCTAATCAGTTTGCCCCTCTCTCCCTCCTCCAGCTCCTTCGATCCCAAATGATTCAGCGCTGTTTGGAAAACGCGCCGAGCCGCCGTGGAGAATTATGCAACACGAGTGCAGATATGACAGCTGCGAGGACAACCTTGCCACACTAACGCTCAATGTCAGAGCCAGAGGCAGCCATTTCGCTCATTAGAACGTGATACCGCTGAACTTGTAACACGTTAATAAACAAACGGTTATAACGTCACTTAACGCGCTGAAAAGCCAACGCCTGTGGTCCGTATCAGTGCAAGAAGAATTATAAGGGCCGTTTAAGACTCCACTGGGGGATCTATTTATTATGTAGTTTATGGCTACAATGAAAAGCATTAGAGACCTGTATAAAACCTAGCCATCACATTCTATAGTAAAATTTCACATCACAATAAAAAAAAATGGAAGAGTAGACGCTCAAAGGTTGATCACAAAGGTAGAAGTAGGTGCTTGTTGCAATATGAACTCATATGGCTCGTAGTTCGTCTCTGTGGCTGAAAGTGTAACAAGACCAATAAGAGCCACGTCAGAGGTCACTGGGGAATCTATTCATTATGTAGTTAATGGGTACAATGAAAAGCATTAGAGGTCTGCAGAACATAGCCTTTATGGTCTACAGTAAAACTTGACATCGTAGTAAAAGTGGAACAGTTGATTATTATCAAAAGCAGCCATGTTTTATATTGTGAGACTCAGCTTAAAACATAAAGGTGAAAAAGGTAAAAAAAAATAAAGTGCTTAATATCGTATGGTAATATAGTTAAAGTTTGAAACATAAGTCCACATACACCTACTAGACACTTTATTAGGTACTCCATTTTGTTAGCTCCTCTTATCATATAGATGCATTCTGTAGGCCATCTGTTTCTCTCTGTACTCTCTAGTTCCCTTTTGCCCTGTTCTTCAGTGGTCAGGACCACCACAGAGCAGGTATTACTCGGCCAGTGGGTCAGTCTCAGAAGTGCAGTGACACTGACGTCGTGGTAGAGTGTTAGTGTGTGTTGTTTTGCCGGAGTTTGTTTTTGTCCAGTTAGTGTCCACTCTATTAGACAATCCTTCCTTATTATTCCACCCATTAGAGTCAGAGATCATAGTTCATCTGCTGCTGAGCAGTTTTGGTTGGTCATCTTCTAGTTCATCACAGGATGCTGTTGTCTAGACACTTTCAGTTTGTAGACTATTCTCAGCACTGCTGTGTCAGATCCACTCACACCAGCACAACACTCAATAACATTCCACCACCAGGTCAGTGTGGAAAATGATCCACCACCTGAATAATACCTGCTCTGTGGAGGTCCTGTGAGGGTCCTGACCACTGAAGACCAAAACACAAGACAAAAAAACAAAGTATTTAGAGAAACAGATGAAGTACAATTATAGAAGTGCTAAGTGCATCTACATGGTCGGTGGAGCTGATAAATAAACAGCCAAACCAGCTGATTTTATGATGTCACAAATACCAATGCGTTTACATGTATCAGCCTATTCTGTCTATAACAGCGCCGCTCATGCTGAAATTACAAGGCGTGTTCAGCTTGACTGTAAATAATCTTTTTGAAGCTCCACATAATGTAAAGTTTACATACAAATGAAAGACTTTTCCTAAACCTGTAGATCCAGGCTGAGGACCACTTAAGAGCCTTTATTTTTAAGAGTGTATTCTGATTTAAAATCGAGGCAGATATTTTGCTCACCTGAGGCCACAGCCAAAAACTCTTTTTTTCCCCCCTGCAACCAGAGACTGGATTAGCAAGGCCAGTCTTGTCTGTTTAAAGCGGAGTCTTGCTGTCTGATGGCTCACTTTAGCAGATAGATCCACTCACAGATCTGCTGAACCCAGCATTAACGTCAGGTTAAGGCTCCTGGGCAGCTTTCAGCGCTCACTCACTGTCTAAACGACTCTGCAGTATGGACTGGAGAATGGACCTGGGTCTGTGCCCCCCACCCCCCTTCTCTCTCTCTCTCTCTCTCTTTCTCTCACACACACACACACACACACACACACACACATATACACACTCATACACTCCCTGTGGAGAAGACTGAGAGATGCTGACAGTGTGGCCTTTCTCTGATGACACTGGCACTGTTTGGATGGGCCTTCGCTCCCCAGCTCCCAGCACACCACTGTAAACACACACTTATTCTCCGGTGCACAGAGTCTCAGAGAGAATGAGGGATAGAACAAGAGAGAGAGAGTGAGAGAGAGAATTTATAGCACATTGTCAAGTAGGCTACGTACTGAACCTTTTAAGTGGAACAAGATTTCCGCGTGCATTTATTTTGATTTATGTGTGCGTGAATGTAAGTGTCTATGACATTTGGTTCAGACCGCTCTATGCACCACTAGTCCTCGTTTCACTGTAGCCTACCTACCTTCCGCTGGCTCCATCTCAAAGCCTATGTGTGGTTGTGCATGCACCCAGGTGTGGAGAGAGAGATAGAGCAGCTGTGTTTGACAGAGGATAGGCCAGGGGGCAGCACAGGGCCATTTGATCAGAACTGTAATTTCCTACTTTTGCTTTTACAGTAGAGAAAGGAAGAAAATGAATATGTGCGCTCATATCCCACATTTTTTTCCTGTCCTTTTCTTTTTCTAATATATTTTATACATGTACCAGCCATTATTCTTTTTATATGATCATTTCCCGACCTTTCTTTATCCCTCCAAATTATAGGACAGAATGTTCCGCGACTGCGCCTTTAAGAATATGTAGATGGCCACTGTTTTGATTGGCTATTCTGTATTGTGCCTATAAAAAGTGGTTCTGGCTGGAAATCTCTTAATAACGTCAACATAAACAGGTGAACTGTTATTGGCTGTAAAGGGTATGTGTAAATGAGTTGTCTTTTGTGACATCACAAAAACAAACAGACTAATTTTGTTGTTTATTTTCTAAGGATGTGCAATAATATCTGAATCTTATTGGCACTGACAGATAATAGTTTCAATAATAATTACACACCTAATGTTCAGATTGGACTGATATCCAATTATGTTTCTAATGTACTTCAAAAGAACAGAAGGTTCTGGTGATGATTTTTTCTTTGTATCCTCTCTACAAAAATACAGTAGATGTAGTGTCGGTTTCTACATGTATATATATATTTTTCCATATATTCCATGTAGGCGTATCCCTATATCCCTATTCTATATTCCAAGTGCTTGGCGTATCCCTATATCCCTTTATTGTACACCATGTACAGGCTGGGCTCTACATGGTTCAGTTTAATATCAAATTCTTATTTTCAAAAAAGCAAAGACAGCATAAAAAAAAAATCTGGTTTCACATAATATGGGCCCTTAAACACAAACAGGCAGAAAAAAAGCAGCAATTTCTTTGATAAAATACAAACCTCCACAAGACAGAAGGCCTTTTTTCCTTCCTATTCCTGACTCTTCTGTTATCTCCTGCCTTTTTGCATTTTTTTTTTTCATTCTAATTTTCTGAAGAACGAGTCTGTTTAATCCCTCGCTTCGTTGGTATGTGGGCCCATCCTTAGTCTCCGGCTAGTCGATAGATTTCAATTTCAATTTGAGCTCTGAACTGCAGCTCATTTTAAACCAATCGGCTGACTGCTTTATGAGCAGAGAGCAGCCATCAGTTATTACTATCTACAGGCAGATCAGCTTCAGCCCATGCAAGGGGACAGGCTCAGGTCAGAAAATTGTCCTTCAGCACTGAAAATGTGTTGACCCTATTCAAATCCTTTCCACATCCTGAAGAACTGAAACAGCTATAGGTCTAAATAGGTCTGTTTATTTATTGATTTTTTTTTTTTGTCTGTTGCTCTATGCAGCTCAATGTACACTTTACTGGGCCGTATTGAGCTAATGAAAGAGTAAAACCAATATGAGCATAGAAGAGTAAAGCTAGTATGAGTGAATTCATTTTGAAACGCATAAAAGGATTCTGTTTCCTTGGGTTTGTTCCTAAATCAATAAGAGCAATGTACTGCATGAGCTTATAGGTAAAAGAAACACACTGCTCAGCAAACTGGCTGTGCTAAAATGGGCTAGCCTAGCCTGGAGTCTGAAGAACAATAGCAAAGCAAGATATCTCTTATGCTAATTCTATTGAGTCAATGTTTATTCCTGTGCACAGAGCAAAAAAGAAAGCAAATTAAAGCAAGCGAAGTAGAACCAGATGGGAATAATTGAGTCAAAAAGAAATCGATTTTTGTTTACATTTTTTTTCTACCAAGGCCATAATTCATGTGGATCATTTTATAGCATAGCTGATAGCATCTGCACAGTGAGAATGCACAGAGGCTTTCAGCACGGGAAACAATTGTGCTTTGGTCACTGGTTTCAGGTGGTTTGTTTAGTCAAAGAGAGAGAGAGAGATCACAGTTTAGACAAGAAGAGGGGAATGCAAGAATGTTTGCTCTGTGGTGCCCCCTTTTGTTTTGCTGAAGAAGTGCACATTTCTCTTTTCATTGCCACATGTGAACAGGGATGGATGAAGGTCTCACTAGGTCCCTGAGCACAGGCGTCTTCAGAAGTCTCCCCACTCTTACATGAAAATTGAAGATGCGTAGAAAACTATTTGTATTAAATCACAATTAATCTAAATCTCAATTCTACAGCTTCCAAACTGTAGAAACTGACTGATACCTGTATGCAAGTTTCACTTTTCTGTTATCATAGTAACTAATTAATTAAGACAAAAGTGCATTTTTTAGCTTACATTAGAATCAAGGTTAGATAGATAGATAGATAGATAGATAGATAGATAGATAGATAGATAGATAGATAGATAGATAGATAGATAGATAGATAGATAGATAGATAGATAGATAGATAGATAGATAGATAGATAGTGTGTCCAATGTTTGCATCTGCAGTGGACGGCCACCAGACTGTCAGTTATGAGCAAATACACTATTGGTACTACCGAAATGCGTGTCACATAAATTTTATATATATATAATGAGATTCAAGTACGTATGTGCATTTCTATAGCAAGGTCATCTGTGACTTTTCAAAGCAGTCAGACAGGATATGTCTTGAGATTCACCTGAAGGTTTCCTCTATAGCATAATAGTAACGTTCTTCATCATCATTATATATTGTGATGTGTGTATAAATCCTAGAATTCACACCTATATTATTTTAATCACTTTCTTGGTGGCTGTAATATAGCACCATTTTGCAGCACATAAATAACTCACAGCGAGAGCTAGCCAGACAGAAGTACAGCCCCCACATGGAAGTTTTAATGCAGTTTTAAACAATAAGAAGCATCCATATCCTTCCCATAAAATATATAAAGTATATAAGTGTATTTTTACCAGTAAAAACATTAGATATACTTGCAACAGAAGTAGCATAAATATCTTTTTCAAATATGCAATAAATTATTAAGCAAAAATATAGTAAAACAGGCTGTGACCCACTGTGTGTTTACAGGATGGTGGTGTTGTTTATCATTGCATATTTGACAGTGTTTCTCTCTTTCTCTCACCCCCTACACACTCTCTATAATACCGCAGCTGAATTATGCTACGCCTACACTTAAACCCAACCTGAACCTCAGTTCCCTCAGTAACCAAAAGTACATTTATTTGTTGTTGAAACGTTCTGGTCATTACGGGAATATTTGGGCCCCATAAAGAGCTAAATAAATAGACACACACACATACTCACATGCACAAACCTGCCATTACCTGAGTGATTCTTGCTAGTCCGCAGCGCAGTCGTAGCCGGTAGTTATCTAGGCAGGTGGGCTCTCGCCGAGGCCCCATATAGGTACTTCACGCTGGCTCAAAGCCCTGCTGTCAGCGAACCCCCTGCGGCCCTCACACTCTGTCCACGAAGGGCCGAGTGGACGCCATCTGTTTAAATCAATGAGGCCTTTACTGCTGAAAAGGTTAGAGCGAGTGTTACAGTGGCAGCGGAGAAGCGCTCACATTCGTCAGGCACACGTTTGAATATATGTGTCCTCATATGCACTTCATAAAGGTTGGATAGAAATTTTATTTATTACTTTATGTTTTTATAAGTTATCTTGTATGTCTGCATTGTTAGAATAAATTGTGGAATAAATGTTGCCAGTTCAGTATCAAAATTCATCCCATTGCTCTCCAAGAGTGTCTCCAATGGTGAAAACAAATGACATGCTTTATATATTTATCACATTTTTCTTTGCTGCCATACATAGATTACTGAGTGGACAGTGGCATTCATTATAATAGTCAATTGCAAAGAGCTTCAGCTATTATTGCGTTTACTCCACCTTTTATTAGTTACATTGGGGGCAATGCCACTTCTTCATTCATCAATTTGCTGCTAAGGACATGACTGAGACGGCAGAGGTTGCACAGCTGGCTCTGGGGTGCCTTTGACACTATCTAGGTCAACTAGCTGCTTGTACTTAGTTCCAGATACAGTAAAAAATATATTGTCCTGGCGGTGTAACATTGTAACAGATAAGTCATCATCAGAATTTAACGTTGCTAGTTCCTTAGTTACCATGAGTCTGTTTTCCCTTTTCTGTTTTTTTGCTTTTGCCACATATACAGTCTATAACTGGATATAACTGTCCAGATTCATTGGAATGCAAATTATAAATCTGAACTTGACATTGTTTATTAGTATAATATTGGGGGAAATATGGGACAAAGTAGTCTAGACTTTGGAAGACCCTAGCCTTAAACTGCTGTTTACTTCCAAATTTCGTTTCAAATGTGTTTTCTATAGGAAAGCTGTAGGTGTTGACAAGTACGTATAGTGTTAATGAGCTGTTGCAGTTTGCAAAGCAAATGAAGCATGTAAAAGGCATGAAGAGTGTCTTTACGTGTGTGTACGAGGGTGAAAATCTCCAGGGGCTTATGTAGAGGATGCAGAAACCTCGTGGCCCACTTCTCACCACGGTAAGAGAGAAAGAGAGAGAGGGAGAGAGAGATGGGGGGAGAAGCCCAGCTGCTTGTCCGCTGCTAAAAGTCCACTTACTTTATTTAGGCCTGTTCCCTGGGGAGCAGCCGGACAGAGTGAAAGTCAGTGCGGACAGCACGAGTCTCCTTCAGTACAGCCCCACTCCCTTCACACAACCCCCGCTCACAGCAGGTCACGCTCTATCACACCCCGCACACCAAGAGCGAACTTCAAATTCAAACATCCTGCTGGACTACCTGCCTTTATGTCAGCCTTCAAAAACGGCAAAAGACCTACTCATCACAAAAACCGCTACCTTCTTTAAAAAAATCTCTTGGCTTGGGCATACGGTTGTAGGGGTAAAAGAATAAAATTAAAAATCATCAAAGCTTTGTTCTATATGATTCTTTTTAAAGCTCACATCTTATTTAAAAGTGTTTTTTTAATGGAACCATCCATAAAACGTTTATTTCTTCTTTGGCATCACTTCTTTTTGGCCCTTTGGATGTTGCGTTATTGATAATCATATCACAACTGAAATGTAGGTACTCCCACATACTGTAAACGATGCCGGTGTGATTGGCATACAACATTTACATGCTGTTTCACTACCTTTATTCACTACCTTTAAAAGTGAACAGTAGCCGTTTGGAGTGACACCATAGAACAACCACTTTGGCTTCCCTAAGTATCCCTTCAGTAGATGGTTCTTTAAAAATGTATGTGAAGAACATTTGAACTAAAAGTTCTTTGTACTCCTCCTTTACCACCACTGTCCAAAGGAAAACGTGTGTCGATATTCACAGTATCACCGCCTACATATTGTGTAAACATTTCATGATGCATGGACCAGTAGAAATAGTTTTGAATGAAACCTCTTTACATTTACATACATTAAAAGTTAAGATCTCCTGTAAAGTTACTATTTTGGAGATAGAAGTGTTTTTTATTGGTCAGTGATGTTATGGTTCTAGCTCGGGGCATTAGTTTTGGTGTAGAACCTTTACTTTCAAACCTTAAAATCATTCGAAGCATCTTTAGGAACACAAAAGGGCTTCTCACGTCATCGGTCCTTCAGTAGTCTTTATGTCTAAGAGCGTAGCTAGAGTCGTCTATGCTCGTCACAACTAGACCTCACTGGTTGCAAGGCCCTCTTTATCAGACCCTTTTGTTTTTTTTGCAGGACGGGTCGATGGGCCTTGATTGAAACTTGCCGTCTATCTCATTCAATAGATGCGCTGCCCATGCCTTAATTAATTTAGCCATTCACATGATCATATTTAGCTGTCTGTCACATTTGGGCAGCTTGTGCGGGCCTCATCCAATTTGTCGAGAAAATGAAGAAAAAGACAGACAAGGATCTTATCTTGCCAGACGTTTAATTATTTCATTTTCGCCTAGTATTCATTTTAGGGTGAGGTTATTAAATAGGGTCCATTGTAATCTAAGATTAAAGACCCTTAAATTGTGAAGATGATTAAAGAAATAATGAAATTTAATTTAACTCCATCTCCTCCCCTCTAATGGGTTTTGATGGACCGGCAAGTTTTTTTTTTCCTTTTTTTTTTTCTTTATTTTTCTCGCCTCACCTGTATCTGCTCATTTATCTACCTTGGTTTCCATAGCAACACCTTATAGGCCGGCGGTTGTTACTATGTTCCGGAGCGCTCAAGGTGGAAGTTGCCGTTTTAGGCTGATCCAGGATCAGGTCTGAAGAGCCGAATAACAGGCATTTCATTTTGCCCGTTTAAGTGAAACGGTAAACCAGGCCTGCAGTCGGTGGGGAAACGGAAGCTGCTACTGTCACCACCGACACAATGGCGTTGCGCCCAGCTGCAGTGAGGTTTGGGCAGGATCGTTCTGAGTGTAAAGCGTACGCCATGTTCATTACAGGCAGCCTCGCAGTGTCTGACATGTATTTAGGAATTATGATGAGCTTACTTAGCAGACTGCCACTCTTTTAAAATACCTCTCATGCCTTGGTTTGAGCTTTATCCTCGTAATGATACCCCTCATCCTCCTATCCTTTCCTCCTCCACATCGGTCCCTCTCTCTCTCTCTCTTTCTCTCTCTCTTTCTCTCTCTCTCTCTCACACACACACACATCTTCCTGTCTTTGTAATAGAGTAATTGGCTCTGCCTTTCAAAAGCACAGACAATGTTAATTATAGGCAGAGTGAAGTTGCCTGTGGTCTTTCCTACAGGGATCACACTTCTGAGCGTCCTTAAGCCCCCTTTAAGGGATTAATGTGTTTGTGTGTGTGCACGCATGTAATCAGGGGGTTATTTTCATGTGTCTATGCGTTAAGGTAGGCGTGGCGTCGTGCTTGGATATGTGTGCATGTGTGGATGCGGTGACTGAGCGCTTGCTCGTGTTCGCCGGGCTTAACTAAAGCGTGAGTCTTTATTAGCCAGCTTCAGCTTCTATAGCTGTTCTTCCATATATCACCCACATTCCCTCCATCAACCCCCTTACATTCTACGACACAAACAAACCAACATCTTTAACCTTCATCACCTAAAGTGCAGCAAAGACGGATCTCATTTTTCATTGGAAGTGAACTCTCTGCAACCCAGTCAGCTGATTTACAGGAGCACTTTCTATTAAATTTGCTTGTAAATGTAATATATCCAGGGGTGAAAAAATAAATACCTGAGTGATTATGCTTTGTTTAGTGTTGGGAGGTCTGTGCTTCACTCGAGTGTTACTGAAATTGAATTTACTAGAGAAAAGAGGAAAACATTTTGCTTTTTATTAGAGACTTTAGTTTCAAATGCTTTCCAACTCAGTACGTTTCTCTAGAACGGATCCTGAATTACTTTGTTTACATTCTGATGATTAAATTATATTGAAATTTTGAAATAAATCTCCTTTAAGTGCACTTTCTGTGTACTTTATCCACCTCGAAAATACAACAGCAGAGGGGAACTTAATGTGCTATTAAAGGTGCCGTAGAATACAACATTTGTGTTTACCTTGTCATAGTTGAATAAGGAGGGTTCCGTACATTGAACTAAAACACTGTTGTTCCTCAGTCAGATTCAAATCCTGCATTTGCGAAATCGGTCAGTAAACCAGGGTGATTCTTAAACCCTAGAATGTTAGATACCAGTCTTGAATCATTAATATTTTCACCCCCAAAAACAACAGCAGTGAAAACGGTGGGCTATGTGGAGAAATGTATTGTTCCAGGTTGTGAGGCAATGTTGACACCTTTCCAATGAAATAACCTGGTACTAGACATCTTTAAGCAAGGCTAAAATTGTTATAAAGCCAACTTTGACGTTCCACCTTAAATGCTACAGCTTGTATGAGGTGACAGAATCTAACAGCAGCACCATTTAGGATGGAACAGAAAATTCACAGGCTGATGAATAGCAAGCCAACTACAGCTCCCACGTCTTTAACAAGAGGCTGGATAAATTTAATTCAAAGTTGTTAGTTTGCTCTGCACATTTCACTTAAGACAGTCTCCCAGTCTCACCTTAGACGATATCGAACAGCTTCACTTAGCATTTGACACTGATGGGGCTGAAGAGAGGTGCCGTTTATTAGCATCACAATCTCAACCACGCCCTGTATGTAGCAGCAATGCTGTGTGATTTTATCCACTGGCTGGTGGTTGAACATGATCTTAAATTGAATGCTTCACAATTAACAACTGTACTTTATGTTGTTGTTGAGATTAAAAACAAGTAGCTAGTGCAGGTAATGTTAGTTACTAGCAAGCTCCAGATAAGTAACATTAGCATAGCTATCGTAGCCTGTACAGCCTGTAGTATGTTGGGTGGATTGGAACATTTGATAAAGAAGCTGGTTAATAGGAAGCTGCGGTTAAAGATGAACAGCCATGCCCACTGACTTTTTTTTGGAAAAAGGTATGAAAACTAACAACCTAGATCTCTACACAGGGGTTTAATCTATTTTCCTGCCTGTGTCTATTTTAACATGTTGCTTCTGTGTAATCACTGCATTGCCTCACCGTAACATCCATTTAATTTCTATAGCAGCTTTAAATTGTAGTATGACCTAAAGCAGCACTGTTCATTGTAAAGTTTTTAAAAAATGATATGAAGTTAGTCGAGTCTGACATCTGTAAGTGGATACTAGAGGTAACCGAACAGTAAACTTGGGTAAATGTAACTGAGCAAACAAAGCATTTTTAATAGTTTGACACAGATGGATCAGTCACTCACTAAATGAGATGATTAACCATCAAACCTTTAAACGCACCTCAGCAAACAAACATGTGCTTAAACTCTGCACATTTATAATGTCCTTGTCTCCCCTCGTACACACGCTCACCCTCTGGACCACCTGCATGTATTAAGCCCTCAGGTGACGGGACATCCTATCAACGCTTTCCAAACAAATGCTGCTCTTTCACTATGGGAGCCACTTGAGGGATGAGGAGAGAGAGAGCGAGAGAGAGAGAGCTGGGGGTATAGGGAGAGAGGGATGGAGGGATTTGGCTGTGGAAAGAGTGATCTCATTAGCCTATGGTGCATTGTGTCTCACAGTCAGGTAAATACGCAAGGACAACTAACACCTCTAGTGATGGTGACTAATGAGGAGCTCTGAGAGAGAGGGAGAGAGCATGAGAGAGAGATGGAGAGAGAGTCTCACTGAGTCTATAAGTGTACAGTAAAGAGGTGTTTACTCGTCTCTGCTGGTGTTTGTGCATCTCTTTCGGTGCAAAAATAGCAAACGTGAGAAAGAGAGAGAGAGAGATGGAAAGAAAAAGAAAGCAACAAAGAAGCAAGAAATGAACACTCTATTGTTAATACAGTACTGTGCAGAAGTCCGAGACCACCCTTCATTTATAACTCATACTTAAAACAGCTTTTAAGTACATGGTATTCATTTTTAGGAGTTGGTTCTGAAAAGATTAGGTGCAAGACAATCAAAACAGGAATTCAAAAACTGTCAACAGAATGAGAACCCAGCAGCTATATAAGACCTAGTAGACCACCAAGACCGTCAACAACAGATAAACAGTACTTAAAGCTTTCATTGTTGAGGGATAAAAGAAAACGAATCCTCACTCTTGCTTGTACATTCTTGTATTTCTTCACTTTCATAACTAGTTGCCTTGCATAACAGTTACTGAGTAAGTGTTAAAAGGAATATCTGATAACCTGTATGGAGTTCATCGAGTGTTTTATTGGTCCTTGCAGAATGATTGAAATAAACTACCGAGTGAAACAGAAATCTATGAAACCGCTGTAATAGGAACATGCAGTACTAGAATGCCATTTTCTATGAAAACCTCTCAGAAATTCAGTCTTTATGTCCAGTCTCAACTCTGTGTGCACACAAAAGATACTAGACATTTAAGCTCAAACTTTTGTAGCAAAGGCCAAAAAAAAAGGAGCAGGATGAGGTGGAACAAATGGTAGTGACCAGCGACCGTCAATAGAAAAGCTCTAAGCAATCAAAAGGCATGTGTGGAGAAAGTCTTCAGCTCTGAGAGAACACAGGCTGAACAGAAGCTCCTAATGACGGACAGACTGTATCGATCTGTTGCTACGGTAATGCTGTCATTAGTGGACATGGCTGCACTTGTCCATTTCCTTGGCCTGAGAGGCGGTCTGGAACAGCATCGCCACTGTATATTATCAGCATTAGCCGTAGAGCCGGCTGACCCTTTGACCTTTCTGACAGGAGCGGCTGTTTGGAGTGTTCCAACCAGGCCTAATGACCCCGCGGAGTTTTGACCCCGGTATTGACCTCGTCGAGTTCCGGTTAACCAGCTATCAGGGAGGCACTCCTGTCCAAAAGCGGTGCACGGAGTGTCTCAGACAGTTTCCAATTGTTTCCTAATCGGCGTTTTCACTGGTGGCCGAGCTTGGCCGCGCGTCGCTGGAATGTTGAGGAAAGAATATGAGAAAAATGAATGGAAACGAAAATGCCTTCTATTCAAACAGCTATTGTGTTGCTACTCGACATGGGGGCTTTGGTCTAAATACCGTCCCCATCCAGAGCGGCTTGTCCGAGTGAATGGCGCTGTCTTCTCCCATTCCTCCGCTTAGCACCATCCCTCTGATCATTGATCAATAGCCACCCGGATTATGGGGGGGGATTACAGACTACAAAGGTGGTCTCGCAGCATAGTAATCTGTTTTATTTCAGGAAAACGGATAAATGCGTGGGATAAATGGGGAAAAAGACGTTTGAGGCAAGTCCGTCTATTCAGCGCGCCCTGAAGCGACACAATGCAATCGTCTTTAGGATTAATATTTCATGGTTTTAAGTGGCGGTCTACAGCAGGAGTATCATGTTGTTTTTGTCTTTTTTCCCGGGCCTCTTCCCCTCGGTTTTGGTTCAGAGACGGAGGGAAGGACGGATGAGGGGGATATTTGAGCGGAGAAAGTGCATCCCGCTTTATCGCTAAAACACAGGAAATGGAATCCTATCTTTTGTTCTTCGGTGTTGTTTTATTTCCCCTCGTCCGTCTGATTCCGCTCTTGGCTGAGACTGTGGCGAGGATGCAGGGAGGAAGAGGAGAACAGATGTAGGAGGAGGAGGGATGGAGTCTGTCTCGTTTCACCTGGGTTTAATGGTGCTGCTCTGCAGGGATGGAGTGGAAGCCGCTGGGAGTTTAGCAGGAAGCCCAGCGGGGCCCACCCTCACAGACACTGACGTCTTATGCTTTTCCCCTGGTCTTTAATTAAGAACTGATGCATTAGCATTAGTGATCATGTTTGGCTTGTTTTCTCTTGCTCTCTCTCTCCTTTTATTTATTTTCTCTTTCTTTCTGTCTTACTGTGGCTCAGTTAGCTTTCTCCTTATCCTGTCTATCCCTCTCTCTCTCTCCCTCTCTCCATTTGCTCTCACTTTCTGTTCCTTACTTTCCCTGCCTCTCCCCCCCCACCCCCTCACTCTTTCTCTATGTTGTGTATATGGGTGCGGGTCATTAGGGACGGTTTAGACAGGAGATAGGATGTGCTGCTCCGTTCCCTAAGGGCAGCAAAGGAGTCTAAAAAAAAAAAAAAAAAACCAACTCTCTCTAAACATCGTCCGCTTGAGGCACTGAGGGGATAAATTTCAGTGTCATCATCGTTATCGTTACCATTAGTTTTTAAATTATGGTCGTTAGTATCACCATAAGCTATACGATCATTACTGCGGCTAATGAAAGCATATACTGACCTGCCCACTGATTGCTTTAGCATTGCTCACTTTAGGTCTAATATCTGCTCTGTGTTTTTATTGCAGTGACCTCAAAGTCAACAGTTATTAAAGTGGTTTTGCTATAGATTACATTTACATGACATCACTGGTTACATCTAATCATTTATTACACAATTAGTCATGTAATCAACTCCAGTTACTTGTGATGTATGTTCTGGATTGACAGGAATAGATTTTCCACTCAGTTTTGCGTAAACATGGCAAAAATATCGTGCTCTGAGATTCTGCTGGGTGATGCAGTTCAGTCAGGGCCACTGTGTCAAAGAAAATAATTTGTTTTCATTTTCAGTAGTTATATTTGGCAGCTTTTCCATATGCATACATAGAACGCCTAAGGCAAGGAAAGCAACCCCCCAACCCTAACCCCTCCCCCATGTGGCACAGAACTGAGCAGGCATCAATAACAACATATAATACACGGAATAAGTCAAACACAGGAGGAGATGGGGTGAAGGTGGGTTGCAAAAAGACTTGCAAAGAAGTGGCTAGAGTGGGCAGACTGAAGCAGCTTAAATAACCACCCTGACAAAATTAGCCAATCATGTTTGTGCAGACAGTCAGTCGAGATCTGAGATTAGCTGATAACAGCAGGTGACTAAGTTTGACCTAATGGCCTTCCTGAACCAAAACTAGGCCCACTGTTAAGATTGTTTATCCTTAAAATCAGCTTTTCTCTATGACCCGAATATCTCAGCCTCCAATATACCAACATTAAAATGTAATATAATAGTAGTATATAATGTTATCACGTTCTGTTGGACATTACTGTCAAATTTCCTAAAATGTTGCTGGACGTTAGATGTCATAATACAAAATGACCTGAAAAATGTTTAGAAACACTTTATTTTAAGATACTGTTCATAAGGCTACATGGCACACATTTATTTATTATGACAACTGACATAATTCTACATAAATGTTCATAAATACTTAGCCCAAGAGGCGCCATCTGTCTTAAAGGCTACTTTAGCTAACTTGCAATAAATGCAGTGGTGCAAATGGTGTTTATTAAGCATTCATTAACATTTATGTAGGGTTATGTCATTTGTCATGACAAACTTATGTAGGTATTATGTAGCCTCGTGAACAGTACCCAAAAGTATTATTATATAACTGTAGATTGTGTAGTCTTGATTAAACAATAAGATAATGTGGTTTTTAGTAATCAAGTCTTTACACTTAAATAAATATTTAAATTCTAATATTGTCTTAATTTTTATGTATTTATTTGTTTATTCTTTGTTTTGAAATCATTATATATATATATATATATATATATATATATATATATATATATATATATATATATATATATATATATATATATATATATATATTAGATAATGTTTCATTCGCCTGAGTTCATGAATCGTATCGTGTGGCAGAGCAGGTATGTTATTCGTAGCTGTGGATTTGCGTTTTATGTCCTGATGGTGGTCTGCAGCCATTCCAGCCGAGTCCCGTGTGCTGTTGCGCGTTAAATTGCTTTCGCTCATGGTGGCTGCAGCTGACCGCAGCAGTTACCCTGGTTAACAATGTGCTGTAGAAGAGAGGTAGTGACACTATGAGAACTTGCTCATCTATCCAGCTCTTTTCCTCTCTCTCTCTTTCTCCTCCACTCACTCTCTCTCTCTCTCTCTCTCTCTCTCTCTCTCTTTCTCTTTGCTCAGTATGAATGCCTTGAACCTTGTGCAGTTGAAACAAAAATGACAAAATCGAAATGATTCTTTAAAAAGACTTCAGCGCTGGGCTTTCTCTCACCACGTCCCCAGATGAAACCGAAAGAAAAAAAAAATAGAGAAGAAAACAGAGACACCTGAGCGAGAGGCTCTGCTAGGCTCTTATTATGTTCAGAGTGTTGCTGAGTTGGAGGGAGCAATTTACTGACCTTTTGATTGACAGCTGTGGGGGGGGGGCTGCACGAGCGAGGTGCATTCCCCTGTTAATGGTGTCCGTTTTGTTTCCAAGTGCAATGTGCATGCTCTGTCAGAGACAGCCATCAGAGGATGGAGGGAGGGAGAGCGAGGGGGGGGAGGAGGGAGAGAGAGAGAGAGAGAGAGAGAGAGAGAGAGAGAGGGAGGGAGGGAAAAAAACAGGTCATGCTCAAGCTCCTGGGTGGACCAGAGATAGAAAGAAAAGGAAGAAAGGGTGAGAGAGAGATAGAAAGACACATGGGAATAGAAAAGTGAATCAGAAAGGTAACCATGTGCAGCGGCACTATGTTCCTGCACCTGAAGCAGCTTCCGTGCGTGTTTTTAAAATCAGCAGAGCAGAGCGAGGGAAAGAGGAGAAGAGAGAGGGAGGACAGGAACGAAAGCACTCACTGAATGAAGAGAGAACAACGGTTAAACCCACAGAATGTGGACGTCAGCTTCAGTGGAGCAGCAGAATTGATCACACTCGTCGTCTGTCCACACGTACGCACAAGCATGCTTCCACTATCACTGCAGTGCGCTTACAGAGACCCACAGCTGGCTAGCGACACTCTGAGCACCGAGCCACTGTAACAGCACTGCAGCCCTGCCGCAGACACTAACGGGTGTTGAGCCACTGCTTGTGTGATGCGCCACAGCACTACAGCACCATGCACTCACACGTTGAAGGGGGACTGTAGCTATTTTTCAGTTGTTGAGCTGAACGTTCAAGCTTTCAGAGTGGTTCGATGTGAAATGATGCAAAAACAGCAAATCGAGGCAGTCTATTTACTATAAACAGCCTGTTTTTCTGAGCCAGATAAAGTAGTGGAGAGAAAGCTTTCTTACAGATCCTATTCTGCCTCATACAGAACGCTGGATGTACCTCTGCCTGAAATGGACTTGAAAACATATATTTTGGGCCAAAAGCTTATCTTAAAACTATCGTGAAACAATGTCTCGGGCATCAGGCAATGTATTTGTAACCTTTTTATGTAAGAACTTTCTGGGAGGGACACGCTTCAAATCACCACCTTTGTAAAGAGTTTTGAGTCAGGAAGTTTCTTTAGAACAGAGCATTTTACATCACATTTCTATGAGTGACTTTATATCTTTTGTTTATTTATACAGAAATTGTAAGTAATTACTAGATTCACTCTTCAACGCTGCCCACAACCGTTGAGAGAAAGAAATATAGTAATAAATACTTTGTGTACTTTTACTGGCCCATTCCTTATTCAGAGATGCCAAATGTAAAGACAGTTTTTCATTCTTGGTGCCATTAATGCCTTTTGTGTGTATGAAAGACTCACCCATTTCGTGGGTGAGTCTTTTTTTTTTCTTTTTTTTTTTAATCTGTCATGTCTGGCAATTTTCACAATCGAAATGGTGATCCGAATGCACTGATGTACCAAACATATTTGCTTTCACAAGAGCAGCTCTATAGGTTTCCTATAGCCTATTCTTGTTAATATGGTTTTCAATTAGTGATAATATTTTACACAACTCGTCAACATTTGCATGTTTTTTAACCCTGATGTATTTTAAGATCGTGTATTCCTTTCAGTAGCCTTGCTCAGTGGTAGCTCTGACAACAGAAAGTGTAGAAAAGACCATGCGGAAAAAAGAAAATAAAGAGAAAAAGGAGGCAGTAAGAGAAAGGAAAAGAGAGAGAGAGAGAGACAATTACAAGCTCTTCTGCCCTGAACATCGTTCTGAAATCGACCACATCTGACTCCCTCTCCCCCCGACTACACCCCCCCAACCCACCCAGACAAATGTCTATACATTTGTGACTGGTGTAAAGGTTAATTAGCGAACCGTTTGTGACACGGCGCTGCCCTTTCCGACCAGACCGTATTACAATGTGTGACATGAAAAAGAACAAAATAAAAATAAGTCCAGTTTCTGACCCCACCCTTCGCTAATGATACACTTTAATAGATCATTGCAGAGCTGTGCTTTAAGTGGCCTTCTCTGAATTCAAGAGACATCTAAGCAAGAAATGCCACAGCACCAGCCTCGTTCAATGGAACAGACACCAGAGCCTCTTCCGTCCTTTCTTTTCAGCCCTTTCTCCATCCTTTCTTTCTCGCTCGCTTGCATCAATGTGTGTGTGTGTGTGTGACTCAAACGCGGCGCGTGTGAATCATCACAGCTTTGAGAAGCAGCCTGCTGCCGAAGCTCTTTTGTGCTTTAATTAGGCTCTGTCTAAGTGTGTGAGCATGTGTGTATGTGTGTGTGTGTGTGTGCGTCAAAGACAGAAAGTGTGGTGGAGAAAACAGCTTCGGTTTTGCTAGAAGATGTGACTTGTGTTTGAGTCATGGGCACTGAGGTCGTATAGATTGTGACGATCAGCGAAGGTTAAAGAGAAAAAAGAAGCTCTGTCATCTATGGTGTTTAATTGGCAAGATTAATTAGCCCGACATAACATAATTATTCACTAGTTATTGACATTTGTTTGTTCTCCAGTACAGTAATTAGCAAAGGCAGAGACAAAGTGAAGTCAAACTTTTAGCAATGTCCTAAGCCAGTGGATGCTGTCTTCAGTGGAGTGTATGTTATGATGTAAGACGTATCCACTCCTGAGTAGAAGAGATCATCTCAAGTTCAGCATGATTCATATGCTAAAAACTAAGGATGTGAGGCTGAAGACCTCTAACGATGAATTAGGTGTGCAATTTAAAGGTTAGTAATTGTATCACACAAAGAAAGAGTCTTTGGCATAGGCCCAGTTCTAGACCTAGGTCTAAAAGGGTGCAGACCCACGCAGACCCTGCTGGATATGGGTAGCAGTGGCGAATCCAACTCTCTGGACAGCAGGACTGGGACCACACTGGTGGTGGTGGGAGGAGAACGTTGAAACGTCAGCTCTTGAAAGCAGCCCAGTGGGAATGTAAGTTGAAGCGACAGACTGTGGGAATGTAAGTTGAGGTGGCGGACTGTGATTGGTCAGAGTAGTGAATGAAAAGATGATGTAGCATTGGAGTATTCCTGGCAGAACTTGCACTAAAGCTGTCAGTAAGCCAGTAGCATACTTAAATAAATAAATAAATAAATAAAAAAACTATTGCAATACATCTAAACTAGTGATGGTGTCATCAAGAACAGTCAGATGCTTTTTCTGTAGGTAGTAACTTGATTGTGCTTTAATATTGCTTACCTCAAAATCATTGCTGCAGTTACAAATTTGCAGGTGGATAAAGGCCAAGTAAAAAAAAGAAGACCAGAATGACCTTGAAAAACATGAAAAGATATGTGGACACAGATTTGTCTCCTGGAAACGCTACAAGAAGAAATGTTTTTAATGTGATGCACTCGCATCGAGGTGCCTTAAAACAAAGAAGGAATTTCAAACAGGCTGGCGAGTATGAAGCTTGTATCCGCTTATGCATTAATGTACCTCAATAAACGCTCCTTTATCAGGAATGACCTTACACTGTTGTGCTTCTAAGTTCCGCTAGTAGGATGTCAACAGCAGGGGGCAGGTCCCAGAATAAGAGATGCTGTGATTAGGAGTTCTGTTCAACAGTTGGTGCACCATACAACAACCACTTATTCAGCTTTAAAATGTTTTCATTTGAAGTATACTGACTATGCACTTACTCTCTCACATTTAGTTTAGTATGTATACAGCAAAGCCGGTCTCGGCCATGGAAGGTCTTGATTGTGGAAACATTACGACCCGGTCATTATAGCTGATAAAAAGTTAATTGGTCAGCAGCAGTTTAGAGTTTGTGATGGTATTATGAACTATGATAGCATTGTCTCTTAGGCAACGTGGTTATCTTGGATAAACACACAGAAGTCAATGTTGGTGGACATCCTCAGTCCAATGTCAGCTACAGCAAATGCTCAACTTTCAGATAAGTGATTAAAGTTTTCCAGTGATTAGTAATTATTAATCTAGGCTTCAAATTCAACAGGATCATCACATATCAGGTTTTGGCTTCAGGTTTATATCATGGCAGACCTAAAAGTTGGGGAGACAACTCTTAGAGCAGGAGGAAATTGTAGAGTATCTGATATTGTAAAATAACATGAATCTAAAAGGACAGTAAGGTGTTTCCAAAAAGACGGAGCTGCACAAGAAATAATCAAATAAATACATTCTTTCTAACATCTGTAACTGTTAACAAGATATTAATTGTTCAATTATTTGGTATCATATTTAGTTACATCACTTTTGGTAGATAGACTACTGTGTAAAAGTCTTAAGCAGCTAAGCTCATTGTTTAAAATACTTTGTCTTAGCAATATGTTTATTCTCACCAGTAAGAACATTAGAACAGATGTAAATAAACATAAATACAATATAAAGTAGAATAGATATCTTATTGTGGAAGAAGTAGACAATGTCTTGCCGGTTAAGGCCAAGATTTCTCTTGGACGCCCCAGACATTGTGTGCATTTATTAAATCCCTTAACCTGCAATCTTGATTTAGTTTAAAGAACGGCTAAGCAGTCAAAACAAATAATACTGGGTTAATACTACTGTACTTGCTGTATTAATACTATTTGAATATTAAAACATGAAAAAAGTGTTTTGCTGCAAGTAAAAGTTTCCTTTCTAGTTCAAATGCCTAAAGCTATTGCACAGTACTGTACATTGTATAGACTCTCTTTCTCCTCTCTTTCTCTCTCTCTCTGACATATACACACAACCACATACACTTCAGCCAAACCAGCGGTGACATGACCAAACCTTAATGCTGGCCACCCAGGGACTGTAACCATTCAACTTGAGACATAATCTAAGGCAGGCAACAAAAGAGGGCCGTCTCCCCCCGGACCGCTAAGTGATTTAGCATGCTATGTGTCAGCAGCTATCTCTTCCATGTCACTTCTCTCCAACGCTAATTCACTCCGATTGTGTCCAGAATTACTTAGTCGGACTTATTGCCCAAGACAGACCTGTTAATTCCAACTCATTTCATCTGAGAGGGCGGTGCGGAAGGGAGAACAAAGGTGAGGGCATGTGAGAGGAAGCAAGAGCAAGAGAGAGAGTGAGAGAAAGAGTGAGAGAAAAAGACTGTCAGAGAGAAAGAGCTGAAGAGTGAATGCAAATGAAAAGAAGAGCAATAAGAGAAAGAAGAGAAAAGAGAGCAAAATCGAAGTCAGAGAAAAAAGAGAAACAGTGATGAGAGAGAGGTAAGAGAGAATATGCTAGAGAGGAAAAGAGGAGAAAGGGAAAGAAAGTGGTGGTAGAAAAAGCCTCAGGTCAAAGAAAAAGAGTAAAATGAAAGAGAAGAGAGAGTGACAGAGAAAGACTGTGTTAAAGAGAAAAAGGTGAATAAAAGATGCAAGGGAAAATAAAGAAAGAAAGAAAGAAAAAAGGAAAGAAATAAATAAATAAAGAAACAAACAAACAAACAAAGATGTTGAGCAAGAATGAGGCAAAGCGAGCAAAAATAAAAGAAAGAGATAGAAATGAGAGATAAAAAGAGAGAGAAAGAGAAAGAAAGTGGTGGTAGAAAAAGACCATTAGGTCAAAGAGAGAGAGAGAGAGAAAAGAGAACAGTAAAGAGAAGAGACAAAGAGCAATAGGTGAAAGAGTGAGAGAGGAGAGGTAAGAAAAAAAAGGAGAGAGTGAGAGAGGAGAGGTAAGAAAAAAAAGGAGAGAGAGAGAGAGAGAGAGAGAGAGAGAGAGAGAGAGAGAGAGAGAGAGAGAGAGGGAGATTCACCCTAGAGTCAAATCCAGGCTCTTAGGCTTCTTTTGTGAGCACGCTCAGTTAGGGCTGATGCAGTATTCATGTGGCACAATAAAAAAAAAGCCAGAGAGGGAGGAAAGAACACGGCCTGAGTGACATGGAATAAAAAGGAAATTGAATGCATTAGTGTATTCAGATTTGGCTGGTCTCTCTCTCTCTCTCCCTCTCGCTCGCTCACTCTCTTTCTCGCTCTGTGCGTGCGCAGGGGGAGACTACAAGCTAACTGTTGCGTGATAAGGTATTATCTAATGGAGGGGTGAGGCACTAGGCGGCTGCCACAAAATGGAGTCAATCAACTGAACAGGGATAGTAATGCAGGCTTCAGCGGCATGTGGCCGACTTGTGGGGGTAGGGGGAGAGAAAGAAAGAGTCTGAAAAAAGAGGGCAGCAGAGGAGAGAAAGAGTGAGAGAATAAAAACCGGAGCGGATAAAAAAGAGAGAAAGAATAGGGAGAGAAGGGTGTATACCAAAAAAGAAAAAAGAGCGTGAGAGGAAAGTCGAAAACGAGGACCACTCGCCGAGCATTTTAAACACGTCCGGTAGCGGCCCACACACGCACGCTCTCTGAAGCGCAGCCCCGTTACCGTAGGCTAAGCCCGAGCCAGAGACAGCATTCTAATTCAGAGGGCATAACAGGACCTGATAAATAAATAATCAGACAAAACTGTCCGCATTATTGCGCCCGAGAAACTTTCACAGTCCCAGCACCACTGTCCATCTGAGTAGTGCCGAGAAAAGAAATAAACTCCGAACCTACAAAGCCCATTATTCATTGGAGTAAAACGGGGAGGGGGTGGTGGGCTGTGACTGACACCTTTGCGAAACAGCCCTCGCATTCATTTTAGCAGAATGAAGAATAATTTAATAAAGAAAGTGGAAGAATTCAGGCGTCTGAGTGGACGCCCGCTGTGGGGTCCTTCTGTCAGTGTGAAATATTGCTGATTCGGGCACACATGCAGTAGGGAGGAGGGAATAATGATTCAATCTTAGTGGGGGTCCTACAGTCATCTGTCTCTTCCCTCCTCAGAGTAGAAAGCAGATACACAGTGAAGGAGCGGAGAGGAAGTTGTGACTTTACTTTGTGCTACTCTGCTCACCGTGTGATGTTTTTTACTGACAGCTTTAAATAGAATGCATGAAGCAAACGCTGGCGCTTTCAACCCATGCCTATCTACGGTGTGGTAAAATGTGGAATAATAAAAAACACCAAAGAAATAACAGCTGGGCCTGGAGTATCAGACTAATATCTGGATAGAGATTCCCCACTGCAGGTGTAAACGCACCCAAAACATTTTAAACCCATTTAAACAGAAAGTGGTCTTTGTAGCCAAGCAAGTGTAAATTCATCAGATCCTTCAAACCACTTTTTGACCACCAAAAGCCAATAATGTGACGGCACCTCCCTCTGTTGGAGGACGAACAGCCACTGAGGTGCCACCGTTAAAACAGAGGCCCAGTATCCCCCTGGAATCAGTGGAATTCAGACTTCAGGGGTCCAAGCTAGTAAAAATAAAGCACCCGTTTGGTTAAGCTTGACTTTTCCTCATCATTTCGTTTTAACCACATGTTATATGACCACCATGACTAATACAGAAGGCCAATTATCCTGAACAGCCGTCATCTCGTAAACACTGGTGTAAGGCCGGTGTAAGGAAATGACTAATGGTATGGTTTCCATGGCGGAAATCATCATTTGAAAAGAACAGGACAAATGAGGAATAATGCAGGCAATTTGTTGTTCTACATGAGCTGATCTGCATACTATGCATCATGTAGCTATCTGATTTCAATTAGAGATTTAGGGCCGGATTCACAAAAGCTTTCTTAACGAAAAACTTGTTTTTGAGCAAGGTTGTAGGAAAAAGTCTTTGTTAGATTTATGTTCTTATACCACAAGAATTGGTCCATCCTTTGTGCTCTTGGGTGTGTAAAGATTCTCTTCTTACCTTAGAGCAAATCCCAGCTAAAACACTCTGGTGAATGCCAGGATCCTTGTAAAAATTGTGTATTTGGGTTTTAAGAAGAAATTTCTTTGTGAGAAAAGTTGGCGAATGAAGCCTAATGTTCTTAAAACCATAGAATTAAACAGTATTGAGAAAAGTGAGAAGCTGAAAAATAAATAGCCTATAAATGGTGAAAATGATAAAGGTTTCTTTACCATTATCATCATTCATTTGAAGTATATGATCAGGTACGGTGAGGGGATCAGCCATGTGTTTGAGTATGGTTTCCTATCTCTCTAAAACCCACGTCTATTACCCTGTTTCCTTAGGTAGACAACGTATAGTGTTATAGTGCTATAGTATTATATAAGACTGATGTTTAAGACAATACATGTTCTTGGAATTATTCTTTAGAAAAAAGCAAAACAAAAAATACATTTAGATTTTTCTTCCTAAGAATGAAGTTTAAGTACATTTTGTAAATCCAGCCCTTGATTACTAATAGTAAATGCATGTGTTGATCATGTCACAATCCAAATACAAGTCACATCAATGGCCAGGTGTAAACAGAGTCAGAGTGTGCTAGCCACTTTCAGTTAGTTGTGCTTATTTAGAAAGTCATTTGAACCGTTTAAGCAAAAGGAGTCAACTGTTCGGAGTTCTTTAGAGGTTCTGAACTCAGGCTGGCCTGATATCACATAGACTAAATGGTTTCGACTATGTTTTTATAATTATTATAAACTGACTGCTTGGCAAAGTTTGGCCTGTTTATTCAGGTAATTCTACTAATTCTCAAAATGTGAAGCCTCAGTGGAGCTGAAGCCAAAACGGGTCATAATGGCTAGAAAAAGTCAATAAATGAATCTTTTCCTCTCATTTATTATGAGAGAGGTATTGACCAACAAAAACTGATAAATCTAAATTTCCAGCTGTTAGCTTCAGTGCTTCAGCGTAATACAGGACATTGTAACACTTGTAATCAGTAGCAGCAGAGGCATAATTCTGTTAAATTCAGTATGTGATGACTCAGAGAACATTCTGAACTGTTTAGAAGTTTCTTCCTCGAACAAGAAGTTTGAGATTGTCACCGTAGTTTCTACCTTAACTGCACATACTGCGTGTACTGCATTGTATTTGCTTGTAGTTGCATTGCAATATCATGCACTGTTAAAGAAATTCTGCACTTGCCAAGCCATATTTATGTCTACCACATCTGTAACGAACAGTCAGTCACCACAGACAGCTGTGATACACAGCAGAAGACAAGGAACCAGCCGATTTTCAAAATGGCAATGATACCAAGTAGGAACACCAACTGCAAATTGCTTTCTTTCCCAAATTGAAACACAGGGACCCTT
Source organism: Megaleporinus macrocephalus (assembly GCA_021613375.1). Lineage (NCBI taxonomy): Eukaryota > Metazoa > Chordata > Actinopteri > Characiformes > Anostomidae > Megaleporinus > Megaleporinus macrocephalus. Next base: position 22,038,910 of record CM038708.1, on the reverse strand, counting down.
TCTGTACAGAACAGGATGTAACAGATTTTAATTGATTATCATAGCTCACACCTGGGACAGGCTGTGATTGGCCCTTGCTTGCTCCGTCCTCTTTGACCCTTCTTCCTGCTTTTTAGCCAATGAGGGTCGATAAGATGGCGTGATGAATGTCAGGTGTCGTGATCATGTGCTCTCCCCGTTATGAAAATCAATAAAAACAATAACTCTGCCGTTTTCATGATCTGGCTCTACATCCTTTCCTCTCCACTCGGCATCATTGAGCTTTTTCTATCAAAGTGCCATTACTTGAAGAGCGATGGATGGAGGGAGGCTGAAAGAAAGGAGGAGAAGGAGAAAGGGCAGGGACGAGAGAGAGAAATGCAATTCCGCCGCCTGACTCCAGCTGGCCATAAAAGGAAACTGTTTACAGATGAAAGTAATTTCATTTCATTTGCTCCCCATGAAAAACGGAGAATGGCTGGTGCTTCCCACAGACAGGAGATGCGCTGCTGTGTGGATGAAGCAGAAATACTTTCATCCCTTGCTTCTTTCTGCTCTAACCGAGTATAAACAGTGGAAATGAGGTTCTCCCTTGTGCACTGTCACATTGTGATCCAAGAATCCCACCAGTGCTAACCTCAGCTGTACAACATTAACTCTTAAAACTCCATGTTAGAATTGAGATGCTTTCCAATGCATACAAATTGTCATGTGAAATAAATCAAATTTCATTTTCCTGCATCATTTGAATCCTTTACGTCATATGAAAATTGATGAACGATGAATGGACCAATAGAAATGCTCCCAAAATTACTTGGAAATAATTCTGGTTGCATTGCCTTGCAATAAAAGTAAAGTTTTCGTTTTGGAGATTTGAAATTTTTAGCCTGTGTTACATAAAACTTAAATTTATAAGCAGAGCATGGACAGGTCACTTTTAAACCGGCCCTGCCTCCCAAAAACTGGCCTTTATTAAGTTACAACAGTGGGCATTATATAGACAATATGGGAGAGATATTATAACACCTGTCCTTAGATGCCCTAGTCTGGACCATTGTTAGTCTGGTTTCCATATAAATGATCGATGGCCTGATGTTTTTTGGCTTGACTCCACATTCCTTAATGTTTACATAGCAGACATTGGACAAATAATCTATCCTTTTTTCCCTCCAAAGCCTTTGTTCAATTGTGAAACCAACATTTGTTCCAATAGGCTGCATGTCAGGCTGGCTGCTCTCGCTCTCCTGGGCGGCGAAGCTTGCTCACTCCACGGCATAAACAGCTCATTTCCTGGGCGGAGAGGTTGCAGGGATATTTGTAGCCATTGATTGGGGCCTGGGTGTAATACCCATGGTGCATCTGTTTAAATTAGGAGCCAGTTGCAAAGCTCAGTGAGAAAGCAGACTCTGTAGGAGGAGGTTTCAAGGACAGCACAACATGCTTTCCATCTAATCAGCGAAATTCAAAACAAGAAATTCAACCCCCCCCCCCTCCTCCTCCTTTTGATTAAAGAAATGAAGGCTTATATTAGCAATGCAGATGTATACGTAAATGTATAGGTGTAGGCACCAGAAACTTATTTTGCTACATGCTGAGTGGATTTAATTGAACACTGCAATGCACAAGGCCCTTCTCCCTAAGTTTCTTTTACATTTACAGCCCCCTGTTATAATTAGCGGGGATAAATAGACCACTATGTCCTATTCTATATTCTTTCTGTGCACTCAATTTGGTTGGTAGTTGTAGTGTAGACTACAATTTTAGACTTTGTGAATTTCAATGTATCAGTGATCACATTCTTCACACTACCATTACCATTAGCACCGTAGAATGGCTAACGTGTTATTATGTCTATAACCAATATCCCCCTCCAACCCAGGACTACTGACCATTAAACATGCCATTACAATCCCCCATGTTGAACATTATTATTCTGGTCAGATTTAAGGACTAATCCCTTTCTCAGGCTGTAATACAATTAAGCCACCCTGAGCTGCAATTGAAAGCCAATTTACCATCATACAGATCAATTTTGCCCCCCCTCCCCACGAAACCCCCCTTCTCCCACCACCAAACACACCCACGCCAGTATCCCTAGCAAGTTAGGTGCATGCTCTGGGCTGGTGTTTGTGTCTCAGTACTTGTAGGCGCGGGCTTGTGGGCAGGTGCATGGTTTGTTTGAGGTTCATATGAAAGTGGGAATCTCTATTAATCTTTAATGTTCAAGTCAGTGGAGGGTAGACACTAACCAAATTTGTAAGCTCACACCAGCCTCATTTGATAATGCAGTGCTACAAACTGAATTTCCCCCAACTCCCATTGCTGTTGCTGGCTGTTGCTATTACTTAGGATGCAGACGCAAACGCTGACAAAAAGCCAGGCTTAATTTCATTGATTGAAGGTTAAAAAAGAGCTTTTGGCTCAAAGCAGCGCGTGCCCGCGCACGTGTATGTGCGTGTGTGGCGAGAGATGTTTGATGGACGGCCGCGGTTCGGCCCTGGAGGGTGAGGCGACAAGGATATATCCGTGTTGTGTCTGGCGCGGGTGTGTGAAGCGGGTGCTAATGTGGCATATTTATGGGGGCGACTCTTTTCCATTAACCTCCGCAGGGGCGGCCACGGGCCTGACTGGGCCCATATCCCTCAGTAAACACGGGGTCAGGAGAAAACAGTTCACCACCACTCTCACTGCCGACATCTACTGCGAGTAGTCAAGGTTGCTGGTTTAACTCTTAACTTCGTTTATACAGTGCTTTAAAAGCGTCAGAATGCGGCTCTAAAAAGTGTGAACGAGTCAACAAGCACAAATATGAGTACAGTTAAAAATATACTGTCGTTGTCATAACCTTGACCCCGTTCACACCTGGTCACTTCATGTGTCTTGAGAAGCAGGAATAAGTCTAGAGAAGGCCAAGCCACAGAAAACCATGCAAACCGCTTTAGGAGGTGGTCTGAGATGCATCTGAATCGCATGTTACAGCAGTGTAAATGCATCTGTCTCTTCAAGATACATTCAATAACCAATTAGAACTGGGACCTCTGCTCTTGAGGCACGTCACTGGGCACGTGATCTGTGTCTGCAGGACGGAGGACGAGCATGTTGCCTTCTCGTAGGTTTAAAAGATGCAAAATTGCGAAATTCGAGACCATCTTTAGCGTAGCTCAGAAAGAGGATGAATGGACAAACAATTGGCAATTAGTTGACGAATAAAGAGCAGACTTGCATATTCAGAGCAATTGGATTTCAGTCCGACTAAGCGGAGATCCATTTGACTACCAACTGTATATGCACATGTCTTATTAGCATCCAGTCCAGATACTAGTTACATAAAGTGCCCACGTGCAAACAGGGTCTTGGTGCCTTGTGCAAACTTCCCGTTACATTTCTGGATAAATAGACTATAAGAAATTGCTCAAAATCTTCTATTTACTATAACATGGACTGTTTTCTCTTGCTACTATTAAAAAATAGGTAAAAAATAAGATAACGGATACGGAGATAAGAAATGAGACAGGAAGGTTCAGACAGGTTTATTTTTCCTGCTAAAATCAAGCCTGCTAGACTGGGAATTAATGAGGCCCAGAATATTTTTTAATGAACTAAGAATTCTCCTGAAGGCAAACATAACTCTGTAAATTGAAGGCTGTCAAGGAAAGAGCATTTGTCATGAGAGAAAATTTAAACATATATGAAAATCGCAGGTGTCTCGGCTATGGTGCCGCGTCTAATTTTAGCTCTGTTCTGTCTGCAAAACCTGTGCACGGCGATGAGAAAACCTCAGCAAACGTTCCTCCAACCGCCGTGCAATGCTGACAGAACATTTCCCCGGTGCTTTCTCTTTGATAAGTACCTACGCGCACCTGCCACATCTGTGGCGCAAAGCCGTCAATAAATCTCCGGCTAATGTGCGCAGGAAATCTCTGGCTTTTCCAATATTAATGGCAGCTAGGTGGGCTTTGCTGTTCGCCGCTGCGTTTCCAGGCAGCAGAAGTGGAAAAGACTTTCTCAGCTAATGGTACAGTGCTCAGAGGCTAACAAGCTCGAGTAGAGCCTTTTCATCTTTTCCGCTGCTGGTGCTCTTCAGTGGGGCCCATTACTAGGTAAGCAGCTGACTGCATGGCCATAGGCAAAAATCTCGCACTGCATATTACTGAGCCTGGGATTTGAGTATACATGATTATACTTGATTAGAAAAATGTATGCAATTTTTTTTTCTTTTTCCAGAAGTGAGTACGCTTGGAATGGCACATCAGTTTGGTGTGATTTAATGTTGATGTAATGTAGGAAAACACTTAATGGCAAGATAATGGCAAGTTAAAGTCCACAGTGCAGCTTAAATTTTGTATCTTGATATTCTTCATCAACCTCGTGTCTCACTTGGAGTCCCTACAGCGTTTCGGTGTGGTATGACTACATGCTGTTAGTAATCACTAGGCAGTATGAGGCTTCGCCTATGGCCCATGATTTGAAGTGAGAGCAAATAATTGTGGCTCTCCCGAGCAAGATGGCCTCTTGCAAGCAACCAATTACGACTGTCCATCTTACTGTGAGTGACCTCCAAGCGGGACCACGCAGCTTGAAAAATGTGCTGTCTGTTCCCAATATTTCCAATACAGTGGTACATATACTCAGGCAAATACTGTATTTGCTATTGGAACATTGGGGCAAAAAAAAACCACACTGGAATAAATTTCAATTGAACTCTTTCTATTCAGGCTGCAAAGAAATGAAATCTCTTTCTGGGTCATGCTTCTTTCTCTCTCTCTCTCTCTCTCTCCCCCTCTGACACACATACACAGACTCTACACATACCCTCACACAGACACATTCACTCTCCTTCTCCTCTCACATTTTTTATCTAGTCAGCAGTTGCGATGTTGAGAATGCTTTCTACTTCTACACCACTCGAAAAAATTGTTATAATGAGCCAGCGCGAGCGTCTCCCCCCATTAATATTTGATAGGCCTTGAAAGATCACATGCGTTCAATGTGTGTGTTTGTGAAAGATAACATTAGGAATCACTGGGAGGAAAATAAAAAAAAAGAAAGTGGCACACACATGGACTCTTCCCTAAGCTTCGAGATCACCTCAAACACCAGATCAGTTGGCCTCACTCCAGCCGCTGTCATTCCACTCCGCTGAGACAGCCGAATGATTCATCGGTGGCAAGCTACAGAGTCACTTTTCATCATCCCTTTAATAATGCTAATGCAGCCGCATCGCGCGCCCCTTTAACGCACGCGTCCCACAATACCAGCTCCTCGCACCACACAATGGATTAGCCTTAGCCCCCAAGGGATCGGAATACATTTAGAGAGAAGCAGCACCCCCCCCCCCCCCCCCCCCCCCCCCCATTCTTTTTCCTTATGCGCAGGCGAGATGAAATGAAGATGCTGAAGTGGTGAAATGAAATTAAGTGGTAATTTAGAGGAGATGTAAAAGAAAGTATTGTGATGTATTAATTTTTTTTTTTTCCCGCCGTGGCGTCTTTGTCTTCGCGCTAAGGTTATTAGCATTCCTGTGAGCCTCGTCTGCTTGTTAGTCTCTCTTCATTGCTAATGCAGGGCTGGTATTAAGTTAAAATGCCTCTCCCTAGTTAATGGGTTTTAGGGTCTTAAGTGTGGAAGATTGCACCCACCGCAACGTCGGTGTCCTTCTAGCCCATTAAAAGCCTGTTTCACGTTATTCTAAACCAATCTTGATGTGGCTAGCAGGTGACAGGGTGGTGTATAGGCTATATCATTATGCCAGGCTGCCTGGAAAACAAGTGCAGGCTAGCATGCTAACAGAAGAATGAACAGAAGGCTACAAGAAGGAGTTTTGTTGGATTTTTTTTCTTTTCTTCTTCTTTTTTTCGAGTGCATTCACAGTCTACTGGCAGAACTAGGCTCACTCTCGCCAGCAGCAAGGGTCGTGTTTAGACACTATCTTGGACTTTAGCTTCTGGTCAAGCGGAAGGGGAGTTTAGCGTGTTTTGAAGGGGTGACCAAGATAGGCCTGTCCCAAATCCACACTCTGTCATGGCCTGGAGGGTTTATACACTAGCAGCTCGGCCTGGGTTGTAAATGTCAGTGAGCGCGGCGGACCAGGAGACAGAGCTAGCCAAGTATGAACGCCACACGCGGCACAATGCCCTGCTGTGCTAGCTGCTAGCCAAGTGGTAGCGCGTGTGTACTTTACTACCTAACTAATAGTTCTGGCTGGCAAACCACACCAACAAGAAAACACAGAGACATCAAGTCAAATCAGGCCACAGCATATGAACTGTGAGAAGGAGATTTAGCCCTGAGGAAATTAGCATATGAGCTACTGTAGCTGCACACTTGCCATTTACCTTTTTTTTTTTTTCCTGGGGAGCTTCATTCTCTGCCTGTGTTCTTCCATTTCCCCTGAGGACCCTGCCAAGTAGGCAATATTACAGAGGTATAAGTCTTATTAAATTCCTTCACACATTACCACCCTCTCTATCGCTCTTTCTGTGCTGCTCACTCACTATGCAAGAAAGGTAGGGGGAATATACACCCTATTATACTTTCAAAAGGTTCTCCTACTGTATTGAAATCTATCGCTTGATATAATGCCAGGGTCCCCTTTTGTTCGAGTCATTTTACAGATGCTATTTCTTTGTTTCCTTCGTCTTAGAAGACAGAACTTATTATTGATAGGAAATAAAGCAATGCTGAAGATATGGAAACATAATAGCTGCATTTCTGATTCGTATAACTTTCAATCTCAGGTTGCTCAACTTCTTTTCTTCTCAGGAAAAAGAAAAATATCGCACATTGTAATAGAATGCTCAAACCGACTTTCTTTATAAAGATTTATCAATGACACAAGACAGGTTGCCACAATAAGTTACCAAAATAACGTTTTCATTTCATCTCCTCAACAGAATAGATTCAGCACCAATAAAAGCCTTACATCAGTGGTCACCAATTGTGGCCCGAGATCTACCTTCATGCCGAGTCTAGTTTCAACCCCAAACAGTCACATCTGTTCCAGCTAATGAATTTCTTTAGGACTTCAGCCTTGATTGCCAGTATCCGGGGCAATAGATAGGTAAACTGGATCAGTGTTAGCAGTGTTAGCATTAGTTACATACAGTGGAAGGCAGTGTGTTAGATGCATGTTGGAATTAACTGAATGATTGGAATTGAGTTTTTTCAGGAGACACCTACTTAAAGTTTCTAAGTTTTAAGTTGGGTATCTAAAAGTTGCCAAATCCTGGTCCTTGCAGAGCTGACCTCCACCACAAATCTGACCCACCTAATTCAAGAGACAAAGTATCTAAATATTTGACATACTCAGGCATAATGGATCTGGACTCTTAAGGGTGGTATATCTCCCTGTAATAGAAGAATCACTTTTTGTTTCCCAAAAGAAAGTTTCAGGTTCTTGAAGCAACTCAATTCAAAGCAGAACATCTAAAGGTTCTTCAGGGAGCCAAAACCGCTTCTTCTATGGCATCGCCCTAAAGACATTTTCTAACGTCTTTATTTTTAAGAGCCTATGTATGTAGTGCAGCACCATTATCTGTTATAGCAAGGTCAAGCTGTGTTGAGTCTGAAACTATTCTGAAACTATTATCCAGGACACACAAACGCAGCAGCATCATCTTGGCCCCCATACTATTGAATTCAAGTCACTTCTTGCTTCCTGGAATGCCCTGGGCCTAGCTTGCCTTCAGAGCGCTATGCTCTTGTGGATTCATCAAGCCCTTTTTGCTGTTATTTATTATGCTGACGTGACAGGCGGTGCGGTGGGAGGGGACAGATTTACATATGACCTTGCTTTATACAATGGTGTGAGTGGGAACTTGCGGATAGTTTTATTGCTGAGAGATGATCGACTTTGTTGACTTTTCCGCTCTGCTAGAGATTTAAAGAAGTATGACGGGAGAGATCAGAAAGCTTAAATCAACTGCAGGCGCGTGTGTTTGTGTGTGTGTGTGTGCTTGCGTGTGTTTGTACGCGAGCCCGTGTGAGGAAGAATGATAGAATGAAAGATAGCATATCTGGAGTAGGATCCTGCTGTTAAGTTCTCCCTGGTGATTTCTCATCCTGTAGATACGTTGAACCCAAGTCAAAGATGAACCTCCTTAACCCTTCATGCGATTTTCTTTGAGCATGGCATTTCTTACAGAACCCTGTCTGTCAGCATAGCAGCGCGCTATCTGACTGTAGTGGAGACAGCAAGCTGAAAGATGGGCCTTTATTCAGCCCGCTTTATCATGCTTTACAGTGTGCGAAACCCTGCGCAGTCGAGACTGCCTGATGGCAAGAAAGTTTGATGCGGAAAATATCCTGTAGGTGTTGAATCTTTAATGAAATGGCAGCAGACAGAATTATCAGTGCCCCTCCCCACTCTTCATGCCACGTTCACAGTCATTAAGCCCCCAACACCCCCACCGCCCCCAAAACACCCCCAGCTAAGGAAGACATTTTCACCTCAACATATCTTCCTACTTTTTTGATGTTCTTTTTTTGTCTCTATCTCTCTCGACTTCAGACTCTGTCTCTAAATACAGCTAAGAACCAAAAGCAGCAACTACCCTTCAACCTTTAGGAGCCTCAGTTATTGCCAGCGATGGCAAACGTACAATCTAATTTGGTATTAATTATTTTATCAATTGTAGCTTGTTGAGGCCTGAGGCCACATCTTGTTATGACTTTAATTAGATAAATCACTGGCCATACTTGTTGTACAAAATAGCATCTTTACAGCTTTGACCTGTTTATGTCATTTCTTCATATCAAAAGAGAACAAGGCAGAAGACTTTGAGCTAAAGCAGAATGTAAACTGACTAAATATGTCATTTAATGATTTCATATAACATAACCTATTTCTTTAATCTATTTTTTAAATATTAGATCCTTTTTTGGTCAGCTAATAGACTCCAATGTTGGCTAGCTTTGGAAGACCATTCAACCCACCTGGAGTAACTGAGGCCAATTATACCCTCAGACTCCCATTCATGGATAGCTGTGGTATCATAACCTCCCAAACATAGAGCCAGTGCTTAGAGGATGGTGTCACTTGGGAGTCCAAAATGCAAAACCTACTGTTTACATGTTGCTCTATAGCAGTGTTCTCCAACCCTGGAGAGATACCTGGTCATGAAGAGTGTTGTGATATTTTTATATACCATAGCATTTGTTCGAAGCTTATTAGACAGATGGCCTGCAGAATACAGCAGAGCTCACAGGAAGGTCAGGCCTTTTGTGACCCCAGTCATTTAGTGAGTCACATATAGGACTTCACACAAACCCTGGACTTAACCTGGGAATGTCTATTCGAGAACCACTGTCCACCCAGAGAATTACAACTGACCAGGTGTACATGAGCCAGAAGAAGCAGGAAGGTGGGCCTATGAATGACAATGCAGCTGAGACATGATTGAGACCAGGGGCTTGAAAGCTCAGAGAACGTCGGTACTGCAGTCCTAAGGAAAAAAACTGGTCTCCTTCTTAATTCTGACGGCACAAACAAAGTTACGACAAAAGATACCTTCCTGCAAGGTCTATTTCCAACCGTTATCTGCCAAATGTTATCTGCTCTAGTTCATTTACTTCTTTAGAAGTTCTGATTGGTTGGAGCAGATGTATAAGTATATGGTAAGGTAGGGGCAGCATATTAAATGCAGGTTGGAGCTAAACTCTGCAGGAAAGCAAATCTCAGGGACCAGGACTGGAGACCACTGCTCTATAGAATGAGCTTGGTGGAGCTTTCTAACTACATGAAAATTCCATATATAGTAACACATTTTAGCCTTCCCAATTAGAATGTCCTTATAGGCCTGTTTGGTATTCGCACTTGATCTTCATGTTGGCTCCCAGGCTGCCCATTGCTGATTGATATTTAGAGACGTTTGAGGGACCCAAACTGTTTGAACTGCGGCGTTCATAACAGACTCATCAGTCTCCTCGATCAATGTGGATAAATATTTCCCACAAGCCATCAGATTTAGAAACAGCCCCACGCTCTCAATAAGGGGAGGGTCAAAATCAATCTGTCGAGAGAGAAAGCGAGAGACTTTCAAACACATTAGATAACCAAGGCTCTTTTCAAAGGGCCCTGGCAGCTTGCGTGCACTTATAGCTGCGCAGCATTGGCAGTTCAAGCTTGTGAAATGGATTGAAGTACAGATATACTGTAGGCCTAAACGCAGTGTGGTAATGCACTATTTACACTGGGAGAACGCCTTTTTGGCTAGACGCTTTAGAAGAAGTTAAAAAAAGATGGTGGGGGGGGGGGGGGGGGTGTTGTGGTGGGTTTGAGATTTCTTGTACCACCATCGTAGGCGAGGGACCAGAGCCCCACAATTAAATCCCTCTTCCTTTCTCTCTTCTTCCTTTTCTCTCTTGTTTATTTTTGGGTGGGAGAGAGACGGATTTAATTGAATCACTTTGTCAAGAGGAATCAGAGTCAAACGGGGGAAAGAGGCATGGCGCGGCGCTTTGATCGCGCCGGAGACGCCGGCATAAACCCCCATGTGAAAGTGCATTTAATAAAGCATGCTCTTCTTTCTGATGAGCCCGGGCGAGAAACGACAAAACCCGGCGCCCGCCCGACTGCGTTTAATAATGCACTCTGCGTTTTCCAAGCCCGCTGTTAGCTTAGCTAGCATTAAACGCTATCCTGCCTTAGAGCAGAGGATGTTCTGGTTAGAGGCCCTGCTTGCACTCCTTCCCTGGCCAGCTCTAGAGTTTGTCAAACAAAAAAAAAAAAAAAACGAGAGACAGAGAGAGAGTGGGAAAAAAAAACATCAGTAGAAAAAGACAAGATGAGTTTCTTTCAAACAGCCACACGCAGCTATGAAAGATAAGCGTTAATGGGTCCACAGAGATGTATGCATCAACACGGAGGGTAGGGTGTATATGTGTGTGGGCGGATGTAAGATTCGAAGGTTTCGCCTGTTAGCAAGAACGACTTTGAATTTGAGTGCTACATGCAAAACCTCTTAGCAAGGTGTGAGAATTACTCAAACGCTGGGTGACACGCATACACACAATTGCATCCACACAATATGAAAATGCCAACATTATAAACGCCACATGCTCTTATAACCCTGCACCTGCATACACAGTGGTGATGCAAGTGCTCATTTCGCTTATTTCGCTGCAAACAAACACAGTGGTGGACAGTATCACAGTGCTTCATTACTGAAACTCTTCATTACTGTACTTAAGTAGCCTCCTTTGTTTTAAATGTATCTGCACTTCATCAACCTCATTTCTCAGACTTTTGCATTCACTTCATGATCAGGTTTCTTCCATTCTGACAGCCTCGATATTTCTTTATCACTTTTTAGGCTGCTGATAAAATGTACAGAAATAGCCTTCAAATGCACCCTATTTAAAATAGCATACCATAATGAATAACGAGAATAACTCCTGGGGATGCTCAAGTACATTTCAAAGCAAATACTTTAATACGTTCTTAAAATTGGATTTTTCATAGATTTTTTAAAAGATGTAAACAAAGTCTTCAAGAGTAGGTTGTTGCATGATTTGGATTTTTGTTGAAAGTTATGTGATGAAAGCTGAGTCTATATCGATTTATGTTGGTTCACTGATAGCGTCATAAGTAAAGGCACAGGCGAAGATAATGCTGTACAACATCTTTTAAATCTTAATTTAAAAATCCAATGATAAAGTCAAACTCCACGGGTCAGCACAGCTGGCGTGCCCTTTCCAGCAAGGCCTTTCTAACTGGATTGCACTGATAGCTGTCAGGGAACCAGAGATACAGTCCAAATTTGAGAGATGTATCCAAATTTGATGCCCCCTAGGTGGCTTTTTTTAGATGCTCGCCCACAGCGGAGGTCTGGACCTCTGGAAATTAAGAGCACCGTAACTCGACGGATATGAGTAACTGACTTCAAATCTTACAGGATTATAAAATGAGGTGCCCCCAATCCAACCATACATGACTTTTTTATTGTAGTCTTCAGGAGACTGGAGATAACGACATCCATTATTGAAGCACGGTAGAAATGTTAGAATGAAGCCAAACTCCAGAGGTCAAGGAGCCATGGATTGCTGTGCTAGCATTCAGGAAGCTGGAGATACAGACTACTAATCAGGAATAGTCACCTCGCCCGTTGTCCTCTCTAAGGCATCCATGTGTTGACAGTGGATTGGTGTGAAAATGGTTTACTGTAAAGAAACTTACTGACTCATATTTCTTTACAGTGATAGGGACCAGAAGAAACAACCACATTCATTATCCAAATAGTTTTGTTTGAAAAAATGTACGTTTTAGACCAAAACCTTATCTTAGAAACAACGTTTAAGACGTCAAGTAGTGTATTTCTAACCATTTTATATAATAACTTCTCATGAGGCAACTTTTGGAGTCATTAGTCTTCATATATCTGGTTCCTATCACCACCACTGTGAACAAATCAAAGTTGATGAATTTCTCCACCAGAGAATTTCACATCAAACCTCTCTGAATGACTTTGTTTACATCTTAATGATTTAATTATGCAGTTATGGAATAATCACTGGAACACCCCCTTAATTAGGAATATAAATATGGGACTTCTACTGTTATATAGAATTATATTTTACAAATGGTATCATCCAAAGTACAGAAGTTACTTGGTCCACCACTATGTGCACTACCACAATCAAAACTGCATTGCCACACACATATTTGGGCCTTCCATACACAAACACACAAACACACACACAGGCGCACGCTGGCACACAGTGAAGCGGGTGGCCTCAGTGTTTTGTGTCACTCCCTCCCCTGCTTCCCCTCAGGTGAAGTAAAGAGGCTATTGATCGTTTAGTTCCAGCCCAGGAGAGCGCTGCAATGACAATGCACCGTGAAGCCAGCCTTGATTTAGCGCTAGCTGCAGCTGCAAGGGGAGGGAGAGGCATACAGTGCCACGTGGCCAATCATTCCTGATAACACAGCACAACCTGTAAACGCCCCGCGCAGAGCTAGACAGCAATGCAGAGACTCGTCCGAGACTCATTTTTTTAACGAGCACGGTCCGACCGCCCCTGATCGAACGCGTTCCGAGCTCAGTTTGGTGCCTAATACTTTAGATTCAGCTCAGGGCTCGAGTCGGCGCTGAAACAGGTTTCTGGTATTGTGTTGTTTGGGAATTTAGAGCGAGGATACGCTGTAGGTTGTTCTACCGCCTTGTATTTGTCTGGGGCTGCACAGCCCATATTTATCATGCACAAACTAATCCAATTAGGAGTCTTTTAAGTCAAAGCTGGAGAGAATGCAGGCATCATGAGAAAGCAAAATGGCTGTCCCGAAAGCATAGCGACCGCAGGCGCTGACTGCAGAGACGTCACACTTCAACATCAGGCGACACAGCACATGAATGAATTCAATTCTTTAATCGAAGGCTGTGTGCCGTTTGTATTGAATTAAACTATCTCTGTAACACTTTAAAGCTAAATTGGTAAATACCTTTTATGTGGCATCTCTTTGGTTCTATCTAATTAAAACGTGTCCAGTCTTAGCACAAAGAAAGCTCAGATTCAAACAGAAAGAGTTTTTTTTTTGTTCGTTCTTTTTTTTTTCTTCCCAAACTCAATCGTGAGCTTTAATTCGGCCCGGGGAGTGTTTTCATAATTATCTGTTCCCACGCTTGCACATCTAGTACCTGAGCAAAAGCGGGAAAAAAAACAAAGACAAAAATAATGCGAAGTTTTCTCCAGTTGCCTGGAGTGTTACATGTTTGCCCTCAATTTGGCCCGTGCGTTTAATCTTACTGTTGAAAGTTGTGTAAAATACTCCTCGCGGACTGCCTGCTCAAGCCGAACATTTTGTATATCATAGCCCAATTTACCCAGCCTTAATGAGGGTCCAATCCCCCAGCAGAAGTCTGGCGGAGCTGAGAACTCACTCGAAAAAGTTCACCCGACTTTGATGAGGTGCAAGACGGAAGAGCGCGAGCAAGCTGGAACGAGCCTCGCGGCTTAATCCTCAGGAAATATGAACCGGACTCATTTTCGCAAGGTTTTAGCTCAATTTCACCGGGCCCTCCAGGGCCCGCGCACTCCAGTGTTTGTCAGGGATCTTGAGCAGCCCGCTAGACCCTCTCTCCCTCCGGTTAACTTAATTAGCCTCTCACGCCCCTCGGCATGCTGGGAATTAAACATGGTGACTCATCGAACGCTCTTCGTCATGCCGGGTTCTTAGCATATGCGCAGCCGACTGCAGCAGCCGTGTGGGCAGCTAGCCGGAGAGGTGATGGGTTCAAAAGACCATGTTGAAGGATGCAGAGTGATGTCATGACCTAAGATACATTAATGATGTCTGCTGCTCAGCAGAGCGATGACTAAGCAATGACCGAGCACAAAATTGAAGCTTCAAAACATGCTGTTAACTTCACAAGCCCATGTATGGAAAGTAAGCTGGAAACAGTCTGCTTGGAGTTTTGTTTTTTGTGATAAACACAGCACATTTATATGTCTTTCCATTCAGCCTAGTTAAGTTCTTCCCTTTCATACTGAAGTTATAAGAAGTGTTTCAACCAAACCTGCTTTTCAATTGAGCCACATTACAGAGCAGCTTATCAGAATAGAAGCAATCTACATATGTCAGTCTGAATGGTACTGTAACACATACAGCCTGTCTAATTTTCAGAGGTAAAGTGAGTTTAGGAAGTGGTCAGTTTAAAAGCCCATAAACATCAGTGGGAAATAATAGATATAGTAAAAATGTATAGGTCAGAGGACGTGTGTAGATTTACTGGTGGCTTTGGACAGTAAATAAAACAGCTATAGCTGCATTGCAGACACAGTGACCTCTGGTACCTCTCACCACCATTGTAAAGAAATCTGACTGAATTGTTTGCCTGCAATGAACCACTCCACACCAAATTACTCTGAATGACTCTGTGTACATCTTAAGGCCTGTAATTAACACAGAATTTCTGAAAACTTGGTGGAATTCCCCTTTACTGTGGTTGCGCATATTGTGATATCAATACTGTAGTAATGAACACGTACCACAATTCATTATTTATTACTCTAGCTCAGTATTTGAGCTTAGTTAGGTTTGCAGTGCAGTTTAAGCACGAGCATTTTGTTTCAAACACTTGCCTTGAATTATTTACTTCTTGTTTACGATGTGAGCCGACACTGCCTCTGTGTCGAATCCCAGTGAAAGCGACAGTTGGATTTTTTTTTTTTTCCTGGATTCAGCGAATCAGCCAAACTTCATTGTAGGATTCGAACAATCTGGTGCCTCTCTTTTCTTCATATATGTTTATATAGAGATAAAGTTATTCAGGCCTTTCTTTCTCTCCCCACCCCCCACCCCCACCTCCCCCACCCCACATTCCCAGTCCCCTCAGTGGTAAGTGGAGCAAAGCACAAACCGGCAGGTTTGCGGGATTTAATTGAAATTGTATTTTGACAAATACGCATTTAATGGTGTAAAATAGGCTATTGTGTGTGTGCGTCTGGGAGCGTGCGATAAGGCGACCAGCTCTGAGCCAATGAGACGCAGTCTAAAGACCGACAGTGAGGGAGGGGAAGAAAAATAAATAAATAAATAAACGAGCAAATACACACTCATGCACGCGCACACAACACACAGATTGGAGATTTTAACCCCTGTCTGTCTCTCGCAAGTCTCTGCTTTTCCTCAGCAGAGTCGATCCTAGCTGAAGCCCTACCATTTTCTTAAAAAAACAAAAAAAAAACATTGCCTGTTTCACTATGTCTGTCTATTGAATGCCTCATACTCTTCTCAGCCGTCTTCTTTTGCCATGTAATCTGTGAAATGTAAGTGTTAGTACCTGCTATGAATAATTTCTTTTTTTTCTTTTTTTTTTGGATGAATGTGGGGTGGGAGGCATTAGCCTGTTCTATCTCGCTGTGAGCTCAACGTTTTATGTTTCTAAATGTCATGTGCATTTCTGTTCAGTCTCTGCCAGTCTCGCTGATTTGGTGGCATTGTGGTGGCATGGCTTTGATTTTAACAGCGCATTGCACTACCAGAAGCAAGCTTTGTTGTTTTTTTTTGTTTAGTTTTCTCAGTGTAAGTGCTAATGTATGTAGATCAGTGTGGGGTTTGTGTGATGTGCTAGACTTTAAGAGTGAGGAAAAAGGTCAGTACTGTATGTACGCTACCGGCAGCTTACAATGGCTGCTGATGGTGAGAAAGAGAGAGAGAGAAAGGGAGAGGAAGAGAGAGAGGAAGGCAGAAGAAATCAGAGAAAGACGAGAAGGGGGGTGGGGGTTGCATTAGGTAATTGGCAGCCACATCATCACCGGAATGAAATTATGCTAGTTAATCTCTCCTCAATTAATCACAGTTGGAGTGGTCTAACCATACGCTAATTATTTCCCCAAGTACTGCTCGCCATCATAAAGGACCATCTCTCTACCTATTCAGCAGCCTGAAGGATCTGCCCAAGCATTCCGTTGAATAGATTCCATTTAAGACGCCTGTTGATATTTGTTTTACATAAACAGCTACGGTTAGCCTACGTTTGTATTAGCATGTATTAGCATTAGTCTTGATTATGTATTAGAGGCCTTATCGAATTGAGTATTAGTCATCGAGCGAGAAAAGAAAAGCTTTTTTAATACTTTTCACGGAAATGGCCCAAAGCTCCCAGAAATGCATTTCGGAAACACAGGGCAGCGCGGAACAGAAGGCCGCTCCAGAGCAAAAAAAAAAAAAAACGGAAATGAAAAGGGAAAGAGAGAAAGATACACACGCGTCCATCTCGTGCTCGCTGTACCGTATCAGACATGGCTCTTGTCCCTGTGTTGTGTTGCGCTGCGTTGTGTTGTGTTGGGTTGTTTTATGCTGTTGCCCTGGCTCACTGATGCGACGCCACTGAAAGCATATGCAGCTGGATGCTGAACTTACTGAAGCAAACCAGGTCAAAGCTGGCCTCTGCCATCTTGGAATCCTACCAGCAGTCTCCTTTCCATTCATCAGCATAGCTCTGGCGGGAGGCTAGTGCTACTTTACTCAGCTAAAAACACCCACGGGCTGATGGATGTGTCACTTTGGCAAATAGGATATGAGTGATATTGTTGTAGTCGTAAGGAAAGCTTGTGTTACGGAAAAAGGTAACATATACGGCTACTACACATCCAAAAGTTTGGACTCACAGTTTAAAAGTTTGGGATCTATGTTTTCCATCAAATAAAACAAATGTGATAAAAGTATGATAAAAGGATAAGATAAAAAAAAGACAAAACGAACGAAACGCCTCTACTGTGATGCTGCTAGACTACAACTCCACAGGGCTCAACTAATGAGTAGGAAGCTGTTCAGAAATATTAGATGCGTTTAAAATGGTCAACAGAGCTGGAGATGATTCCATAATGACAGAGAAAGCTGTAAAACACTGAGAATGAAGCGACTAAAACTAACATCCAGAATGTCTCATTTTTGAACACAGCTCATTAAATCTCTGGCAGATAATACATCGGGACATTACTATAAGACCTAGATAGTTATGGCATGATGAAACAATTATTAAACGTCTTGAAATATCTTCTGACGTCCAGCTTATAGAATTTCCGTCTACACTGTTTAAGTGGAAATTAAATAATTAACCTTTTTGGTTCTCCCTAATTTTAGCCAGAACCAATTGTGAGTGATAGTTAGGTCTTCCCCATTACATGAAGCTGGGGTGGAGGGGTGAATACTAGAACCCTTTAAGGTCCTTTAAGACTTGTTTAGCCAGCCTCCATCACTGTTTGAACATCATTTGATATGCCACGGATAACTAGGGATGGGAGTTGAGAATCAGATGAGAGAGTCATGAGGTCAAACTCTGCATCTGTGCTGCTGGAAACTTGCAACAAGAAAGAGATGCAGTGGACAAGTGGGCCAAATGGTGGCTTTATGTCATAAAGTAAGACTTAATATACTTAATATACAATATTTGCAGTAATTATTTCAAGTAAAGTGGAAACACCAGCATTATCTTAAAACAAAGCATCATGGGCCAAATTGTATTAAAATGTTACAGGCCTGTTTCATCAGCCAATTTAATATTTGTATTTCAAGTCATTTGCTTTTAAGAAAAGTAGTATTTTGACTGATTTTAGCATGTTCAAATGTTTAATTTAGACAGCACACACTATGTTTAGACTCAGAGATAATAAATGAGCTACGTTGAAGCTGAACACCTATGCTACCCACACAGAAAACTGGTCAGGAATCAATAAGGGAATCAATAAAAAATAAGTCCAATAAGCAGAATAAAAATGGTATTGATTTTCATCCAATTTGATCAGTTTCCATTCCTAGTTATGACTTACAGTCTCACTGTGAGAGCATCAATTGAATGGTTTTCCTTTATATATCGCTGTCGCTGTCCAAAGAAAAACAAGTAGCTCCAAAACATCAACTTTACAGGATAGAACAAAAACTGTCATCACTTTCAATGTAAGACAATGAAACCAGAATTTTATCCAAGCTATTTGGGAGCATTTTTATTGGTGCATTCGTCATGAAATTCTCATGTGATGTAAACGGCACCTGCGGTGTTCGAATGATGTAGAAAAATGGAAATCACCAAAAATGGAGACACATGGTTTTCTTTAGACAGTGATGATATGTTGTTGCCAGTAAGCTTACACGAAATAGAAAAGCTTTACTAGGATTTGAAACATCTTTATTAGGAGAATAAAAATGTGTTCCATTATATATCAGCTTTTATTCTTCATAAAAAACCCAAACCGTACCCAAAATACAACATTTTGGATTATGAACAGTACAAGTGGTTTGAACAAGATTTGATGTCATTTTGAAGCATATCCATTTATTATAGCTGACCTGTTCTTAGTACAATAAAGTCTTTTGATATTATAGTTAACACACATTAAGCAAATTGCTATGCTATAAAATTCAGCTATGGATTTCTCACCTTCCCCATGAGTTATACTGTGTGTGTGTGTGTAAGAACTTGTCTGGGAGTGTGTGTAAGTGGGTAGGGGACTTTGATGATGCCTGTTTCTCTTTAGCATGCCGCTAGGCTTCTAGACTTAGCTGAGGATGAAGAGTCAGAGGCTAGCACATCATTCGGCCAGTAATGAGTTCACCAACTGGGCCCAGTACAAGCCAATCAAACAGATTCCTCTTAGAAAAGACAAGAGCAAATCTCTCTCACTTTCTCTCTCTCTTTATCTCTCTCTCCCACTATGTCATTCTCATCTCAAATCAAAGGACCTTGTCTGAAGGCGAGGTTAAAAGATCCAGTAAATACCACCCCCCCCCCCTCCACCACCACCACCCAGCTCTTACAGTAATCCTTCTGACACAGCATGCAGTCTACATTAAGCTCACGCTTTCTCCTCACGCTTTCTTCTTCTCAGCACCCTTCAGAATTGTTCGAGGCTCCGTGTTCGTAGCTATATAACACAGCTGTAAAAGTTGGTTGAGTATGCGCTGTTTTCTTGCTAGCGTTGTCGGAGGAGCACAAGCAGTTCTTTTTGGTTGGAAATAAATGAGAAACATGTGAGGTGTCCCAAGACTGGGGCGAGTTAATGAACTGTTAAAGAGAGAGATGGTTTTTAGCCTGGTAAGAGGAAGAGTGTGATGTGCATTAGAATTTTAGAGGTAAAAGGAAAACAGAGAGTGAGAGAGAATAAAAGAGAGTTAGAGGTACAGGAGTTAGACTTGGAAGAGTCAAAACAAGCTTCTCATTGTGAAGGTGGAATGTGAGAAGCATGTGAAGCTGTTGGTCTTTTAACGGCAATTAAAGAGGCGCCTGTGCTTATTTTATTAACTTTATTTTTGGAGCGCTAGAGAGACAGTGTGAGAGTGTTTGTTTTTCTACATTTTTGAGTGTGGACTGCCAGAGAAAACAGGGCTAACCCATAATACCAAGACCCGATTTATAAAACAATATAGAAAACTATAAGTTATAATTCCTAAAAATGATAATATATCATATCAATATATCAATCCACTTCAGTTATCATAGAAGAGAAATAAAATATTTTTTGTCTGTAGAGCCAGTAGAGCGTTTAAAAAGCAGGGGTAGATGATATGCAGCTCTTTTACTGACTCCTTGTGACCCTACAGTAGAATTAAATTTTTAGGTAAAAATACAATTATCCTCTTTCGCAGTAAAACAAAGCTTTGCTGCTAATTCACTGACCTTTGTCCTTGATTGGCACCAGAGAATCTCTATGTTCATACAGAATGCTGGTCACAAAGCATGACAGTCAACAATCGCCCCCAGCTAGTACATAACAAAATGAAGAAGAAAAATGTTTGACAAACACTGAAAATTTAGAATGAATGTACTCGTTTGCATTCAAATGCTCTCCAGCAGATTTCCCAATATGTTTAATCTGCAACGATAAACTCTGATACTATAAAACCTTTCAACTTTTGTGGGAAAGTGTCCTACCAGGTATGTGAGAACAGCGGTTATAGCTGAGCTACAGCTTAAAGCAGAGCAGAGTAAGTCTGCGTTTTCTTTTTTATTATATTTTTTAGGCTATACTAGGACATTAGCACAGACCGAGACAGACGATATATTAAAACATTACACCAATAAAATGGATCTAAAATGTTATGGCTCCCAAGGTGGTTATAGTTTTATTGAAACGAGACAAAAAGGCTTTCCTTAACATTTGGGTTGCCTAGCTGAGGCCTAAGCATACCGCTTTTCTACTACACAATAAATTTGAAACATCATATTTCATCATAATTATCATGTGTCAATGGATTCAAATAACTAATCAGGGTAGTTTTTTTAGGTTCACTAATTTCTGTAGTGTTAATATGGATAAATCACATTCGTCCTTCATTTAAACAACAGTAGATTTCATATATCCCAGTACATGATGTTTTAAAATGTATCCAGTCAGCTAGTCCAGGGTTATAGCCTTGTGCTGTTTGTTTCTGTAACTGTAGCTTCCCTCTTTGTTGTTTGATATGTGTGTATGAGCACACGTCCTGACATTGTATAAAAACAAACATGAGTGTGTGTCTGCTTGTCCTTGAGGTGGCCGTAATGTTCATCTATCTGCTTCACTCTGACCTTTCATAACCTTCTCTATCTCTCTCTGTCATGTCCCCCCACCCCCTAAAAATGCACAGACTGTACTGGGGGGTCAACACTTAGCCCTCTCTGTCTCTTAGGCCTGTAATGTAATGTTGCTCAGCCAGAAAGTACAAAGCTAAAAAACACTTTGGCTGCTCCTACCAGAAAAGAGCTGATCTTACAATTAATGACAACAGACACACATAGACACACATGATTTATTTTTTTTTATTTTTTTTTTCAGCAGGACAACAGGCACAAGTGCAAACACACATGCACACACACACACACACACACTCACCCCAACGTTACAAATCTTGCTGTCAATCACTGCGGGTCCCTGGCCCACATACAGCCTCCAGTGCTCTGTCACCAGCCTCACAACAGCAGGGAACCAACTGCGCCAAAGAATCCACTTTTGTCCGTATGTAATTAACTCACAGAATAGCTCCGAGCCATCTCTTCCGCTGCCCCCATCCCTTATCCCTCGTTCTCAATCCCTCCGTCGGGGAGAAGTGGATGCCTCTTTTGAGTGTATTCAAAGGGCCTGGCTGTGGAAAATGGCACGCATTATGTGCTGAGCCCCCGTTGGCAGAAAAGCCCACTATGTGGACTGACAGTTAGCGCGCCGTGGAGCCGCTAGCATTTCCGGCTTCTCCGCGGCCGAGCTCCGTGTACCCTGCCCCGGGGTGCTGGCCCAGGCACAGCCTCGTTGTTCAAGGCCTCCAAAGCTTGACTGCTGCGAGTCTGTAGTCTTAAAAGTGGCTGGGGGTCAGATTTAGGGTCAGTGGGATTTGGACACCCCAAAGAGAAGAGAAAGTGCCAGGCTCTGTGGGGGGATTTGGAAACTTTAAATGTGTGTGTTGCTCAATAGAATGACCTTTTACTGTAATTCTGTATGTGAGTATATCTGTGCATGGAACAATGCTCTTGAATAAAGAGAGCTCTCGACTACATTCTTAAAAAAGAAGCTTCCTGACAGACCTTATATATATATAAATAATGTTTGTGTTAGCTCACTGCAGTATATGTATGATACTAAACAGCCTTTTTGACTGTGGGCCCTACTCCTGCTCTTTTGCTTCAAGGAAACATTTACAGTCAGAGCTACTACTGATTTAATTATCCTCTGTGCATGTTTGAGCAGACTATATTGGATTAGTTCGGGTTTATGGAACTCATTTGATTGATGTTTTAAATACTCTCGGTGTTATGCATATAATGGGATGGAAGGGGGACATAGATTGCGAAAATCACAATTACAAGCTTCACCGTAGCCGTTGACTGACCCGCATCTAAAATAAAACAACGTTCTGTACCATTCCCAATTAGATTATCAGCCAAAAAACCCCCACAACAACAAATAACCAGTGGGCTCACAGGCTAAAATAAGAACCACAAAGTTTGAATGGTGGAATCCAATTAGAGCTAAAGAGTTTAAATATAGATATGTGTCCTCACTTTGCTAGGGCACAATGAACATCTCTCCTTTAAGGCATTCACAATGATTTCACTTAAATAAATAAATATTGTATTGATAGAGATTGGTGGTAATCCACAATCTATGGATTCTTCCACTTGTTTCACTTACACCAGCAAACACAAAAATGTATTCTGATTCTTTGAAAGCTTATGCATACATAGTTATTGTTCATTTCAGTCATTTTTTTCAATCTGTTTTTATAAAGCTCTAATTACTCAATCAGTGGTTGCTAATTATAAATGACGAATATAGTCAATAGTGATAGCCCTATTCTTCTTTACTAAAGCACCTCAATAAGAATTTCTCATGCGTCAGTGCTCGATGGTGTGAACATGGCTTTGCTTTCTGTTGGCTTGAACATGTAGAATATGGCCAGATGGTTTTGTTGCAGTGACTAGACTGCTCATTTGAATGGAAAACGAAATGAATATGTTGGCCTCGTCTGCCTTTGATCAGTGAAACTGAATGACTCTCCTTAGCCGAGATTAAACCAATGGCACTGTTATGAATCATACTCCCTCTGAGACCTTCAAGTGACATTTGGATGCGCAGTCACCAGAGGTTTTACACCATGGCGACTGACTGAGAGGCTCCAGTAGCGTGCAGCAGCAGCAGCAGCAGCAGGCAGTGGACAAGCAGCGCTAATAAACTCACACTCACCCACACGCCGCTTCTTTGTTTGCTCTCACTGGGAGGAAGCAGTTGTCAGTGCGGGCGTTGTGAACGCTAGATGAAAGGAGAAAACGGAAGACCTGGCAGGAGGGGCGCATAAAGACGAGAGAGAGAGAGAGAGGAAGAGATAGAGGGAGAGAAAGAGAGCTGTTGCGCAGGATCGCAGCGGGGAGGCTGAGGTGGTCAGATGGAATGATTGAGGTGATGCGGTCATCAGCTGGACCCTGACACTTTAACCGCCAGCCAGCGTTCTGGTCAGATCTGGTGCCCCCTGGAGAGAGCTCACAAAGCAGTCTTGGTAGAGGCTGAGAACCGCAACAAGGCCCTGCTGGCTTAATTGTGGGAGAGAAGCATGATGTGTGAACGTGTGTTGGGTTGGTGAGAGAGGGAGAGGGAGAGGGATAGAGGTGAGAAAGGTATAGCTCAGACAGACCCCCATTCTGATGATCATTATACACCAGACAGCAAGGTGTCAAGCAGGAGAAGTAAACGTGAAGTCTTATTCCTCTTTCTCCTACTACTGCAGAGAACACTGGACTAAAACTAAAACTGCATCGGCTCAGTTGTGTATCAGTGTCTGGCTTTTTAATTCTATCTTTTTTGTAGGCTGATAGCGAGTGTTTGACTATTATATAATAATGCTATGTTCAGCATAAGGCTGCTTAATATTTCTACAAAGAAACAAGCAATGGATCTGAGAAACTGAGAGACTAAAGTAACGTAGTTTGCAGAAGCCTTAAAAATGTCAACTATGCATTGTGTAAATCTGTGGAGATGTGGATCACGTTGGATGACTGTAGAGTTCGGGGGTTCAGATCCGACCCAGAAACTACCAAACCAGAGCTAGAATAATTAAACCAATGGAGCAATTTGACAATTGACTGTCAGATGAAAGATATCACAAGGTCACATCTGGCAAGAATACAACAATACAACTTTTTAGTACTGGATTGCAGCAAAATCCACTGCAGACAAGGCTACATCCTCTCTAAAACACAGCCCTAGTACAATTGATAAAACAAGCTAAACAGGCCATCTAGCAAAACACTATCATTAGCTAACGGAAACAGTTTTTCTCCTTACTAAAGGTAATTTTTACTTTTACTGCATGTAATGTTTTCTCCACACACATCGATGGATTGATTGGAGTGTTCTGCCATGCTAACTGACATCACAATCGTGGGCTAACAACAGGCCTGTTGACCTTGGGTGGTTGTTAAGAAGAACACCATCACGTCCCCCTCTTCAGAATAGAAAAGAATAAAATAAAATAGAATAGAGGGGTTTTTATTCTACTGGAATACAATTAAAGTTTGTGTGACTCTCTAAGAAGATAAATAAGTATAAATAGAATAATATATAATAATATAATACAATAAGAACAAATACAAAACGATGGGGGGGCAGCAGTGTACAAAGCTAAATTTAGTAGTAGTATAAATTAAATTATGAATGAAAAGTGGCTGTGCATGAATATGTACATGATAACAGTTTATAAGAGGTAACAGTCTTTATAGCAATATAAGTTAGTGAAATGTGCATGGATGTCCAGATGTGCAGAACTGTAGTAGCTTGTAGTCTATGATTGGTCACTGAGGTGTGATGGAGTGAATCAGTCACTGAGGTGTGATGGAGGACACAGCTTTTGGGAAGAAGCTGCTCCTCAGTCTGTTTGTGTGTGAGCGGATGATCTGGTACTTCTTGCGAGACGGTAACCGGTCAAACAGGTATTGTTCAGGGTGTGTTGAGTCTCTGCTGAGGCTGCCATACGCTGCCATCGGCTGGCATACATACCGTCCAGGTTGGGGAGGTTGGTCTCGAGGATGCCTTTGGCTGCTCTAACCACTCGAAGCAGATCTTTCCTCTCTGAGACTGTGCAGCTGGAATACGAGCATGAGCTTCACCTTTTAAAAATGGGTTTAGTTTGTTTCCACCCGTTAAAGTCAACATTCCCACCGACATCTAGAATGGAATTTCTTACAGTTGTCAAACAGTTACATGAAATATCTTCAACATATTATAGAAATGATAAAGTGGACATTAATTCTTGGACAGAGGTGGAACAAAATTGGATTTTCTGGTTCAGGTCCTTCCCTCTAGTGTACACATTCTTGTTACATGCAGATATGTTGGTAGACAACTATGCAAAAATAGCCAAACGACATATTGGTGTCAATTTTTAATAAACCTTTTGCCACTGATTTCAATAAAACCAATGAGCATTCACAACAGGTAACATCATATTTCAGAAACTGTTGTAAGAGGAACTTCTGACCCAACATACGTTAACATAACCATGTGATAGTCCCAATGTGCTCAGCACTTGGGTCAGTCATGTCTATACTGAGCAAGCTAATCACTGCACCTGTGGAGAACAGCAGTGTTTTGCTTACAAGTGTTTGTTTGCAAAAGTTTGCTGCTCATGCTTCCCATTCATCTGCATAAAACATAATTCTCAATCTTTAAACACACATACAAACAAGCCGGTATTTGAGTATTAATTATTGATACTAAATACCAAAATGCCTTTGCAGATGTGGTAATTAACTGGTAATTGTTCTTGTAATTGTTGTAATTATCTAGTACTTACCTGGCAAGTTAAATAAATAGTGCAGGAGGAGCCAATTTACAATGATGGCCTCAGGCTCTTCAGGACCATATATAATCAAATGTCAAGCCTGCACACGATCATCATTGTGATTGGAACTGTTTAGATAGCATAGCATGACTGAGCACGCATCAGAGCGTGACTCAGCTTAGCGGCCGTACGGCCACTCCTCTCCCCTAAGCTACCATCCAGCCGCGCTTTCCTTAATGTGAACCAGCATGAGCACTACTGTGTTTAGCCTTTATTGGAGCCTTTATTGGAGCTAGACTTCATGGCAGCTAAAGCTAACCCTAACTCAACTCAGCCCATCACAAATCACAGGCTAATGGGTCTCACCCAGGAGCATGTTAGCAACAAACTAGTAGCAATCACTAGGGGCTTCAGAGGGGCATGATGCTTTGCCAGGCAGGCCCTGAGGTCAGGTGAACATGTTGTAGGGTAGTGGAGGTTAATGTAAGGTGGGACCTGGGATGGAATTTGGAAGAGATAGATGAAAAAAGTGGAGAAGGTTCTACAGGGTTCATTTTGTTGGAGTTAACTAGCTCTGTTGTTTGTGCTGGAGAATGTGTTAAACGCTAAGAGTGATCTAAAACAGGGATGCATTCCATTGACTTTACTGAACAGGCGCTTTCCTACGTGTGGTACTGTCAATTTAGCCATTGCTTTGTGATGGCAGTCAGCAGACAGCTTTGACTGGAGAAGCTTATTTTAGTGCCTTATTTTCATGCTTTTGCCTTTTTGTCTGTTCTTCTTTTTTTTCTTCAAAACACATCTTTTTGATGCACACAACCTGTAGCTTATGTTTCAGCGCTTGTCTGAAATTAGCTAAACATACTTAGCGTTTCTGTTTTTTTATTTTTTCTGTAAAGATACAAAACACTGTGCAGGAACCAAACAGTGATTCTATCTTATTCTTTCTTCACAGGAGAAAAAGAACAATAAAAGTAAGCCATGGTTAAAACTAATTTTCCTCTTCAGCTAAAGGCAGCATGCTTTTTTTATTTTTATTTATTTTTATTTTTTTGTTTTCTTAGATTTGCACTCACCCTCTCTTGCTTGTGTCATACCCCACATTTGGTCATTAACCGACCATCTCTAACATGAAAGCTTTGGCACTTTGGCACTAGATCAGTAGGACAATGAGAAACAATGAGAGCTTTTTGTGTGTTTGCTCCTATTCAGTTCCCTGTCCGAGTCAGACTGTACTGTAGCTTGGTCCATCTTTTCGTTCTCATCACTTTGTTCGGTAAAGAAGAGGTTGAGCACTTGGATTGTTGCAAGTAAAACAAAGATGGAGCTCCACAGCTTTTGGGATTGTTCTAATTCTGGAGTAGAATAGAAGCATTTATTTGTGTCACTTTCTTTATTTTGAAATACACTTCTGGTAAATCTCAGAGCCTGAGTATAGGAGATGTTCCGTTGCTAAGTAAAGATGGTTCTCTTCTGCTGTGTAATGATAATAGAGCTTCCTCAGAATGTGCAGGGAGGTGATTAAATTAAGGATATTTTTACATTTATGTCTACTCTCTGGGACTTCAATGGTGTGAGTTATTGGTTTTGTAGCAGTGATCGAAAAAAAACAAAACAAGAAAAAAACAAAAAACACACATACATACACATGCATTCATATAAACACACTAAATCATAGCAGTGAGACACACACCCCTTAGTGGAAGCTTTAGACTGTTAGTTGTGGAGGGAGAAATTAGAGAGCAGATGATTTGCCCCCACGTGTTTTAAAGCATGGTGTTTCTTTTTTTAAGAGAACTCACATCACTTCTATTTTTTTTTTTTGGTTTTTAACTTTAAGTGTTGATGTTTGTGTATCATTCTATGTTCTGTGATATGTGTTAACCATGAAGCTCAAAACATCTCCAAACTTGACAGACAGGTTGATTGGAAATGCTAAAATATGCCAAAAAATGCTTAGAGTAGGTTGGTTAAACTTTCCATTTAATATATATATTTTTTTTCTAAGCTTCATGAGGCACATACCACGCATTGTTAGTCTTGAATTCTGTAGCTGCTGCAGGTGAAATAGCTCAGCTAACAGCTAACTCTCTCTCTCTCTCTCTCTCTTTTGTTTTGTATAGACTCTCGGCCCCTGCCTGACGTAGCCATGACGGGTAAGTGCACGCGGGAGTGTGACGAGTACGGCCACTCCGACGCCTGCTGGATGCCGGTCCGCACCTCGCCCGAACGCAGGCCCAAGGCCACCCCTCCCAAACTCTCCACCTTCATGACCTCGCCCGGGGGTAGCGTCGCCGAGCCGCCCGGCAGCCAGGAGACGCTAGCCGTCGCCAACGGAGACCCCTCACACTTGCTGGGCGATCGCAACCGCAACCTCCTCAACAAGAAGATGGCCTCCTCCTCCTCGTCCTACGACGCCTTCAGCTCGGCCGGCTTCTCCTCTGCCGAAGAAACGTCCCGACCCACCGAAGAAATCCCGCTAGCGCCAACGGGCGAATACAAGCCCACGCAGTGCGGGACGCTCACCAGGCGGGAAGTTTACCTGTAAAGAAATAAAGAGAAAGAAAAAGAAAAAAATAACATCCAACAACAGAGTACAGATTCGATCCGACAACTCTAGAGACACCGTTAGCAAACCAAACCCTGGTGTGATAGAGACGTGACCGCCTCTCTCACTGCTAGCTTGCGCTCGTTTTATAAAAGAAGCTGGACTCGTAATCTGTAAGTAATAAGAAGACTTTAAAAAGCATGGTAAACGTCTTACAGATGCGAGAGGACAAGATGGAGGAGGAGGTAGAGAGAATGCAAGAGAGAGAGAGAGAGAGACGGAGGTGGAGAGAGGGGGATGCTGGTGGATGCGTGCTGTGTTACTTTGCTGCTAGCATTTCGGGCCCTCTGACTTTTTTCCAAAGTGCTGCCTGGTTCTGTAGACTTCATCATAAACAACATGCATGCATAATCTAGCCACTTAAAGCACTTGGACTATTCTCTTCTGAGGTTTTAGTTTTGGTTTTGGTTTTTTTTGGTTGTTTTTTGGTTCCGCCTTTTTCTAACTGATACTAAATGGATGGAAGCAGGCAAGACTGGTGCTGTTATATATATATATATATATATATATATATATATATATATATATATATATATATATATATATTAATTTTTTGGTAGGGGATCAGGATTTTTTTATGCATCATATCCGTATGCAATCTGTCCAAGGACTGGACAACTTACATTGGACAAACCCATCGCGTTCACTAAGAGACCAAATAACAAACCCCCTACAAAAAAAATAAAAAAAGAAGAAAAAAAACCCTGAAAACTGAAAAAGGTCAATCATGGACAAGAATCGACGCATGAGATTAGCAGCGAAGGCATGGATAGGTAAAGCAAGACCACATACCTGGAGCAGTGTGTTATGAGCTAGAACATTTCCAGTGACTGACTGTAAGGGGGTCTGTAGATGTCTTTTTATGTCTGAATGGCGCAAATGGCAGCATAACAGCTGTAAACGGTGAACTTACACTGACAGAAGCGAGTTGCGTGCCTAACCTGTTTTTTTCCCACGCAAACAGATTCATGCACACTTTCTCGTGTGGGTGATGAGCTGTACATAAATATTTCAAAGTATATTCCGGACACATGCTTTATACCTAAGCTGTCCATCACCACACATGCACCCACCACTCCTCTCTTTGTAGATCCCCGACCTGTCCGAGGTTGCCCGCTATTGCTGGAATATGTGAATATGGGCAACTCTACTCTTGTTGTTTTGTTCGATGGCGCGGAGGACGAGCAAACTATGCTGAAGTTGTTTTCTTTTGTCATCTCGGATTTAAACTGAAGCCCTTAGTGACCTATGGCACACAACAAGTTACACACGCACACACAATCATAGCACCTTGGAACTAGCATTGGCTATTAGGTTCTCCCTTTAGATAAACAGAGGTGACTTAGTCCCACCCGCTTGGGCTGGTCCAGCATAACATTCTCTTAGTACGAGTGTTAAATTGAGCAATAAATGACAGACTACAAAGTATTCATTCGCAATCACACATAGCTAAATACCGAATATCAGCCGACCAACAAATACTATAGGAATGAAAATCTACCAGCTAAACGGATCTGTACAATCATTTAAAGGTATCTTTAAGATGTCAGTAGGCTTCAGGCTGGCAAGGAGCACTTGGTTCAATTAGCAACAGTCGTTGCAATGCAAAAACCAAAGTTTTGGTAACAACGTGGCATGGCATGTCCTAAGATCAGACAAGAGGCAGTGCTCTTTTATCTGGTGTGCTTTCAATACCTGCACACATATAACTGTACAGCCGGAAGGAAGAGAGAGAGAGAGAGAGAGACGTGCGGATGATGTCCTTACTGAAACGTTACTGATACTTTGGTATACGTGGTACACACACACACACACACACACACACACACACACACACACACACACACACATACGCAAAGGTCTCATGCCCACAAACCATCAAATAAACCTAGTTCGAGGTTGAGTGTACACTTGAGAGGCACAATATCCTGCCTTTAAAACTGGGTAACAATAACCAGATGCAATGGAACTATTCTTTTGTATGTTAGAAGACCCTTCAGTGTGAATGGACTGCCCTTTTTTTCGGTTCCTCGCAGCCTCCTGAATCTGTAGTCTGTGTGTACTACTCGTCGTTAAAAGAAGTGCTCTGATGCTTATCAACTGTATACAGAAATATGTACTTTTTATTGCACGTTTAAAGGGATTCTACTTCACTTACTACGAAGGAAAAACAGGAAAAAAAGTACAAAAAAAAGACAAAAAATCAAACAAAAAAAAAAAACTCTTACCCTGTGAACTTGGAGTTCCATTGCTTGCTTTTGTTATAAACGAACATTAGACATGTAGTATGGCTTAGTATATCAGTTTGACGAGGATGAAAAATGAAACCCGTATACTTCAATCATACATCGCTTTATTTAGCTTTAACTTCACACGTTCGTTTCTTTTTATTATTATTTATTTCTTCTGACCAAATGTCCTTTTGTTCATCCCTGTGATTGTATTTTTTTTTTCTCTCTCTCCAACTCAGACTCGCTGTGTTATCACTGGAAGACTACTTGTCAACATCGCACATTTATAATCCGAGATGGTTCTAAGTTGGCACGGTTTCGAGTTCTGTCTATTTGTTTTTTCTGTTGTTTTTTTTTTTTAATGAAATGTAAACTCTGTTGAAGCATTGTTCACATCGTTTCCTTATCCTTTCCAGTGCCACTTTGTATATTTAGAGTGCTTCTGTAAAAAAAGAAAAAAAAGAAAAAACAAAAAGAATCAAAACAAATCTATAGAGTGAATGCAAAATATGCAACTGTGCCTTTTTATACCGTTATTGGTATGACTCGTTGTCGGTTTTGACTAGTATAAAAACCAAGATGCTTTCTAAAGTGGAAGAGGAGTACTTTCTGCTCAAACTACACACCCTGGTGAAGTTTATATGATAGACTTTGAACAAAAAAAAAAGAGGAAAAAAAAAAGCTTTTATCTTGTGGCTTCTTCACGTACGATTGATCCAATGTTGTCAAGTCTATCAATGAGTAACAACTGTACACATTTTAGGTGATATCCTAGCATACGAATCCATCCGGTTTCAAATTTTAGCATGGTTACTCGACCAAACGGCTATTTATATACAGACTAATGTTGATAATGAGGTTCATCATAGTCATGACATTGAGGACGAAACCATCAGTGAAGTCAATGCTGCAATAGTTAAGCTCAGTGCGGAATGAAGAGCTAAACCAAACAGAGAAGCTGGGGAACAGACGGAAGAAGAAGAGAAAGCTCGGAAAGAGAAAGTTTGCCGGCAAAACATACACCTCGGTGAGAGAGATCCATATCCAGAGAAAATCAGTCAGATAGCTTTCGATACACGTCAATTTGCACGTCTGCGCAAGTGATAGAGAGATCAAGGTGCTGAAGAAGGGAAAGAATGATGGGGTGAGAAGAAAGAAGGAAAGCCTGAGGCGCTCAGAACTACAGCAGAAATAGATGAGCTTTTGTTACTATTAGCAGGCGAGGTTTAGCAGTAAAACGAGGAAAAAAAAATAAACGAGCCCGACTGCAGAGTTCAAAACCAACCTGAGGTGCGTGTTCTGCCTGCTTCGGACTTAGTGGTCAGACATTTCACAGTTAGTGGAGAGATTTGTAATAGTAACCATACTCTATTTGTCCTGCGACTTGGGTATTGATGTAGAATCGACGAATCAGTTTTAATCATCGTTTTATTAGGAGTCACTATGCACGCAGCTTAGCTGAACATGGCAAAATGTACTGAAACGCTGAAGTCCACCTCTATTTATGAACTATTTTACATAATTTAATTTTTGCTTTTGTACAGGTATTTCTGTAAATAAATTGCTTGTCATTTTTGTCTTCTGCAGAAATTAAAATATAACGATTAAAAAAAAGTGTCTGGCTTCACATTCATTAACTTGCAACAGGCTACAGCAGCACCGATTCGTTTCCTTTGATGTTGTCATTATAAATAGCTAATTGTGCAAAACCTGCTACTCGCTACATTAATGGCACACAGAATATATTTGCTGTCAAGGCAAAACTTAGCCTAAAAACATGAGCTGTGATGAAGCACTATTCTCCTTTCACCATACAAACAGATTGTATATCAAATGATACACAGATATACTCAGTCAAGACATGTTCAGTTAAAGAAGTTTGCTTCTTTAGTTTGGAGTCTGGAGCTGGAAGATGAATATAGCTCACAAGTAATAGAAAATTAGTATCATTCAACCTGTCTGTCTAAGTCCTCACGTACTTGCCTCAAAGCAGGTCAAAAGATCTCAAAGAAACATATGTGGTTTCTAAAACCGTCTGCTGTGCTGGTATTATGAAGGCATTCAGATGGCCACTGCTACTGTTTAGGTTAGGTTTTGTGCATTTGTGTCATAAGTAAGTGTTTTGAAGTTTAAGAGTAGTTTGAGGCAGGTGTCTGATGAGCTGGGCATGCAGGTTGTACATAGCTTATATATATAAGCTATGTGTGTGTGTGTGTGTGTGTGTGTGTGTACATTAGCTATGTACATATGCCTAGATAGATAGATAGATAGATAGATAGATAGATAGATAGATAGATAGATAGAGAAACAAATTTGACGTTGAACTGGACCATCTTGTCAAGGCCCTCTTGAAGAAGCTGGAAGAGAAATCCTCATCAGAAAAACCTGAAAGAGAGGCTAAGGAAAGCCTTTGCCCAAGCTTGAGACCTCAGCTACAAAGAAGAGCTTCTAAACCCAAAGGACAGCTTTCTTGACTTTTATTATGAAAGTTTTATAGTTAAACTCAACTAGCACAACACGCACCCCCACGTCAGTGTCACTGCAGTTCCACCTCACCTGTGGTGGTCCTGTGGGGGTCCTGACAACTGAAAAGGTGGAAAACAAAGTATGCAGAAGGACTACAATCTATAACTGTAGAACACCTATATGGTAAGTGGAGCTAAAAACCTGAACAATGAAGAAAGAGTCAGAGAGGGTCTCTCAGCAAGCTGAGCAGGAGGTTAGTAGAGAGAAGTGATGATATTGTTGGTTTATTTTATTTTTTTATACAAAAATTAAACTAATCTAAATGTAAATCCACTTCAAGATCTTCAATCAAAAATATGTTTAAAAATATTTTAGTATAATTTTTACTATGAATTTTTACTGTATATGATGATTTCAGATATACTTAGCTTATTACTATCTGGATTAATGCAT
The DNA here is from genome assembly GCA_021613375.1 of Megaleporinus macrocephalus. NCBI lineage: Eukaryota > Metazoa > Chordata > Actinopteri > Characiformes > Anostomidae > Megaleporinus > Megaleporinus macrocephalus. Next base: position 22,005,432 of record CM038708.1, on the reverse strand, counting down.
ATATAATGCATATAATACATCATCCTTGTAAATTTTTAAGGTTGAAATACTTCATTGCTTTTTAAATTGTATTATATATATTTTTTTATACTAGCGCAGTGAATTTATTCAGCTGAATGCTCCATACATGGGCCCTGAGGGTTTGAAAGGTTCAGTTTGTTGCCAGGTGGTGTCTATCATGCCTAGATGATCAAAGAAAATGACGGCCTTTTAGACAAAGCAGGGATGTTGGCTTCATGCAACAGTTGTGATCATGAAACCATCATGAAACCATCATGAAACCAGATCCTGCAAAAAAAAATAAATAAATAAATAAATAAATAAAAAAAAGAAAATATATGAGATTTCTGTCAGGAGCAATGACGCGGCGGGTAGGTGAGTGTACCTATCTGTCTGCACTCTTCAGTTGATATATGAGCTGAATTACGAGTGTGCTAATTAGTGTTGCTGTCCCTTCCATCCCCTCATCCAGAGCCACACTTCATGCTGCCTTTAAAAAAAAGAGTTTTCATGTAATTAAACATTATTTGATTTAAAAATAGCAGCACCATTCATATCACTGTCAGTCATTTTCAGGACTTCACATCACCTTACCCCCACACATCTAATTTAGTTAGCATATTATCAAACTTCTCCAGTGTTTTATAACATTATCGTCACAGGAATCTGTCTATCAAAGCAAGCACAGACAGTCTTTATTTGGTGCTTCCTGTAAACACACAGTAATTTCATATAATCTAATTTGAATTAGTGCTCCATCACACTGTTCCTAAGCACATTAAGAAATGCGCTGTATTTAGGTTAATGGCTGTGCCCTTAAGTGTATTATGACATAAATGATGAGCCTAACACTTGCTAATAATAAGAGTCTGTGCTGGTGCTTGTTTAAAACACCTATTTATTTTACATTATGCAAAATGTAGAGAGCCCAATTTTCATCTAAAAATGCTGTAATCCCCCCCACCCCGCCTGTCCCCTCCTCCCCCAATCTTGCAAAGGCTAAATTAAAACAAATTAAAATGAATAGGAGCGTAATTAATGTTTAGGCAATGTATTCCAAATGAATTGTTCCAAGTAAAAGTCTTTCTATGAATTAAACAGTGTTTGCATATTTAAAAATGTCATGAATGATGTATGGATTATGCTGGAAGTAATGCAAGCAGGAGATTACGAGGGCACCTTTATTATGAAAACTGATTTTCACATTGAAAACTGTTACCTTTGGGGCCCCCAAGCGCTTCACGGCTCCCTGACGTTTTGTATAGACAATATGTGTCCCTGGCAGGTGTTCAATGCTCACAAGAGGTTTTATAATCATTATAGCATTATTTATTTATTTACCAGGATTTCAGCATTGATTACTAATAAAATGTAAGTTATAATTGTAAACAAACACAGTCAAACTAAACTAATAACACAGAAACAAATGTCTTTCCATGCCTTTTACTGAGTACATGGAGCACATATCCACAGAGCAGGCTAGGAAAAGTAGGTGAACATTTGTGTTAGTCACTACTTTAAGTGCTAATTGGTTATAATGGTACTAATAGGTTTAATGGGTTGAGCCATGCCTTAATGCAAACAATGTTTAGAGGACTTCAGAAAATGTGTTATAGAGACATATTCCCAACTGTGAAGCATGGTGGAGGGAGCATGTGCTGCCTCATATTTTGGATGCATTGTGATTGTTGAAGAAAGAATTGATAAAGGATTATCAATATATTTTACAAGACAATGTAAAGTCAGCAGTCCATGACCTCAAACTGAAGTCAACAAGACAATGACCCAGAGCACACAAGTAATTTTACCAAATAGCTGAAGAAACTAAAGTCAGAGACCTGAACTTAACCCTATTGGGAAGCTGTGAAATGACCTGTCACGGGTATTCAAAAAATATTGATGAACTTGCAGTGAGGAATGGTCCAAAATCCCTCCTCAGTGTATTAATAATAAACATGGAAATCCATGTAATTCCAAAGGGTTTAACTGACTATTTTTGTAACTGTAAGTTAACATGTTTTCTACAGCAGCAGAGGTGGGAATCTGTGGTCCTGCAGAGTTTGGTGATTTATCTTCTCAAGCACTTGTGGTTTGCCACACTGTGCAGACTCCAGCCTTCACCTCCCCACCCGGCTCCGCTTAAATATCATATTTTAGTGCATATTTTCTATGTATTTGCAAACTTTCTTTATAAAAAACTTTACAGTCCACATTTAACAGTTTTATTCCCCAAATATGTTTCAGCAAGCGAACAGTAATAGTGCAATAAAATGTGTAGAAGTGTGATCTCTTTAGAGGATGTGTTGTAATTTAGAAAATATGTTGACCAGCAGCACCTAAACATTCATATATGTAATGTACATTTAAATGAGACCTGTTCTGATTGGCTGCAGTGCACCTTATTCAAACAGCTAAGGCTGAAGCATTACTTAACTTCATTATGAATGGGTGGAGCTTAACTGCTATAGGCTACATACACTATATCGCCAAAAGTATTTGCTTGTCTGCCTTCACACACATATGAACTCGAGTGGAGTGACATTCTGTTTTTAATGCATAGGGTATGATGTCGAACCACCTTGTGCAGCTTTAACTCCTCTGCGAAGGCTTTCCACAAAGTTTAGGGGTGTGTTTAATAATTTTTGACCATTCTTCCAGAAACGCATTTGTGAGGTCAGATACTGATGTTTAGGGGACCTGGCTCACAGTGTCTGCTCTAATTTATCCCAAGGTGTTTAATCAGGTTGAGGTCAGTCAAGTTCTTCCACACCAAACTCGCTCATCCATGTTTATATAAACCTAGCTTTGTGCACTGGTGTGCAGTCATGTTGGAAGAGCAAGGGGCTGAAATTGTCCCAAATCTCTTGGTCTGCTGAAGCATTAAGAGTTCCTTTCACTGGAACTAAGGGTCTGAACCCAACTCCTGAAAAACAGCCCCGCACCATAATCCCCCCTCCACCAAACTTTACACTTGGCACAATGCAGTCAGAGAAGTACCGTTCTCCTGGCAAGTAGAAAACCCAGACTCGTCCACCCGATTGCCAGACGGAGAAGATTGATTCGACACTCCTGAGATCATGTCACTGCTCTAGAGTCCAGTGGCAGCGTGCTTTACGTCACTGCATCCGACACTTTGCATTGCACTTGGTGATGTAAGGCTCAGCCATAGAAATCTTTTCTATGAAGCTCTCTATGCTCTGTTCTTAAGCTAATCTCAAGGTCTATAGGTTTGAGGGCCGGAGCAATTGACTCTGCCGACCTTTGTGTACTATGCCTCTCAGCATGCGCTGACCCCGCTCTGTCATTTTATGTGGCCTACCAGTTGCTGTCGTTGCCAGTAGCTTCCACTGTGTTATAATACCACTGACAGTTGACTGTGGAATATTTAGTAGGCAGGAAACTTTACGACTGAAGTTGTTGAACAGGTGGCATCCTATCACAGTACCAAGCTGGAATTCACTAAGCTCCTGAGGGCGACCCATTCTTTCACAAATGTTTGTAGAAACAGTCTGCATGCCTAAGTGCTTGGTTTTATACACCTGTGGCCATTGGGAATGATTTGGAACACCTGAATTCAATGATTGGAATGGGTGAGTGAATACTTTTGGCAATATAGCGTATGTGGACATATGTAAAAGCATTGACCTTCAAGACATTAGAAAAAATTCAAAAATATATAAGTGATGAAAATTCAACAAGAGCCATTTAGTGTACAATGGAATAGTATTTTGTTCCCTCAAATTACTGGCAAAATAAATGTTTGTTTTTTTAAGTACGCACCCCATGATTGTGCTTCTGTGATCTGCTTGTGCTGGTATAAGCTAAAGCCTCTGGTGGTTCCTGCTGTTCTCTGCCTGGCTGGATGACGTCTCATTGCCTGTGTGATGGATTGAGCTCTCACTATAGACTGACCCCAGGACTAGTGGTCCTCAGCTGCTGTTGTGGCCATTTGACACAAAGGTCTGAGTGCTTTGGCTTTTACATGTTGTTCTACTGCTGGTCACAAACACTCGCTCTCTATATTGTGCTTTATTGCAAAGTCTGTTGACTTTATGAAAATTGAAAATTTCCAATATTTCTGTCTCATATATGAGGGTAGTACACGTCAGAGGGACTTCCAGATGCATGCCTCCTGAGAGTGACCAGCTTTTCAGTGAACGTTTGCTTGTGTATGTGCGAGAGAGAGAAAGAAAGAGAGAGAGACATAGACTAAAGCAAGGGAGTCAATACTCCACAGCAACCAAGCAGACTGAGCAATTAATAACACCATTGATCACCTTTCATGGCCACTGCATGCAATATGGCTTTTTGAAATGAATCTTCCTCTCATATTTAACTCAGCTAATGTCAACCACTGATTGAGAATAATAGAAGCCTCAGAGAGAAATGGCAAAACACACAGAGTCAGCTCGTACACAGTCAACGCACTGCTATGTTTTCCTGGGATTTATGATTTTCTAATATTCTTTTCTATATTATGGAGAAATTCAATCATGAGCAGTTAGCACTTTGTAAAAATTGACTTTGGTGATTGTGTGTACAGTCAATTCTTTTTTTTTTCCTCCAGTATAAAATGAGAGAATGAAATCAAAGTTTTATGTGCTGTGAAAATGAACAAATAAACACGGTGATGAGAAAAGTCCTGCAATAACTTTTTATTTAATTGAGATCATATAAATTCTATCACAGTTTATTTGAGGGGATATAGGGCCCGGGAGATGATATTGTTACAGCGTGTGATATTGTATTAGTGCTAGAAGGGGAAATATCCAAAAACCAAGCATCCAGGACACACGTGACCTGGAAGCCGAGGGAAATTGTATTTGCTTCAGTTGCATGAGACTGCGCCATAAGATTAAAGTTCTTACTACTGGAAGTGTAAGTCAATGGAGTGCTATTAGGACAGGATAGGTTTTGCAGACATATGTCCAGCAACATCAAGTGTTTATGTGATCTACCCATATCCTTCACACCAAAACAGCAGATGTGGCTGCATAATTTGGACTTGAGAGACAACATGTGCGCAATGTACACTATATTGCCAAAAGTATTCACTCACCCATCCAAATTATTGAATTCAGGTGTTCCAATCACTTCCACGTATAAAACCAAGTATCTAGGCATGCCGACTGTTTCTACAAACATTTGTGAAAGAATGGGTCGCTCTCAGGAGCTCAGTGAATTCCAGCTTGGTACCGTGAAAGGATGCCACCTGTGCAACAAGTCCAGTCCAGAAATTCCCTCACTACTTAATATTCCACTACTAAGTGGTATTATAACAAAGGGGAAGCGATTGGGAACGACAGCAAGCAAGCTGTAGGGCACGTATAATGACGGATGCTGAGGCCCATAGTGTGTAGAGGTCACCAACTTTCTGCAGAGTGAATCACTACAGACATCCAAACTTCATGTGGCCTTCAGATTAGCTGAAGAACACTGCATATTCCCACAAACACACTACAAATCATTGTGGAAAACCTTCCCAGAAGGTGCTTTAGCTGCAAAGGGTGGGCCGACATCATATTAAAGCCTATGCTTTAAGAATGGGGTGTCACTTAAGTTCATATGCGTGTGAAGGCAGACGAGCAAATACTTTTGTCAATATAGTGTATGTAGGCTATATGTTACTGCACACAGTATCTTAGCAATGGCTGGCAGAAGTGTCAACCCTCTGATGAATATGTTTGTATCTGCTTGGCTGTGATGTTTTATGTGCAGGGTTTTGTTAATGCAGTGTATAGTAGATTGTGTGTTTTTTGTGTCAAAGTTAATGTCAAAGTTAATGCCTTGAATCTTCATCCTGTTTCTACTTCTATTCTACATTACATATATATATATTCAAAGGTATCAAATACTTGATGAGTTCACATAATCCAGATTATATATACCCATTAAACACTACCCAGTCAAGACTTCTGCCTGTTAGAAGAGAGTGATGCTTTTCACTGCACAGTCACCTACTTTGGTAGTTTCACTATTAACCAAACCCATTGATATAAACTTTGAAAGGCTGATTTTTCATCAAAGTGTCTAGTTCAGGCAGCTGTTCACTATTACTGAGAAGAATTTTACTGAAAAGACAAAACTTTGTTTTGTGTCTAAAGATAAAAAAATGGGTGATTAATGAGAAAATCAGATGTACGTGGACTTATGGATGGAAAATCAGAATTTGACAAAATTCTAGTACAAAAAATATTTGATGCTTCATTTCTGTGTGTGCAGAGCCTCTGAGGCAGAAACTAGTTATTACCTAATGCTAGATATTTGGGCCAAAAAGGCTTGATTTAAACATAGAATATGAGCTGTTACTGCTGAAAAATGAATGCATTCTCCTAAATGGAAATATTTAAGAAAAAGGAAAAAATATTAACTTTCAATAAAAGCTCTTGTAATATATTTTTTCTTTAAACCAAATACTTTTTGTGAATGTCCCACAGTAAAAACAAATAAATATTTAAACATATATATTAAGGCAATTAAACTTACAAGAATTTCACATGTAAATAACACATGGGTTTTTTTTGCACACTTTAGATGTTTACCATATCTTATGTGACACCATGGTGGTGCAGTGGGCAGTGCTGTCACCTCACAGCAAAAAAGGCCTGCACGTTAGATGGGTTTGATTCCTGGCCGGGCGGCCAAGGTTCTTTCTGTGGAGTTTGTGTGAGCAGCTTAAAAAATGAATGAATGATACAATAACAGTTGTTTATAGAAAGCCCTGCTTGAACAGTGCTAAACCTAAATTCTTTCTAATTAGGTAACACTTGTTCTATTAGGCAAACAGTTAATATGCTCAGTGGAAACCAATTGGAAATATGATCCAATTTATCATCGGTGTCCAATGAAAAACAAGTATATCCAAAATTGCAACTTTACAAGAGAGGACAAAAGCCTACTTTACTTTCAATGCAAAGCAATGGAACCAGAAGTTTTTCCAAGCTGTTTTGGAGCACTTTATTTGTCCATTCATCATGAAATTTTCATACAACGTAAGCGATCATTGGCGTGTTCAAATGATGTAGAAAACCCAAAATCAACAAAAAATGGAAATATATATTTTTAATTGGACAGCGACAATCACCATATTTTTATCCTCTAGATGTCAACTGAGCAGTCCTAATCTTGGCTACTTGAGCTTCAGTAAGCGTTCCTCTTACCAATCCTAAGGGTGACGTCTCCTGCCCCGCCCACATAAAACAGTTTCAGAGTCAGAGAAACTTAGAAAGCTAACGCTAACACAGCTCAACCAAAAGCTAGCAAGGTACATCCCTGTAGCTGCTTGTCGGCATTTTGTTGTTTGTCCATCTGTCTGTTCATTTGTTCCTTTGAATGTTTCCCCTAGCACATCCATTTACTTGGCTTTCTTACTTTTACCTAGTTACTGTCACATACAAGCTGGATAATTATAATAATAATGTTATAATAATGTTAGTTCTGTATGAGTGGCGAAGCAGGCTGAGGGGGTTGGACAGAGAGCTTTCAATTAAACTGCTCATTAGCCCCGCCCACACATTTCTTAAGATAGGTCTTATCAGCCGTGTTTATTTATGCCTTCTATTTTTCATTCAAGATTTGTTAGATGTTTTATACAACACTCAAATTTAACATGATAATATTTACACTAAGCTTCCTGAGATCTCAAGATAATGAAGTCAAATGTGCTGTTGATTTTTTCTTTATTTAATAAAGAGAGATGGTAAATAATCTGAAAGTCATCTATTATATTAGCACGCAGTGCTTAAAGAGTCAGAGTGCAACAACATCCCCAAAGACTCAAAGGCCCTAACCTCATTATGGCCAGCCGGCAAGTACCTCGCGCTGGAGCCACATGAGAGTAGGCGTGAATGAGCTACGTGAAAGTCAACACACATACCATCCACCTACCACCACACCGCCCTTAAGCAAAGCACTTAACCTCTGTGTGGTCCAGGGGCAATATAGTAGACCTTGCGCTCTGTTCTATTTGCCTTTGCTCTGTGTTAACATTCAACAGGGATGCAACAATGAAGTATTCAGATGGAGCTTTGTGAAATACCCAAGTAGCAGTTGTAGATGCTATGTGCCAGTGGCACAACAAACATACTTTCTGGCGTTGAATGTGGACGCACTCTGACTTTGCTGTGATGTATTTATACATTTAAGTGAACAATTAAATAAATAAATAAAGAATAAATTGCTTTGTTTCGTGCATATTAATGAATAGCAGCTATATAAACAAAACAAACAAATGAAAATATTGAAGAAAGAACTGAATATCTTTTCATAAAAGAACAGACTCCATTTAGTCACTTAAACAGAAATTTATAAAAAGGGAAAATTCTAATAATGCTGTTAATGTTTTACAACATTTTTGTCTGTAACAAGGTCATTTTACATGAAACTGGTGGAGCATTTTTGTGAATGTGTAAGTATTTATATTTAAATATTTTCTTCAGGTCAAAATATCAAACGCACATTTTTAGATTTGACTAATTACAAATTCAGCTACACTGAAGCCTTGAATGGCCACTTTTAGGAATTTTGTGCCTTTGAACACCAGAGCTAGATTTAGCAAATATCCAATAATACTTGCTTTTGTAAATACAGTTTATGTAGTTATTCAGAAACGTAGCTGGTAAACGAATGTGCTTGCTGTTAGGTAAGGCTTCATTGAGAAAGTCTGAGAAAGTCAGAAATTAGTCAGTGGAACTCTAAGAAGCTAGGTTGGTATAGAGAAGAACATAGGAGAAATGAAATTGAATAATGTAGTTTTATTTGTAAATAGTTAGTGCATATAAATGTCTAGCAAATGAACATTGCTGTTGTCTTTTAGACATTTTGTGGTTAATAGGCCTGTAGAAATGTCTATTATACTAGCTATTGAGAAGTACAGTGCATGCTTACCTTATCATCACGCTTGAACAATACATTGCAGATGTATTTAAGGTTAAACTGATGTATTTAAGATGTTGTTTTTACCTGCTTAAAAGCCCTTCGAATGTTTGGATTGGATAAAGAGCGATGTGATGGTTCACCCAATATAGGCACTTTTGAATTGAGTCGGAAATTACAGTCTGCTGACATTTAACCTCATTACATCATTACAGGGCTCTACATAAACTTTCTGAGCAACGAATTCTGGTGCAAGAACAGAAAATGTAGTGTTATAGCACAAACAAAAATATTGTAGTACTAACATAAAAACTACATAATAATTGTAAGCATTTTTAGTCTTAATATTTGAGATTCCCCACAAGCGGGTGCTATTATCACTCAATAGGGAGTCCTGTGCATCGTATTTGCACCAGATTTCCAGAGCATGTGCAGCAATACTTTTGCAAAGCACAGCCTTGATATATATATATATATATATATATATACACATCACAGTAGAGGTCACTGGAAACAAAGTAAAACAGTGGACAAGACAAGCTACTTTTTATGAACTTCTATGTACAACTGTGCTCCCAGAAATGTAAAGATTAGTTTCCATTGAAAGTCGAGTCACATTATTATGATTAGATTTAGAGCAATCGGACAGCAGCTAGATGGACTGGGAGTGACTGAATAAGGTCCTGATAGGTTGTCACAGGTATCCCACAGCTGCTGGAGGGCACATAGGAGGACGATCCATAGAGTGAACACGACAATTGATGTGGTCCCAAAGACGCTCAATAGGGTTTAAGTCTGGGGAATTAGGGGGCCAGGGTAGTACTTGGAAGTCTTGGTCATGCTCTTCCAACCGATGACATTTCTAGGCTTGTGCCATGTAGCATTGTCCTGCTGGAAAAGCCCATCTGCCCCAGGAAAAACAATCAGCATGTATGGTTGTACGTGATCTGCAAGGATGGATTCATACTCAAATCAGTAGAAAAAGCCTTCTACATGGATGACTGGGCTCAAAGAACACCATGAAAACATTCCCCAGCCCATAATACTGCAACTTATGTGCTGCTGCTGTCGAAATCATATAATCATAGAAAGTTGACTTCACTATATATACATCTAAAACAGAGCATTCAGTAGAGGTGACTGGAAACAAAGCACGACTATGTACAAGACAGGCTACTGTCATGAACTAACAGTATCAAAGAAGTGTCCAGTGAGTTTTATGAGAGTAGCTGAAGACATGTACTGTGGCTAATGAATACAGTCACTGTAAGATGCACAATCCGCAGTTCCTGTCCAGCTACTTTGGGGTTGAAGGATAATAAAACCAATGTATTCCCACCATTCTCCTCCATTCTCCAAAAGAGCAAGTCGTAAATTCTCTAATCGTTCACTGAACGCGCAGTTTTCTCACAGTTTGATTTCTCAGCTCACGCACTAATCTCCGGTTTGCCTATAGAGGCGATAAAGATTAAGTCTTTAAAGGTTGGGTTTCTAGATAAAGATTAAGCCTAATCTAAGATTAGTTTCATGAGTCAATGAGGATTCTCCCTCAGAAGTCCTCTCTAGATCTGGTCCAGGTTTAAAGTGCATACGGAAACAAATATTTTGGTGGTGCAGTCATCAAAGTTTCTCATCACGTAGATGTATACAAAAGTTCAGGACCCCTATTGTGGTCACATGCTTATATGTATGTGGGAGTGTGGTGTAGAACCAATACCTGCGGTGAGTACCCTATTAATCACTCCTATTGGATAATGACCTGTGACATACAGTTTCCATGGAGATGGAGACAGAAGGGTGGGTCTGTGCACGCCGAGAGACAGAGAGAGAGAGACATAGGGGGAGAGAAATAGAGAGAATAGAGAGAGAGAGAAATAGAGAGGGAGAACGAGAGAGAACAGAAACAGCAGGTTGCCATAGAGCCCAGAGTGGGTCAGGTAGGTCACTGGTTATTATAGACAAGTGCTGTTATCCCTCTGGATAGATTACCAGGCACAGTGAGATCGAAGTATGGACAGAGTGACCACCTAGAGATGTCCTGCAATATTTAGCATTCATTAACAAGCTTTCTTCCTCTGTCTTTTCACTGACCACTGAGCTCACACCCCAAAATGGGAGTACAAATCTTAAAACAGACTACATCAGAAAAGACACATTATGTACATAACAAGATACATATGTAGATCTAGTGAAAGAAAACACTAAATATTTTAATGCTATGATGTGATAAAAGCATGACATGAAAAGTGCTGTACATCTGGAGTGCCTAACAACCCCAATATGATATCCAAGAAAGTTTTTTCAAGGTAGTCTAGGTAAAACAACATGGGATTCACCAAGCCGTTTAGATTTGGCTTCCTCTTCCTACATCAAGGCTCATTAAAATTATACTGACCCCCCACCCACGGCTTGAGAACTACCAATGCAAAGGCTTCTCTTGCAAGCTCCAGACCTGCTAGCATAATCAGACCAGTTCAGAATCAAACTTTATTTGCCAAGTATGCTCACACATACAAGGAATTTCTTTTTGGTTACAGTAGCTCACAGTGCACGATAACTGACATTACAGAAGTAACAAACATACCCAACCTAACCATCCTCCTACACACACACACACACACACACACACACACACACACACACACACACACACACACACACACACACACACACACACACACACACAGACACACCTGTAAACTGTAACTGCTCTGTTGCTGGCTGCACAGATTAGCCCCAGCTTCAGAGGTCAAAGGACCTGTGTCTGACAGCTTTTCCAAGCTACGTCAATACAACGCAGGACTGACAACGAAACTAAAAGGTAAAATAATACCAACTGTTTGTGCCAATAAGGAAAACGTAAGTATATAAAAAACTAATTATGCTTTGTGATTCTTTGGCCATTAAGCACTATCTAAACAACTGACAAAGTTGCAGTTGTGTTTCACAATTAGGAGCTAATGACATGAGCATGTTGTGCTAAAGGAAAATGTGCTTTGTACCCATCTGCAGGTAGGCACGCAGAAACCTGACTTCAGAGTTTTGGATAGCCGCTGCAATGCAATCACTCATTTAGTTCAGATCTGGAGGCACATCCCACCCGCTGTGCCACCTGTTGAGAAGGAGGGTGTTGTGGTGCTTTATCCTTGTGATATTTTGAACAAAGCATGTCATAGACATTTCATAAGACCACAGGGATGTCTGTTAACATGTGGAAAAGGGGTATAATATGTTACCCCCTAAATAAATAAAGGGAGCTGTCACTCTGCCGCAGCATAGTAGATTCCTACATAAGCATCCTTTTAAATATCTACATTGCCTGTAAGTGGCTGTGTTATGGTCTGGGAAATGTTTTTGTGGCATTCTCTGGGCCCACTTATCCATGTGGAAGGTACTCTCATTTAATTTGGGTATAAATCCATCTTTGGAAGAGCACGAACAAGACTTCCAAGTACTACCCCAGCTCCCTAATTCCCCAGACTTGAACCCAATTGAGCGTCTGAGGGACCACCTTGATCATCATGTTCACTATAGGGATCCTCCTCCCAAGCAACCTCCAGTAGCTGTGGGATGCACTGCAGTCAGCATAGTTCTAGATACCTGCGAAGACCAACCAGGACCTTATTGAGTCACTCCCAGTCCGTCTAGCTGCTGTGCACACAGCAATACTCACAATACTCTGGATATTGGTTATAATAATGTGGACCGTGTACATTTACGACTCTGTGCATGTACCCTGGAGAAACTTTTAAGCATATGTTTTCAAATGCCAATACGTCTATGAAAAGCATTCAATCCTGTGTCTTTTGACTGATCTGCACATTGTTGCTGTTTGCAAATAGCAAATAATAGCAAATAACTGATGTGAGCTATTCAGCTGTCATCAGTCTTAACCAAAGATCAAAGCTACAATCAAAAACATACAGGGGCCAAAATGTAGGTATTTAAAATTATGCCAGAGTAGAACTGCTTTTAGTCCCTCAATAGAAGATTTTTTAAAGTTTAATGAATCTCCACATCATACAAGAAATACATGTTTTCCCCTAGAACACAGGACCTGTCAGGAAATGAAACTTTTAAAGAATGTAAATCGAAAAGAATATAAGTCTTCACATGGCTTTGGAAAGCTAAAATATCACATCTCTGTTCGCTTCCCCACATATCGTATTTCAGCCTGAGCAAACAACACAGCGAAAAAGGTAGCAGAAGATCCACCAATGGGATCTGTAATATTTATTTATGATGATAAAGTAAAGCCACTCAGTAGTGGCAGCAGCATCTTGAAAGGCAGCTTAGCATTCATGGGAGAGGATTTGAAATGCAGCACTTTTCTAACAAGCCCCCGGAGTGGAGTCTCACTAGGAATGTTTTACTTTCAGCATGGCCGCCAGGGGATCAAATGAGATTGGCTACATTTAGCTTTTAGCCAAGGTCTGAGGAAGGATCCAAATGCTAGTGTCTACACTACTGTGAGTGATGCACACTGCCTGACCTTGTTGGGGAGTCACTGAGAAGATGAGATTCAAATCGCAGGCTATGCTCTTTTTTTCTTTCGCTCTCTTTTCTTGTCAGCGAGAGATCTGTCTCTTTCCTTCTCTGTGCAGTGTTTGGTGTTTGACAGGTTTCTTTCTCTCGCCTCCCCTGATTTCCTTTTCTTACTCTCGCTTTCTCTTTCTCTGTGGGGACTTGATGAATTCAGTCCACGCTGATTCCAAGCTGCAGCTGAGAGTTTAAGAGACCTGAGAGCATGGCAGAACCTCAAAATCTGCGGGTATTTCAGTATACAGCACACACGCACACAAGCGAGCCTGTGGTTTACCTCACTCCATAGGTGCAATGAGCCTAGACAACTGCGGAGTTGCATTGAGCTTTTCTGACACTTGCTTCTGCATATAAACAGCTCAACAGCTCATATAGTGTCAACACGCTGTGCCAAAGCTACTTCTTCTAAAATGTGCACCCTTCTCCCAGCACCTATCTCGCCTGTAATCCACACTGAAAACAAAGTAATGCACTGAGTTTACTTGATTCAGATGTGTACATCATTTCCACATCAATAAAATGTAGAACATCAGCACAAATTTGCCAAAGGTATACAGTTAAGAGTGGATATAAAGCCACAGTTGAAAGCCTGCAGGAATCTACTGTACAGACCTTGGAGAATGTGCTGGATCTTAGCTTTTTTCAGTGTTTCCAACTCAGCAAATATATAGACACTGTGAAAAGTCATTTGTAGAGTATGTCATTTTAGGTATATTCTCTGTAAAGGACGTGTTAACTTATCAAGCTATTTTCACATGACTGTATTGTGTTAATAAGCAGAACCTGACATCGTGTTAGCAACTTGACTTTGTGAGCGCCAGGCAAAACCCAGACAGGGTAATCACCACAGATCATTTTTATCAGGCGTCACCAAACATTTGCAACGTAGCTGAACTCCGAGAACAGAAGCAGCACTAATAAGCCCAAGTGCAAGCATAACACTTAGCAAGTCAAACACTGTATGTCACCACAAAGATGTTTAGGCCCTGGACCCAGGCGTGAACGCATGCAAGCCATTGCCACAAGCTAACTGAGGCTCTGACAGTAGAGGAAGGCACCCCGGGGTGTCAAAAGGAAAGCCTGTCAAGGGGTAGATAGTGCTAATGCTCTAGCATGAGCAAGGCACGAGAGACGCCAGTGGTTCTGTTCTGTGTGATCCTGTAGTGTAGCATAGTGAGGCGAATGGCCTGTGTGAAGGAGAAGCTTTGAGCCAGGTGTGCCCTGATGCCGTTTTTCAATTACTGATGAAAACATTTGACACCACCTTTGACCTGGGATGGCAAGAAGCAGCGCACGCATGGCAGATGCCCTTGTTTGCAAGGTAGACAGTGAATTTAGCAGGGTTGTTGTGGGTGGCAATGGGCTTTTAGAGGCCCAAGAGTAAGAAAAAAGAGGATACAAAATATCAATGATAATGTGGGAGGTCACCAAACTAATTTTGCATTCAGTTCATAGACGACAACCAAAAATCATTGTGTCGGTATGTTTCCTAGGGATTTTCCCACAGGTATCCAGCTACAGGTGCTCCCAAGTCTGAGCTTTCCAGGCCAGTGGTTGGGGAGGGGTGGGGAAGCATTGTGGGCTGTCTTGTTGGTCACAAGTCATAGCAGCCGTTACAAGACATAGCAGTCGTTAATCAGGGTTTAATGTCCCTGTCTATGTCTGGCCACCAGACCAGGTCTGGCAATGCTGCTTAGGCCTCACTATGCCTAAGTGGCTCTCATGTGTTATAGCCAAAATTCACATCCACAGGGCACTTATTTGGCTAATTTGTTAATAATCTGTTGTTTGTCATGCCAAAAGCAAAAGATCAACCTAGTAGAAATCATCATTTGAGACCTTTTTAAAAATAATTATTTATAGCGATAAATATTAGAACTGTAATCGACTGTCATGTGTGTTCTGTCAGCTAAAAGGTTGTGCTGGCTCATAAGCTTTAATACTGGTGCATTACTCTTGGGCTAATCAGTTCTTAGGGATTTCAGCAGCTCACAGAGAGCAACATGTTTTACAAGTTTAAGAAGACATTCATTTCATACAAAAAATGAGCATGTGAGGGAGCTTATCATCATAGACAAAACATTTACACATGTTTACATTTTGTATGCATTATTCAAAAACTGTTGGAGATCAAAATCACTGTTGTAAAATTTAAACTAACTTTGCTGCTCATGAGACTTTGCTGAAATATCTCCCAGCGACAGCTCACACCCTTAACCCACATTAAAAAGCTTTTCATATTTACAGATTCATGTGAATTATGCATTTCAATGTAATCCTGCTGGTAACCACTCTGATTTTGTAATATTGTTGTAATCTGATTGTTGACTTCTTTAGTGTAACTGTACACTTTTTTGTATCCTGATTATGTAACACTTTTACATGTATTTTTTTTTTACCCAGCCTTGCCCACTAAACGAGCTCCATTCCACCAGAAAGCTCCTGTTTGGACAATGCATTCCGCTTCTCTGGGACCTTGTGAGGTCAGCTATCCTGGATGAAAGGGCAGAGCTGAGAGGGAGCTGGGTCCTGTGTGGAGGCTTCCCTCAGTTCCCACAGTGATACAGTAGTGTAAAAGGGGTATGTGGAGCATTTGGATAATGTACTGTTTCCCATTTTCAGTAAGAAAGTAGATCTGCCACAACATTGTCACAGCCTGTGGTGAACTGCAGGGTACTGGTGGTCTGACCAACAACATATTCTCATGGTCTATGGCCTGTACCAATTGTGAAAAGCAGAGCCGTCAGTGACTAAGGATGCCTGTAAAGATACAGATGCCACTGTTTACAGGCCCAAGCCTCACGCACACTCATAGAGAGCTGCTGTTCAATTAGACTGAGGGCCTAAGAGGCAAAGGCAACAGCGCAATTCTGCATCTATGAAATCAAAGCCCCTAACGCACTGGCCAAAGTGCAACATGGTGACATGGGTTGGACCAACAACAGTGATGAGGTGAGCTGTGCATTAAGGTCATACACAGTGCTAGTGCACACTTGAGATCACACCCACGGGTCATCCTTACACAGCAGTTGGTAGCATGTAGCTGTGTTGGTGAAGGACTGTGGGAGGAGTGCCCGGGAAGGAGGTGAACTAAGCAGAGTTGGGCTCGGAGATGCCTAGAATGCCATCCTATTAGACTGGAGTAAGGTAATCCCACTTGTTGATAAGCACAAGTCACTTGTCACTTGTTGTGTATTTCATCAGTGAGCCCATGTTCATGACAAAACCTGGAATGCCAATCAGTACAGAGACTGTGACGTTCTGAAAGCAGCTGGGGGTGCTTAGCCATCACCAGGTTTGAGATCCAGGGTGAGGTGTCCATTGGCTCAGTGATGCTGGATTCGAACAGCTCCCACAGCTCAGCCATGACCCCATCATGGAGAGCCAGAGGGATGTGCGTAGTGGCTGGATGACTGGGATTACAGATGGGTTGAGGAGAGGCTGGTGGGCGAAGACAGAGAGACAGCTCATCAGTGCAGGCCATTTTGTTGCCTCAGCGTGCCAACAGTCATAATTGCAGAGCACCATGTGTCCAGGAGGGAGGACTCCAGAGTGATGAAGAGGCCCAAACCCACCCCTGGGTGGCATACATTAATGCCAATGCTATATAAAACCTTGGTTCCACATTGAACCATCATGAGGAGGCATACAGGGACATAGAGATCATGCTTTTTTCAAAGTAGATAAAATGTTGGATTTTACAGCAGCTGTTATTTGCAGCTGTTATAGTGATCATGCATTACTGACCAGGTCACTGCTCATGGTCCTTGGACTGTCCGGGGCCCTGTAGGGTCTGAGACCACAAGGCTTAAGGTGGCTGAAATTCTTGGCACAATCCACTGCAGATGTAAATATTACTTGAACAAATAATGAAATATATGAAATAATTAAATGCAAAGTTTTCAAAACAGAATGAGATATTGCAGATTAATGAGGACAATGTTGTCATGCCAAAAGTCATGGGATAGCAGTATGCAAATTGATTGTTACCTCAGGGGATGGCTTGGCAGCACCCACACCTGTATATGTGTTGAGATGTTACTTTTTGAGTGAGGTTGAACACCGGCCAGCATGCTTATGGCAAGGCAGCATGAATAGTGGAAGCCAGACAAAAGGAACTTTCCATTTCCGAATTTCAGCAGGTATTTAACATTTCTTCATACACAGTATCACGTGTGTACTGGGAGTATATCACAGAAGGCATTACCACCCACAGTGGACAGCGCAGTGGCCACCCACGGGTGCTTAATGATCGTGACCAGCAACGTCTGGCTAGAACTGGCCGTGTGAACAGACAAGCAACTTTGCCAGAAATCACATCCACATTGAAAGTAGGAGGTCCCAGACCCATATGCCGCAGGTCAGTGCAGCGTTCTTTCACTTCCATGGGTTATGGGAGCAGATTGCCTTTTTTGTAAATGCAAGACACCAGATACACCACCTCACCAGGGCTCATGAACTGGACTTTAGACGACTGGCAACAGGTGACATGGCCCAATGAGTTATTGTTCCAATTGTATCAAGCCGATAGTAGGGTTTGTGTGTGGCGAAAACCCCATAAAGCCATGGGTTCTATTTAGGACAGATTAGGGAACCAGTCTTGTGACCACAGGGTCACAGGATCAGTTCCCTGGACACAACTGATATACTCTTGAGCAGGCAGAAGCAGCTGACGCTAACGGTAAACATTGTTGGCGGGATGCCAGGAGAGAATCCCTTTCACATTTCTTTGCACGTTTTTCGCTTTATAATCTGGGGCTTTTGTCGTCCTGTGTGGGAAAACTGGCCACTGCACTGTGTTTTAGCCAACGCTTAAAACCAACAGCATCGAGACTGAAGTGAGGAGAGTAGAGCTGCGGGTCTTTTGGTAGCTGTGTTTGTCCACACGCTGCTTCACAAACTATTTTCCTTTTTTATCTTTGGGAAAGCTGTTTACACTAATATCAGTCTTCCCACCGCCTTTCCACTGGAAATAACTTCCAACGGCAACACAATGTGGCATGGTTTTCTTTAAGCTAGGTTAGCTAACTTTCATTCACTCCTTCCAACCGCAAGTTTAGCGCGCTGCAACCATTTGACATCATCTAGCCAGCAGGCACTGCGCGTCAGAAATAATGGCTGCGTCCATATGTCAAATATTTAGAATAAAAGTATTAATGTATAAATAATTTTTTTTACATCGTGTCTGAACAGTTTTGAGTCATTACACCATATTAAGGCTTACAAGTGTTACCAGCCGGGGTTCCCTTTAAATGCAGAAGTCAAATTCTTCTGTGTGCAAGAACAAATGGCAAATAGCTCTAAATTCAAAATCAATTTTAACAAGGCACTGTGTAGGCTGCTGGTTGTTCCATACTGGTGCCTGCACGTTCATCTGACATGAGACCAATCAGGCTGTGGTGAAGAGGTCCATTCGCACCTGAGATCTTTACCAAAAAGCTGTGGGTGGATATCCAGACAGCATGGTTCAACATCCCTCCAGACGTCTTCCAACCACTTCAAGGCCATGCCGAGCTGCTGCACTTTGCCAAGCTAGGACTGATCCTACAGGTTACTAATTTGTGTCCCATAACTTTTGGCATGTCATTGTGTGTTACACACACTAAAATGAAACTGTGCAGTGTTTATAGTGCATTTGGCATATTTTGGTATTCCCACCATGATACTGAGTTTCAGTAACTAGTTCATTCTATAATGTTGTCATAATCTGATAGGTGGTTTCCGCCATAATTACAGTCCAAATGACTGATATATGTGCAATAAATGCTTGTAACCATGTATCCCCCAAAAGAAGAACCACCGGGTTTGCGTCTGCAGAGTCGGCACTACGGATGTGGGTGTGGACACAAGGAGGCTAGATTACAAGTTCAAGTGCACCCGTGATTTATTTGATTCCACACAAAACAAAAGAAAAACTGTATCCTCATCACAGTAGTTCTCACCTCGCTGTTACTAGCAGCTAACAGCATATCACAGGGCTTAGACACTGCTCCTCCTTCAGCTAGCTGACAAGACCAAAGGTGAAAGAACACCGGGCACTCTTATCGCCAAAGCCCCTCCCCGACTAAACTAATAACTCGCCTGAGGATCGATGATCAGAGACGTTAACTTACATACACCCACATACATATACACACACACACACTTCTGCACAGCTGTTGACTAGTCATAACTTCTATATACATATTACCGGTAAGTATTCATTTATTAATTAACTTCTTTTTCTCTTTTAGGACACAGAGGCCCCTCTCCCTCCTTAAAGGTGGATCCGCCCAACAGGGACAAGAAGCCTTGGTTCCCTTTACCTCCCATTTGCCCTTCTATACAGGACATCAAGGTAGGTACATACAACATTTATACCTACTACAAGTTAGCTAATCTGGTTATTACAGTTCCTCTCAGTGATGGGCGTACCCTGCACCATCACACTGCTGTAATGTTATGTTCAGTTCATGATAGGACTGATAAACAGGACGGTGCTGTCGCAAAAATAGTTTAATCATTCTTTTAATCAGTATGCATGAAGATTCAAGCATATGGTACTAGAAGCTTGCGAGATCAGTCATGTTTGCCTGTACCTTTACATGCTGTACTACATAACGTAGCAAAACTGAAGGCCCCCAGACATCTGTGGAAGCATATTGGAGCTCTCATATGAAAATAGTGTTGTATTGTATCGTATGTGGAATTTGTTTCTGGTACATTACTGTAATTCCGCACTTCGTTTTCAGTGTAAGTAAATCGAACAGCAAAATGATGCTATAATATTTTTTTATTCATGTGGGTACACATTTCAATCAAGTAAATTCAATGCATGTCTTTCTTTACCGTACTTACATAAAATGTGCTATTCTGTAGCTCAAATAAAAATAGTGATGAATTTGGATTTTGGAACTGAGATGAGACTGCAGAGATGAATCTGGTGGAATGGTCTTTGGGGAGCAAGCCTTCCACTTTATCCCTTTAATTACACTATTGGATCCAGTATAAGGATCAATTAATTGAAGTGGCTCTGTGCACACTGGATTAGGCTGCTTGAGGATCATAGAGAGCCATAAAGCAGATAATACGAGCGCTTGAGTGTCTCAGGGGAAGATAGCGTGTGCACACACACACACACACACACACACTTAGACACACATATACATGAACGCAGCTATATTTTACACTAGATTTCTAATGCCTGATTTTTATGTACTCAGAAGGACAGTTATATGTTATGTTGTCTTATCAAGCAGCATAAAATGTGACAGAGCAGGTGATTTAGTATAGTTGAGCATTCATGATTGAGGCCAGTGAGGGTGCTATGTTGCTGAAAGGTTAGCAAGGTAAATAAAAGATAGTAAGTTTAAGAGTATGCCGTAAAGGGATCCCAGCTCAACACTGCAATGTGTTCATGAAAGTAACAAGCCACAGAGGCTGTGTATTGCAGTGATTGTACCATAGTTAATGGGGTGTTAGACAGTGCAAAATAATTACATTTATCTTAATAATATTGGCGACGAACAGATTTTCCACAAAGCAATGTAGTTTGTTAATAATAGGTTAGGGTTGCAAAGCAATAAAGCTGTTTAATATGCTTCCATGAATGACTTTAACTTTATGATAAACCAAATGCATTACCACTGACACATTCACAGCTTATGGGACTATGGAATGCTACTGTGTGTCATGAAATCCCAGCCCTGATCTATACAACTTAGGAGGAGGCATAGTCATTGTCCAAAAAAAAAAAAAACAACCCACATATCTCTATTATTCTACATAATTTTAATAATACGGTCCTTAAAATGTAAAGTGTCATGATGAATGGACTGCTGATGAATGGACTGTTAGAAATTCCCCAAACTCACTTGGAATAAACCCTCATGTTAAAAGTTCAGAATGTCTACTTTTAGTTATTATTTTCGAGATACTTGTTTTTTTTTCAACACAGTTTTGTTGTTGTCATCTCTCAGTAGCCAATTAGATCTAAATAAACCATCCAGCAGATCCAGTTAAAGCAGTGATTTAGCTTTACAGACTCTCCCACATGGATGTGATTTCATTTTGAAGAAAATCACTGGTGACATATCAGTCACAGGCTTAAACCGGACTAGCAAATTCCAGCGTGACTTTTGAAATTAGAAAAACAGAATTTTCTTTAAAATGTTTGTTGAAATACTGTAAATGCTTTTGGAAAGCAGTGATGACAAGATCAAACATATAGCACACATAGTGATATAAATCATTTAGCATCAAGTTGCAAAAAAAACAAATAAAAATATATATGACCAGCCAGACAATCTCAGATTGGGTTATATCGTCGCTGTCCAATGGAAAACAAGTATCTTCAAAACTGCAACTTTACAGGAGAGAACAAAAACATGCTTTACTTTCAGTGTAAGTTAATGGAACCAGAATTTTGGAGCACTTCTATTGGTCCATTCATCATGAAATTTTCACACAATGTAAATGACCCCTATATGATACATGTTTTTTTATTGGACAGCAAAGCAATGATATATATGACAAAAGCTGTAAAAGAGAAGCCAGTAAAGAAAAAAAAATAAAATAAATAAATCAATGTACAACATACAGAAGCTATTTGTCCTCTTGACCTCTGTGTGATATACTTGAGCCTGTGGGTCAGAGAGTGTTTGCAGACAGAGACTAATGCTTTATTTGCACACGACTAAAAACTGCTTTTACAGAAGAAAATGCAAATATCTTTATAGTGTTGCTATGCAAAATAAAATAAATAAATAAATAGATAAATAAATGCCATTATTAAACACAGTGTAAGTTCTTACAGTGTAAGAACATCATGATAAATAGACCTTTTAGTATTTTGGATTTTTGGACTGTACTGTTCTGGATTTTACTCCATCAAAAGTTTATCTGTTTACTTTTGGCAATCCAATGACTACCACCATGCATTGTTGCCAGCAAACTGATTTTATAGCTACTACGCAATGAAGGTGGAACAAATGCAAAGCACCAAAATATATAATATTTTAGTATTTTTTAATAATGCTTGTCTTTAACAAAAATATGATTTGTTCAACAAAAAATACAAACATCAACATTGGTTAATTTACTGTATCATAAACTTTCACAGATAAACAACAACCTTCTATTGTTTTCTTGCCCCACAAGTACACACAGATCTGTTGTCCTGTAGCTTTGCCAACGCCAGATAAAACAATGGTTTGTCAAGGAAGGTCATGTGGCCTATGAAAGTATATAAAAATCAACCAGAGGACAAATACAATAGGATTCCATTTTCGTGATATGGAAATCGTGTTTGGTGTGCAAGAGTGCAGCAGTAATATGTGTTTGAATACATTTATTGACATCCAAATAAATTGCGCTTGGTAAAGGCCTTTAATGAGCATAAAAACCCGGGAATGATTTATTGTCATACTAAAGAGACTACAGCTCTATTTATAATATCCTGCATTTGTGAAGTCTTGGCTGTTTACAGCAGTGTCTGCACTCCCTGAGGATTTGGGCCCCAAGGCAGAGGCTGGCCACACACACACACAGAAAGAGAACACCTATCTACACCCCCTCAACCTCGCTTGTCTGCATGGTTGTCATGGTTAATTAGCCATGCCACACACGCACACACACACATGTGCACATATGAGCAAATGCATTAAGATGCACCAAACAGAAAGAGAAAGGGAGAATGCTGGTTTGCTTTTTAAAGCATACGAATGAATGTATGGGCTGAACAGAGCTGTTTTTAGTCTTTCTCCAATTCTGTCAAACTGCAAAAATAGATCAGTGTCTCTACATTGCATTCAAGCTAGTAAGAACTGACTTCAGCACAGCAGAAACTGATAAACATACAGCATACCAGCAGGTCAGACATTTTCATTAACATTAACTTGGGTTTCAGTGCATGTCAGTGATCATCTAGCATCTTTATATACTTAGAACATTACTCACTCCAGATGGCTTGCATGCAGTCCAAGCTTAAACTTAAAGAAAGAGTTGTTGAAGTCACTTTTTTCCAGACACTGATTGTCACTGAAAAACATGCTGTGCTATAATCTACACCTTTCCCAATTACAATAAAATCATAGTGTGGAGAAAAAAATGGAAACCAAACACACGAGTTGTCACATATGGTTGGTTTTTAGTCCAAACATTTAGCCCAGACCTTCTTTTTGAGCCTGTGCTTGACACAATAATATGTAAAGACGTATGACAAGGTCTGAAAAAACTCCTGCGAATTCCAACCTGACACTGCTGAATTATTGTTATTGCTACGTAATTGACAAGGTGCAGCTTTAATAGTCTTCGTATTTACTTCATATGTCACAATATAACATCTGTCCATGTACCTCTGGTCTCTGATTGCTCAAAAATAATTCAAGAAAAAAACCCTGCAAAAAGTAGAACAGAAAACAGAATAAAATAGTTCCAGGACATATGCTGTTCTTATATTATATTACTGGCAAAATGCAGTTTTTTGTCCCGGTATAGCTGTGGTAGCTCTGGTGTCTGTTGCTTCGGTTTCTCCTGACCGTGGGAACTTGCATCACAGGATAGTCACCCTACACATCTACATCTATTACTGTAAGAAGTAGACGTCGAGGGAATTAGCCTGTATCCAACAGACTGTAACAAATGTAGAGTCATATCAGCTCAAAATTGAAAGAGTGTACTTCAGAGCTTTTTGGAGTTATCCTGAATGCAGTGGAGTTCACCCTTCTCAGACTTCACACTTCTCAGTCACACGTTCTTCTAACATAGCCTTAGTGCAGCTCACTAAACGGTAAACATTGACATATCCAGTCACTGGTGATGGGTAAAAGACTTGACAACAAAGACTCAGGTTGTTTCTCCTTTTAATTTAGTATTAAATTAACTCAAAACTTTCCCAACAGCCAGTGAACCACCTCAACTGGCTCCCTTCAACGTGGAGGAGTAGAGACTCTAGTTTGAGTTCCTCCCAGAGGACTAAGCTCTTCACCCTGGTAGAGTGTGAGCTGCCACCCTGTGAAGAGTGTTTTCTATTCTAAATATAAAATTGTATATTTGTAGTAGTACTACAGTAAAATGCAAGCTAAGCAATTTTATATTGAAGTAATATATTTTATTATATTTGTATTACAATATATATATATATATATATATATATATATTCTAATTTTATTTTATAAATATTTTATATTATTTGTTTTCATTTACAGTTTATGTAGTTGTGTCTTTATATATTCATTTATTTATATCTTTCTTATGAGAAATATGCTATTCCAACATTGTAGTATCTATTTCCATGGGCCTGACAAGAATCTACTGGAGTCCAGCATAAATTTTGGTCACATGATGGGATGCATTCATTCATGCATGGGCATGCACTTGTGAGCATACATACACACCTCCACACACACACATGTACACACACACATAAACTAGGTATG
Organism: Megaleporinus macrocephalus; assembly: GCA_021613375.1. Classification (NCBI taxonomy): domain Eukaryota; kingdom Metazoa; phylum Chordata; class Actinopteri; order Characiformes; family Anostomidae; genus Megaleporinus; species Megaleporinus macrocephalus. The sequence goes on along the minus strand of CM038708.1, from coordinate 21,980,599 downwards.
TAATGTGATCTCGGTTTCATGGCTGTGCTGGCAGATAACTGTAAGTCTAGTCATATTTGTTGGTCTGCCTGTCTGTCAAAAAAAAAAGTTTCAGCACAAACACACACACACTCTCTCACACACACACACACACACACACACAGTCCTGTCCAAATGAGAATAGCGAATGTTGTTGGTCAGTATTTTTGGTGACAACATGTGTTGGCATTCCAATGAAGCTGTTAAAAAACCACACACTCGCATACACACATGTGCTCTCACACACACAGACACACACACACACACACACACACACACACAAACACACACACACACAGACACAGCTAAACCAAGAAAATAAACAATGCAAGGTGATACAAGGCCTTGCAATCCTTCATAAATAGTGCACCCTGCTGCAGGATAGCGAAAGATAGAGGCGGCAAATCAAAATGAGTCAGGCCTGCAGAGACACAAACAAACCTGGATTCTATCTACATCACTACTGGGGTTTGTTTCCTGAATCTATGTACATTTGTTTCATCACCTGCGTTGGTAGGATTAAGGCAGGTAAGGAAGAATAAGTCTCATATAGCCTGACATACAACAAAGTAAAAATGTTCATTTTTTTTACTGTAGGTGGTTCGGCAGCCTGGAATGAATGAGACATGACTTGACTTTGATGGAATACACAATTCTGAAGGTAAACGATGAAACTAAAACAATAAAATTAAAACAATGAAACTAGTCATTCTCAGTTCTTCAAGGGTTCTTTAGCAAAGAGAATGGTTCAGAACTACATGTTCAATATAGAACATCTATATACATAAGGCGTTAAAGGGTTCTTTGCATCCTGAAAGTGTTCTTCAGATTGGAAAATGTGCTGTAGAGGGTTCTTTATGGGATCTATTTGAAAATGGTTCTCTATAGCACATTATTTGCCTCCAAGAACAGATTACAGGGCAAGTTGTTGTAATTAAATCTGCAGGGATATTTTTCCATGCTACAACTACAAATATATACTCTTCAGTCCACAAAACCTACATGCAGCTCACATGTCCAGTTTCGGTGGTGTAGTACAAATTTATCTTTTTGACAGTTACGCTTCAGATCCATAGCACTGAGCTGTTCCGCATCACTTCATCATCTGATCTCGACATCACTGCAGAACCCATGTATTTGTTGATAAATGTATGGATTACACGTGGATTTTTATTTTATATATTCCATTCCAAGGCTTGTTGACTAATTACATTATAAACGAAGGCAAATTACTTAGGAATGGAAGTCTGTACCCACCAGTTGTTGCTGGATTTTGAAAAGTTCTATAGCTGTCTATACTTTTAACATATTCTTATGTTGTTACATATATTAAATGTTAAAAAACTAAAACAAAAATGTTTCTACCCAGATTCCTTTCTATTTGTATTTATTTATATAGCATATGTGAGATTTTGTCCACTACGCAGAAATCTCTGTTTTCCTTATTAAGTCTCCCCTTACGCTCTACGAAATGTCTTCTGAATGACCTGAAGTTAATTTAAACCTCTGCATATCCCTAAAAATCTGCCAGAGTAAGAGATTGAATCTTTCAGGGTGAAAGCTA
>CM038708.1:21289017-21374017 GCA_021613375.1 Megaleporinus macrocephalus | reverse complement strand
TCACCAACTGGCCTTAATGACACTGTATGGCCATGTCGTCATCTGCTGGGCTTGAGGCAGATTGCCTTGCCATAAAATATGGGATCTACTAAGTAGGGTTGTGTGATGTTGACAAAAAAATGATATCTTGATATTTTCTTTATTTTGTTGATAACCATAATAAACTATAAAATGTGTTTGTTAAAGTCTTCTATTTTACTAGCTTCTAAAAGAATATTAATATCCATCCATCCATTATTTTCTACTTTATCCCGCCAGTCAGGATCACTGGAGCCAATCCCAGCATCATCGGGCGAAGGCACTTTTTAAAGTGAATGACTCCGCTGAAGTTTGCTGTCAGACACTTTAGCTGGTTTAGGTTTGTCTTGGACAGCGGGCTCCTGAAGCTCTTCAACAACAATCGCTTCCTTACAAAGTCTGCAAACTGTCGTCTTCTGAGCAACGTCAGTCTTTAAACTCAAACCAGCTCCACACGAGTGAGGATGATCCTCGCCTAGGAGTTAAATCTAAGGTGGTAGACTGCGAGGCTATGTGATAGCTATGCTAGCTTTAGCCTATGTTTGCACACAGTATGGGCACTCTCAATGCATACATGCAGCAGCCTATACTAAAGCATGAAGTAGTGAATGTGTGGAGTCGAGGCGTTTGAATCATTGTTTTTTCCCCAGTCAGTAATAAACTCGATAATGCCAGCATGCACATCAGTAACACGGCAATTAAGATATTACTGTAGACAATATATCCCGCACACCTCTACTGCTAAGCCATAAACTATATAGTGGTCATCTATCTGAAAGGCTTTAGTAGCTGGACATTGTAGGTAAGAATTACTTACTACACAAGTGACCCAAACTTTTAATTTGTAGTGTATCTAATGGCTCCTTATTTGGTATCTGTATGTTTACATGAGCATTTTGAGACCCCTAGTTTATATAACAATGTCTCTCCTAGACATCGACAAAACCAGACAGGTTGGAAACCTACTTTTGCTGGACTACATGGACAAATCTGCACCCTGCCCTAATAATGTGAACTTTACATCCATATACAAACATCACTTGGTAGACAATTTGATAAAAACTCTCATTGTGTGCTTTCTTATCAGGCTGCTACAAAATAAAATATTGGTTGGTGGCGCATGGATGGAATAATCTGAACTGCAGATCCGACAAAGAAAAATTAAGTATTTCTTTATCTTTTACTATGGCGCCCAACAAGGTAGACAGTCACCAAACATTCAAAAGTGTGTGTTGCTTGCTTAGTTTGTGTTTGTTCAAGTGTGTATGCCTGTCCGCATGCATCTGTTTCTGAGATATTAGTACTGGATGGCATCTCTAACAATTTAACTCCAATCTTCCACAAAATTAATCTCCTCAACTGTGGCAATTCTTACATCAGTTAACTCCAACCCTAAAATGTCATCAGCAAATTCCATCATTCCCCCCCCAAAAAAAAAACCAAAAACCTATCACAAATTAAATGCTGCATTTTTTTCTTTTGGCCTCCATGTGCACATAATTACATAGTGCAAATTTGCAATTATCCTCAGCCAATCTGAGCCTGATTAGAAAACACACTCAAGTGCAAAATAGATCTATTATCCAGTCCTAATTTGCAAAAGGGGGTAACACGGTGCACGCTATTGGCAAGCCTCATGCGTATACCCGCTCCGTTCCCCCCACAGCTTCAATCCCATCACAGCCAGTTAATAGTTTTTCATAACCAGGAGGAAATGATTCTAATAAACAGGCTGAGCACTCATGTATGTAACATGGCCATTTTTAATGCAGTGCTACAGCTGCTAGAGATATCACAGCACTGCCAAATGATTATTCAGAGTTTAAAAGGTTGTAACCGACGCCGTTGACTTTTAAGTGGTATAATGTTCATAAAGAAACTGAATTCTCACTGGGCTCACTAACGTATTAACCTGCTTCTATTTAATGACCCAATGTCCCGCAGTAAACATAAACGTTCGAATGTACCCTCTTCTAGAACACAAAAAATACTGACAAGCCAAACGAACTATTGGGAATGGCTAGAGAACATCCCAGTACAGCGTGCATGGAGAACATTCTAGATCTATGAAGTGCACCACATGGTAAAGAGATGTACTAAGTGTAATGGCTGGTTGGTGTATTTGAAAAATATATTTGTGTAATTTGTTTTCCTGTCCTGTCTATTACAGTTGTGTTCAAAATTACTCAACCCCCATTGCAGAAGTGTTTTAGCAAGTTTTACATTTATTTTTTATCTTGTTCAAATAGGGACTTGTATAATGCAACTTAAATTACAACAACATTTTTTTCTAATATACCAACAAATGTCTTTTTTGTGATTTCCTCATTGACACAATTATACAATCCCCTTAGACCCATACATCATTAGTACTTAGTAAAACTTCCTTTGGCAGTAATAACGTCCTTTAGACGTAAACCATAGCTTGACACAAGTTTCTTGCAACGATCAACTGGTATCTTAGCCCATTCCTCATGGGCAAAGACCTCCAGTTCATTGACATTCTAGGGCTTGCGTGCTGCAACTGCCTTCTTCAAGTCCCACCAGAGATTTTCTATGGAATTTAAGTCGGGTGATTGCAATGGCCACTCCAGAATCTTCCAGCCCTTCTTCTGCAACCAAGCCATGGTAGAATTGGAGGCATGCTTGGGATTGTTGTCCTGTTAGAAGGTCCAACGTCTCCTAAGCTTCAGCTTTGTCACTGACTGCATGGCATTTCCACCCAAGATCTCCTGGTAGTTAACTGAATTCATGGTACCTTTCACACGGTGGAGATTCCCTGTACCTGAGGCAGCAAAACATCCCCACACCATGACTGACCCACCGCTATACTTCACAGGAGGCAAGATGCCCAAAGAGTTCCAATTTTTCCAGTTTCCACTGTGCCTTTAGCTTTAAATTAGCAAATTATGCTTCCAGTTGTGTTTCTTGAAATGTTTAATGTCTTTGCTATTGTTTTATATCTATATCCTTGCTCATGAAGAGAAATGACCTCCTCTCTTGACTTCTTTGACCATCCTATGGACTTCACCATGTTGCAAAGACACCATTAACTGTCTAGAAGGAGCTGAGAAACCTTTTAAATCTGCTTATTTGTTGCCTGTAATGAATCTGTTCACATCTACAGGTGCTTTTAATGCCTGATTGAAAACTCTGTTCTTGAGAGTGGTAATCTTTAAGGGGTTGAATAATTTTGTTAATGAGCAAATCACAAAAAGGACATTTGTTGGTATATTAGAAAAAAATATTGTCGTAATTTAAGTTGCATTTGTTTATTATACAAGTCCCTATTTGATCTGATTGTGAACAAGATAAAAAACTAAATGTCACACTTGCTAAAACACTTTACTGCACTGGGGGTTGAATAATCTTGAAGACAACTGTATTTGCATGATGTGGATTTATTGGACTGCATGCTTATTGTCTTGTATATTTATTGTATATTCCATCCTGTATCTACACTTTATCATAGTCCTGCGTAATGAGCTGCTGTCGTGTTTTGCACCACATTTCGTTCCAGTGTAAACAAGATATAGTGTGGATTGACAATAAAGAGTATTTGACTTGACTTGAGATAAGAAAATAACAATTCTGTACAGGTAACCACACGCGTTTACTACCTGCTGCTCATCATATAGAATAGCATACATCATTACTGTAGTCATCCACAAAGGATCAGGTCTACAGCTTTGAATAAGAAGCCAATCTCAGTCTTGCTCAAACACCTAACACTAATCAGTTTTAAGTGACAGGTGAAAATTGATGTTGGGGAACAAAAAGGATTTGAATTTATTTACTGATGTATGTGTTGCACCAAAGTTTCACGCCTACATAGCTCAGTACTATCTGAGAAGAAGTGATTCATTCCAGCCGCAGCCTATGCAAATTAAGAAAATGTTCTACAACAGTAAGAATGGAAGAGAACATTCTAGACCAGCATAAACCACAGTATATTCTAGATTCTATATTCACAACAAGCCAATGTCTGGATTTGGGAGAGCATTAGGATCAGTGTGGTCTGGGCTTTAAGTATGTGTAAACATGAGTCATACCTAGTTCTCCATTCTCAATGACCTCAAATGTGGTCCAGCGATCGTGCAAGTGTGCCTCTATGCCTTTCAAATCCAAAGTGCTTTCAGCCAGCTCATGGGAACTCATGGTTGGAGAGACCTAATGTATATAGAAGTATCATCATCATCATCATCATCATCATCATCATCATCAATGTCATGACGTCCCATATTTGAGAAGATCATACGCTGACAGAAAGTGGATGGAAACTGCACACACACACACTTTGATATGGTTTCACACCTGTGTACCTGCAGCGTTCCTCTACTGCTGATAAAACACTATTACTCACACAATTAAATAAGACACTTCTTTGATTAACTCCTCTTTGATTTGGTTCGTGACAGTTATCGCCCCAGGTTTAACACACACTAAACACAAACACACACACCTTGATTAAACAGCAGTTTTCTGGCTCTTTCTTTTCCAAGTAGACCTCAAAGATCAAGTCACCAGCTGGAGAGAACTGAGAATACACACAGAATTGAACAGTTAAACAGACATCCTCATCAATGCCGGTATCAGACTACACAATATTTTTTTTTCTTTTCTTTTGACAGTGTTCACTGTGTCAGATTAGGCAGATCAGTGCCATAAATTCATGCCATGTCCGGGCTGGAAGACTCCAGAAACTGTTTACGTCCTACATATGTGGACGGGGAGGAGGGTAAACAAACTGTCACTCATGCTACAGAGTTGCTGAGTGTGAGACTGGTGATTCTGTGTGTCACAAAGAGGACAGTAGAGGCTGTTTGTCTTTCAGCTTTTGAGGTCACAGACATTTAAACATATCAAGAACAGTTTCACTTTCACAGAAGGGGCTGTTGTGCGCTGTTAGTCTGAAGCTGCTCCGACCGGCACTTAGCTGTCAGCCTTTTGGTGTGTTAGCGGTTTGTGTTTATAGCATTGTTTTGTGATGCTATTGTAATATATAAGACCTGTGGCTTGTTGTTCCACCTGACAGCTGCAACATCAGTTTACATACGTGCACCAGAGTGCACTCTGCCCTTGTATTGGTAGATATCAAGGATCAGATCATAGGATGTGTCAAAATGGATGGAAAAAAAACAACATTTTGACATCACAGGGGCCCCAGACGCACACTGCTGGTCTGACAGCTACTACAAGATCACGTAAAAATCAAGCTGAATTAGTTTAGTCTGATTCCAGCATAACACTGTGTAGAAAGTATGATTATAGCAAGCTTATACTGCAAATGCTGCACAACTACATCAACATGTACAACCATGTCAGGATATTTATTAGAAGCAGGAAAAGGATAAATAAGGATGTCTGCAGTTTAAATGGTGGTCATGGCTGACTTCCCGCTGGACAGGGGTCAGGCAGCTGGCCATACTGTTTTGTCACAACACTGAAAGATGTTTGCCAATACCAGCCAGACACTACAGAACCATTTCAGCTCACAGGCTGATGCGTGTCTTCACCTTTCATTACCATGCAGTAGCACATATATGCTACTGCTGTAATATTTATTTTACTTAATGTTTAATGATGCTTTAACGGAACTCACTTACTGCTACTTTAAGTGCCACACACACACACACACACACACACACACACACACACACACACACACACACACACACACACTGATATAACTCTGCTGCAAACTTATAAGGCCATTACAACTTTTATTTGTTTCGTTTATTTTAGGAAAATAAAATACTTTAATGTTTCTGAAAAAAAAGGAAAAAGAAAGAATAAAACGAAAGAAAGAACAAAAGAAGGCAAGGCAGAAAAGAAGGTCAGAAAAACAATGCACGAATGAAAGGAAGAATTCAAGAAAGAAAAAGAAAAGAAAGAAAGGTCAGAAAGAAAGAACTTTAGAAGAAATGTAGAAAATGATTTAGAAAAAAAAGAAAATCCAATGTAAATGATAAACAAACAGCAAGGAATGATGGTAAAAAAAGAAAAGGGGCAACAAATAAAGAAAGAAAGAATAAAGTAAAGAAAGAAGAATAGAACAGAAAAAGAATACAAAAGAAAAGGGGGATGCACTCAAAAAAAGACAATTATGCACATGTACTAAAGTCGCGTGACTCTATTGCTGTGATCGTGAAGCTAACAAAGCGTAATCAGAGCTTCATTCAACTCCCACTGCTGTGTGTGTGTGTGTGTGTGTGTGTGTGTGTGTGTCTGAATCATGTACAGCTGAAGTCACAGTATCACATTACAACAGCAAGCAGAAGTTCAGAGCACACAATTTTCTACAGCTTCACTCATGTCTTAACATCTACCAGAGAAAAGAAGTAAATAACTAGCTGAAGGTAAAACTTCTACATAGACAGTGAGTAAAGCACAGACACATCATATACACAGTGACCCCCACATACAAACACACTAAACACACAACACTACTATTAATATTTTTAACAGGACACCTATACAAGCTCATCATTACAACTGACACTTATGCTCACAGCCGTTTCTGTCCTAAAGCCTGCTTTCTTTTCAACTCTGATGTCAAGCTGAGCTTATACTTCTGTGTTGGGTGGAAATCACTTTTTTGTAGATACAGCACATAACAACGGACTTATCTCAGTGGCTTAATGTGCCCGTCTGGTCAAAAGAGAATTTGTAAGGTCAGGCACTGATGTTGTATGAGACGTTTGTTATTGACGTTCTAGTTCATCCCAAAGGCGTTGAGGGGTTGAGGTCAGGACTCTGTGCAGGCCACTAGACTTCTTTCACACCAAACTCGTCAAGTCATGTCATCACAGGGTCACGCGTCTGGCATTGGGCATAGTGATCTAAGGCTTGTGTGCAGCTGCTCGGTCATGGAAGCCCATTTCATAAAGCTCCCGAAGCTCCCGATGCACAGCTCTAGTGCTGATATTTACAGAGGCAGTTTGGAACTCTGTAGTGAAGCGTCCAACAGAGGATAGACATTTACCACATGCTACGTGCTTCAGTACTGTGGCTCCGCTCTGAGTGTTTCAATGGTCCACTACTTCATGACTGAGCTGCTGTTGCTTCTAGTTGCTTCTATTTCACAGTGATTACACTTACAGTTGACCGGAGCAGATCTAGCAGGGCAACTATTTCACAAACTGGGTTATGGAGACTTCAGAGCTTCATTTTATGCCCCTGCTAGCAATGAATGTGACTGAAAAGCCTGAATTCAGTATTTAGGAGCGTCCACATATTTTTGGCCACATATTGAAATATTTGCAAGAGCATGTGTCTGGGAGAGACTTGTGTTGGTCACTACTTTTGGGCACAACCAGTATGTGGGCAGTACGCAGCAACACAGCCACTGCCTTACAGTGACCCTGCGTGCTTTGTGTCAGCCTCTTATGTGTGCATATTATAAAACACTCAAAATAAGTACCTAACCCCCTTCTCTCCACCCCCTCACCCCCCCGCCCCCTCCCACCACTCTGTGCAAAACACTCCGCTGCCCATCCCAAGCTTTTTCCTCTTTTCATTTGTCTTACTGGATTTCCAATTTTCCCCATGACTTGAGGGGACAGTAATAGAACTGACCCCTCAAAAAAACTGACCTTCTATTCTGCATGGCTGCACTCAACCCAAAATCCTTTGTCTAGCCTCTCAAAAAAAATAATCAATATATGAAATAAAATAAAACAAAATAAATAAATAAACAAACAACTTTTTGGACTTGGACAAAAGCATGCGAAAGAAGATTAATTTGTTTTCAGGTTATCTGAGCAAATAGTTTTTTTGAATTGCCGCAAGCCAAGCATAAAGTGAGGCAGCAGGAAGGTTAGCCCGGGCCGAGAGATTCCTCGCAGCCCCGCTTCGGCCCAAACCAACGGCGACAGAGGGCAAAACAACACTAAAACCTGCAGGAGAAGCTGCAGCTGCATGCAAAAGTTTGGGCACTCCTGGTGAACTTGTGTTTTGTTGACTTTCGAAGCAACAATAAGTTTACTCTTGTCACTGTCCAATGAAAAACTTTAAAATCTCCATTTTTGTGGATTTTAAGTTTTCAGCATCATTTGAACATGCCAGTGGTTGTTCACATTGTGTGAAAATTTCATGTCAAATGGACCAATAGAAATTCTCCAAAATAGCTTAGAAAAAATTCTGGTTCCATTGACTTACATTGAATTTAAAAAGTATGTTTTTGGTCTTTCCTGTAATGTTGCAATTTTGGAGATACTTGTTTTTCATTGGACAGCGATATACACTACCGCTCAAAAGTTTGGGATCACAGTAAAATCATCTTGTTTTCAATGGAGTATCTTCCTTCCTTAACACAACAATGGACTGACGGGTCTCTGAAGAAAGTTGTTTCTTTCTGGCCAGTTTGAGTCGATCAGCAAGCCATCAACTGCTGATGCTTCAGATACTAAACTAACCTAGAATGTTCTCCCTTTTATGCTCACTTATTAGTAGAATGTTTTTCAGCTGTGCATCACAATTAAGCAAGAGTGTCCTAACAACCAATTAGCCCAATAACATCCTTAACTTGGGTTGGCGGCCGTACCAGGAGATTTAGGCAGAGGACTGAGAATTGCTGATAATAGGACTATATGCAAAATAAGCCTCTATACAAAAATAGGCTTTAATACAAACATTTTTATTCTTTAAAAATCATCTGATACACTTAAATTAATTGTGAAATGGACAATATTGTTTGTGAATTGCATGAAAATTGCATAAAATGAAATTCTAAATTTATCCTAAACTTTTGAGCGGTAGTGTATACGTAGGCATAACAATTTACAAATATCATGCAACAACAGATGTTGTGTTTTTTAGATAATTAGACAATATACTTACAATATTTTTTATTTAAATTTTGCTTACCATTGGTGAATGCAATGAACACTCACAAGTAAAAATACATAAATACATAACTTAAATACATGCAGAGAGTAAATCAGGATATTTAGGCTATTAAAAATCTAATGCAATTTGAATACAATATACAAAGCAAAATATCCAGACACTATTATCTTGCATTAAAATGTACTTTTTTATTTATTTATTTTTTTTATTTTTGCTACCTACAGTGGACAAACAATGCATTGAGAAATCTAGTTGGTAAAAGTGAAAATAGATTAAAAATGTTCAGGAACTCATTGAAGAGCCGAAACTCTTTCACACTGATTTATGCGGCTTTTGGAGATACTAGCACCACAATGAAGCAAACTTGGCCGGATACCATCATAACATTTTTTAGGTGATGATTAATTGCCATATAAATGTCTGCAATTAACAACTGAATAGTCTTGTTTGTAGAGTATAAAGTATAAGTCGAGTGGCTCATCAGCTTTTCTCAGCTTTCTAGCTAACAGTATTTAGTAGCTCAGAAATTTTGTTGTCGTAAGACTAATAACGTGTTTTAATGAACAGGTTTTCCGCATTCTTATATGTATATGTATTTGCCTCAGATCAGCCAATGAAAATATACCCAGTTCACATTTAGTTCAAAATATAGATTTCCATATTTTGGCAGCTGTAGATAAACACAGTACAAACAGCAAAAATCGAACAGAGTGCCAACATAATGTCACCTCCTGATAAATACATTTCATCAGGCTTTTTTTAACAATATTATTACCAGTATGTTGTATATGGCAAATATTATTATAGCATAAAATCTAGCTGGATTTGCATATTGTCTTGACCTACCCCCACATAGAAAATGAATATTTATGCATACATTTGAATATGCACACATGCTTATTAATAATTAATATACATGCAAAGACAAAAACTGAAACACATGCATATGCATATGTTGCAATTATACACACATGCGAGCGCAGACGAACACAATCACTAAAACATGCTTAAAAATAAATACATAAATACACCATCTCATTTTCTTTCTACACTGGATACACACACCCACACAAACACACACTCTTAACAGATAGGTTAAAAGGGGTGACTTACCGTAGTGTCCTTCCACCTTGTGATAAAGCGGTTCTCTCTCTCCATTTGCCTGACTTGCTCTTCGTTGACCTAGTTTAATGAGCACAGATAAACAGTAGCTAAAAGACACCGCCACACAGACGCACACTTTCCACACACTTCAACAGCACAGTCCACACAGACCTCCAGACACAAACTCCTGGAAAGCTTTTAAATGCCACAGTAGTATAATCACCTTCAGTAGTCTGGTTCACCATGTCACTAGAGCTTGAATCTCAAATTTCTACTTAATTCAGTGGCTGACATGTAACATGTACATAAATACAATTACAGGTATTTATTTACTTTTCTAAATCACCAGTGAGCCTACATGTGTTCTGCATTTAATATTTTTAGTTAAAGATGTTAAAAGCATTGTTGGATCTGAAAAAGTTTTTTTCTTCTGTGCTTAAGAATGGCCTGCATGTGCTCCTCCTCTGCCATTAATAAATTAAATAAATACATTCCAGGCCAAAAGCTTATCAAACATAGGTAAATGGTGATTTCATTACTGAGAATTTATACCAACGTCATGTAATAACTTGAGCTGTGAGGGAGTGTTTAGAGACATTAAACTCTTTAAAGTCTTGTGCCCATCACCACTACTAAGAACAACTCTCGCTCGCAGTTTCTATAGAATTAATCTGACCACTCAGAATGACTTTGTTTACAGCCACAAAATTATGTAGACATACTGAGAGGAATTCCCCTTCAGTTCTAACCTATTGCACAAATATGTATTTCTGGAGACCAGATCAAAACCAAACAGGAGAAACTGAACTACAAACTGGTTGGTCTCGACTGGGTTTGTTTCTGTTAAACGCTTTCTAACTTCTCTAATTTAAATCTATGCAACCAAAAAATCTGGCTGGTCAAACACGCTTTACTATATTTCAGCTCAACTTGTTAAAAGCCCAGTGCAATGTAACCATTATCATTTACACTAGTTTTATATACAACAAATATAAAATGTCTACACGCTTGAAATAGTATACTGTATGTTTTCTGATGTAGAACTTTAAACTTGTGCTAGATGTTTTCTGTTTTTAATGTAAATTTAAAGTGAAAACACGTATGGGTAGGATTGGTGGTACAATGAAGCTGCTTTCAAAACACATAGATGAATAAATCAAATGCTTTTACACACAAAATACACACAAACTAAATTAGCCAAACGAGAAGAATGTCTTTGCTGATTGTGCCTACATGATTAATTTGATTAATTTAATTGCATAATATGAAAACAACTGTTTTGTTGCTGCTGAATACAAGTGAATATTTGTCATTGATATTAACTAGCCTTAATGGCACAGAGCTCGGGATGAGATCTATGAATAATTAACTTGATGTACTTCATATTTATCTGGAAAAGAAATGATCTACGCAGATTTAGTTTCTGTGGTTGTAAAAATTCACTGATCAGAGGACAACAGTTCCTTTCAATGTTCACAAACATGCACATCCACTGACTTTTAGACACTTAACACTCAACTTAACACACAATGACAAACAAACCTGGACCTGGGTCTTTTAACGAAACATATTTTAGATAATTAAAAATCAAACTGACATTTTGATCTGTTCATGTATTAATTACACACAGGATATTTTATATATTTTATATGTATTTGTTATTTTTATCAGCAGGACTTTCTACAGCGAGCCAGTAGGGAACAGAAACCTTACTGGACATCAACAACTAAAATATAAAGTAATCTAAGTTTCACTCTCCCATTTGTAGCTGTGGTACACCCGTTTACTCCTTCAGTGCATCAAAAAAATTGAATTTTATTAATTTATTAATAAAGAAATGCATCAAAAAGTATTTCTTCAGGGTAGAAGAGGATTTGACTTTCTTTGTATTATTATCAACTGTCTGAAGAGCAGAATATAATATAATGAAGGCTTGTACCATACTGTTCTGTGCAATAGTGATTATTCTTTGAATGAAGAACCTGTAATATGCGTTTCCTCTGGTTTTGTGTTGGGTTGTGGTTTTTAACTGGAAGCGGCAATCTTTAGTTCAGCTGGATTTAGTTCAGCTTATTTGTCATGGAAAAGCTCACCTCTCACACTGATGGAGACTGGAATCCGCCAAGGGGGAATTAGCACTGCATAGTACTTCAAATCTCATTTTACAGGCAAAAGTTAACGCTCAACAGCAAAAACCTTCTTCTGCTTGAATGTTGTATCGATATATATATATATTTGGGTGATGGATCAACTAAAATGAGAGTGACAAATTAGTGTTAAGGCTGAAAAATTGGGGTTTTTTTTACAGCTATATGCAAATATCTGAGCTCCCCGAGTTTAACTACACGTTTTGCTCATTTTCTAGGTGAAAACATATATCTCGTCCACAGACAACACACTTCTGCACACGTTAATAACAATTACTGTCTATTTACTGAATTAAACATATTAGAAAAGTAAAATACACGTCTGGCAAAAGTTTTATATTTAGATATTTAGATATTATCGCGGTCCAATGAAAAACGTGTATCTTTATTTTTGTCCATTTCTATTTTTCTACATCAAGTGAATGCAGCAGCTACCATTTACATTGTGATGACATTTTATGATGAATGGACCAATAGAAATCCTCCAAAATAAATTGGAAAAAATTCTGGTTCCACTGACTTCACTGAAAAGTTTTTGGCCTCTCCTGTAAAGTTGCCATTTTGGAGATACGATATATTTAACATATGATATATATTTAAAATTTTTCCACTAGGTTAAATGTAGCAAATAAACAGAAGTGCCCTATTTGACCGATACATTTTCTGCAAACTAAAATTTTGTAAAAGTTTGTTCCCTGTAGAGAAATGCATTAACATAACAAATTTTGTCAACAACCAATAAAACCTGTAATTCAACTGAGGGTATTTTAATTTTATTCTAATAATAGCTGATTATCTTGAGAAAAAAAGACCTGGAGCTTAAAAAAAATACAATTTGTTTCAAAACTCTGCTACACTGTTGTGTTTGATTGACTAGTATCAACACCACACACATTAATATGCAACCATAAATTAAACAGATTAACTATAATCAAATTGCACCTATACAGTAAGCGGATCTGGTTGGAGAGTGCATGCTAATACAAGATGATTTACCTAATAAAGCAGTCAATGAGGGCATAGAGTCAGGAGTTAAATCTCTAGAATATATGCTTATAATGCTTAACTGCTCATAACTTTTTTCTTTTTAATGGAATTTGTTTGATGTATTACATGATTATCAAGTTGTGTATATTCTCGAATTTAGCACAAATTCAGTTTGTCAGGAACACATACAGTAAAGTACAAATACTGAGCAGCCTCCCCAGTGTTATTAAAAAAAAACAAACAGAACCCCTTTAATTAATAATCTGATCAAAAAAAAAAAAAAAAAAAAAACTAATTTGTATCTTGAAGTCTGTGTTCCATATATGCACATGTCTATGGCCATTTTTCTCACTTAGGTTTTAACATTTACTGGTAATATGTATTGCTGTATAGATCTTGTAGGTATTGCTATCTTGCTGTATAGAGCCACATCACACTCCTTACATTACAGTAGTGTTCCTGGATATGCTATCACTACTTTCAGAAAGCATTAATAGTCTTCTAGCAGCCATGTTGAAGAAAATCTTGTTTTTCTGAAGTCAAATGAAGTTTTCCGTCATTGCTATGTCAGTAGTCACTCTCCTGCAGTGGTATGGGAGAATCTCTAAAGCTAAATCTCTACTTTTCAAACTGGAGTCTGATTGGATACAAAGTATAGAAAGTGTCGAACAGTGGCCACTGAACATTGATCTGTATACGCTGTAAAGTAATGGGTGATCAATACAGCTGACACGGCAGATCCATCCTTGGATTTCACCGGAATATAAAACACACAAACACCACGTATGGCATCCTGCTGGAAAGCCTCTCTAGTTCAACTAGGTGTTTGAGTTAAATTCTGATTTCTCAAATGGTTGTAGAGCTATTTATGTGTATCTAAGCGACATGTTCTGTCTTAATGGGTTAACTAGGCGGTATCTGTTTGTGTCCTCATACGTGTTAAACTGATACTTTCTTCTTTCTTCTTCCCAAGCTGTGCTTTGGCCTGACACTACATTGTGTGTAAGTGAAAGTGAACAATGTGAGGTGTTGTTGTGAGGGCAAACTAACAGAGAAAAGCTGGATGTAGTTACTGATGAGGTCTTCCACCACTCGTGTCTCCTGAGGCGTGTGTCCCTCTGTCTGAAAGAGACAGGACGAGAAAACACACGCCAGACTCTGAGTCTTCATCTGGTTAATGTGAGAGCAGCTCTGGATCCTGGTGAGCACATAAACACGAAATACATTCAGTACATGAATAAACACTGACACAAAAATCTCACAAAAGTCTCCCATATGTCGATCGTATGAATATGCACAGATGCATAAATAAACAAGTTCACTTCAAAAACAAACACACCCACGACATCACACAATTTCGAGGCTCACGCCGAAGCATTTACCCGCATACAAACATATGAGCTCGCGTACACGCATCCACACCCTCAGTAGCGCAAACAAACACACTCGCAACAGCCAGGCACAAATATTGAAATGTTTCCGTTTGTGAGGAAAACAAAACAATAAGTGTGTATCATCATTGGGGAAACGTTAGGCCACCATCCAAATCTGCCAACAGGGCCAATTAAGCTTTCTCCAAACAATTAGAGTGAAATCCGGAATATTTCACGCAATCTGACAAGCCCACTGAGGGTTTATGGGAAAGCATATTTACTGAGCGCTTGTAAAGCAAACTTCAAAGCACCTGACATGTAGGGAAAAAGTGCGGAGTGAAGGTTTATAGTGCCAAGAGTTGCTGGTGACTCAGGAATTTTGTTCAAAAGAGCTCATTACAAAACTACGGGGGTGGAAGTTTTGTACTCTGTGAGCTGTTACCGTCGGAATGCCTGTGTGTGTGTGTGTGTGTGTGTGTGTGTGTGTGTGTGTGTGTGTGTGTGTGTGTACCTGTACAAATGCTGCAGTAATGCTGCTAGAGTTGATCTGTTGATCATGGGTAAACTCTGAATATAGGTGGAGTACTTCTCAATCCTGTCCTTCCCATTCTCTTCATCTGAAAGCAGCAACCAAAACATAAGCAATACATTGGAAAAGGGAACATCATCCCTCAGTGATCTCATGGCAAGAAATATGAAGTGGGGGAACTTGTCTGTTCAGTGCAAACAATATATAAATGCACCTGTACCTCATTAAGTAACCATTGTGGCATCAACAGTGCTGTCAACAACAAGTTAGCGTGGTCCGTCATTAACAGTGCTAACTTGTTTAAAAGGTGTCATACAATGGAAAACTGTATATACACTGGCATAGTTGACTATAAGGACACAGAACAGACAGATCGCATCAGTTCTATGTCCTAGAACTGAACAAATATATTAGAGATGGAAGGATCGATCGGCTACGTATCGGTATCAGCCGTTTTTTAATCAAAATATGCGATCGGTGTATACCCTGCCCTCGATCGGTATCAGCTATCGGCCAATCGTGCTGAAAGGAGATCAGCGATCAGAATCGGCCCCAAAAAAGCCGATCGGTCCATCTCTATAATATCTAAAACTCACATACCGTAAACCTCGAATGCGGTGGCTCCTGCTTCAATCACATTCACAACAGAGGACAGTAAAATAAGCTCTTTCAAAATACTGAACTGTATGTTACAGTGTTTGCATATACAAAATTTACATACACCACCTCATAGTCTAGCCCAGTGAAACAACAACAGAGGAGCAACAACAACGTACATGGTAGAGTAGGTGGACAAATATATCGACACTGAAGAGACTGAAGAGAGAGGCAGTTCCACCTTTATTAGCCCTAGCGTATAACCCAAAAGGCAACACGTAAGTAGCCGCCATGCTGTGAGATAACAACTTTAATCATAGGCTGTACATGGACATGTAAAAACACATCAGAGCATTTTTCACATATCTTCAATGAAAAATGTTAAATATGTATTAATGAAAGCTAAGGCCAACAGGGCTGACAGAACCTGTAATTGTGACCCTCGAATTCAAATACAGTACTGAATGACTTGTTAAGTAATTCTTTCAGCACCTTTTAGTAGACTGTGTTGGACAGTGTTTACGGGATCACAAACAAGCAACGGGATTCAGAAACTGCCTGTATTCAGTCATAGCTACATTTTGTAAAGGCAGTATTCAGAAAACAATTTAAGTCATTGGTTTAAAATCAGTACACAGCATTGAAAGACCTTCTCTGATAAACCACTGTGATGAGCCAGTTATGAATTTGAGCATGGATAAGCTTAGCTTTGGCATCGTACTGGACTTGTGCATTTGGCCCAGGGCAAGCTACATACCTATCATTAACAGAAAATCACATAGTCATTCATTTTATAGTCAGATTTTCCAGAATGTTTTATTGGGGTACAGTGAATTTTTGTCCTAGGTCATGAAAGGCCAGTGGGATTATGCAGCAGCAGTGGACTGAAACAGACCACGAGAGCCAAAATAACAGAATGTATAATTTTTTTTGTAGGAACTTGGATCACTGAATTTTTCATAAAATGTAGTGTTTAAAAACGCTGTACTTAATCAATAAGTAATCTAAATGTGCTCTGAATATATAACTTCTTATGCAGCGTAATGGAATACATTACTGAATACCTTTAGGACAATGTATCCAGTATTCAGTCAAGAAATATTTGACCTCTCACATAGCTCTAACAAAATACACTGCTTTTGGAAATGGAACCAAAAAAACATATTTTGGTTCAACTAAGACGATGACATTAACCTTGCTCATAAACTACCTATTTTGATCCCTTTACATCCCTACAATTTACCCAGACATAGACTTCGTAGACCTGTGGTGGACCCCCAGTGTGAAATGTCATGTTTATGTTGCTTCTCAATACCAACCCAGGACAGAAATCCAGTAAGGGTAGAGCTCTTTGGCCAGCAGGGCGTCCTCACACTGGGACAGGAAGCTTCTGAGTGTGTCTGTGACATCCTCTAACCGATGATCCTGAACACGAAGCTTGACATTCCGAGCGTCCTGGGCAAACTCTTCTAGCAGCTGGGCCACACGTTTGGGGTCACCGTTCTTCTGATAGATGCCCTCATAACATAAACCTGGAGTCAAGTGTCAAAGGACAATGTTAGTTTTGAAGAAGAAAAAAACACTATACACAAAATATACACTACTTTAAAAGCATTAAGGGTCTGAGAAGTAAGTGTATTTACACCAGTAAGAACAGCAGATATCAACACGTCAATAAGCATAAATACAATGCAAAGTAGTGTAAATATCTTATTGTAAGAAAAGTAGATACTATGTTGTGCACCAGTTTGAAAAATACATTTCAGGTCCAGATTTCTCCTGGACACTCCAGACATTGCATTGCATTTATTAAACCAGTAATCTTGATTTAGCTTAATGAAGTACTGATCAGTCAAAGCAGGTATTAGATGATAGCTGCAAATCATAAAATAAACTCACTGACATGTAAAACCTACAGTGGCCGAGACGACCCAACACGCTGCAGATTTACAAACACACTGCAAACAGAAAACACTTTCATCAAAATGACAACATGAACACTACATTTAACAAACGTGCTGCACATTCACAAAACAAATCTCATCACATTCCAATCTGAAGCCACAGACAGGGCAATACATTTTTACCTGAGGGCCAAAAAATGCAAATGTGAACAACTCTGTAAATGTGTAACTCCTGAGCACAATATTTTGCAAAGAACACAGACATTGTAATATTTGTAACTCAAAAAATATGGATTATTTTATTTTCTGAATATTACTAAGCTAAAAAGCCCAGAAAAAAACAGCTTTTTGCTTCTCAGAAGATGCAAGAAGCTGAAACATTTGCTCTGTTTAATGAAATAAATATATTTGGCTAGATATGGCTGGCTTTAGGGGTATACAAGCATCATTTTTTCCACTTCATTTTTTAGCCTGTAATAAAACCATGATAATTACAGTTAGCAAATATAACCAGCGTCGCTGTATATGGTCCCACGCCCTTTAAGTGTTATCTGGAAACACTACTGCTACTACTGTGAACGGTTTTGCAATGCGTTTGTTGACTTGCATCTGTTTTGTGAATCTGTACCGCGTTTGTTAAATGTAGTGCCCATGTTGCCATTTTGATGAAAGTGTTTTCTGTTTGCAGCACATTTGTAAATCTGCAGCGCGTTGGGTCTTCTTGGCCACCGTACAAACCCCAACTTACTTACCCCCACTTAATACTATAATAATAACAAAACATTTTTTTACTGAACCAACAATAGCTCCCTGTCTGGAAAAATAGCTTTTTAAAAAATAGCTGTTTTTGCTCAGTACTTATATGTAAGTCACACAGAAACCTAAACCAGCGCTAAACAATAGCTTATGGGTTCCAGAAGCAGCCTGAATGTTTAGTTTAAGATGTTTGGCACACCGAAAGTTTTTTGTTTCAGTTAATATCCCGATTTTAGGTATTCTAGGTTGTTAAAAGAACAACATGTAACAGATCTATGGAACTTAGAGGAAGTAGGTAACTGACAGATTGATTTTGAAAAGCATAAAGAAGTATGACCTGTGTTTGGCCATGACACATAAAAGACTGGCTAGCTGGTCAGCTGTTCCCGGCAAAATGCTGATATTCAGTCCACTGGGTTTTCCAGTCAGGGTTTCTGTTCAGTTCTATTACACAGAGACTCTACCAGCTGATGTTTTTATCACATGTTAGTATGAGCTGATTTAAAAAGGCTATTCCTTTTTACATGTCTATAAAACTTTTGCAGTGTTGCAGGACAGCATGTGTAAAAACAGATTGGAGTAGGTACATGCAGAACATGGCTGTATGAATTATTCCTCTATAAATGACAGGTTGCCTGAAAGTCCTTTATGCTAATGTTTGTTCATGGTTATTTTACATCACGCTAAAAAATAGCACTGGAAGACAAATATGACTTACCATATTGCGTGACAAAAGCAATACAGCTGTCGACAATAATAGGGACATCGTTTTTACTCAGCTGCTGGTTGCTTAGCGCCCTGCCATCCCTCCCAGCAGCCAACTGGATAGCGGAGTGCCAGAGAGCAAAGTCTTGTTTCGTGACACCATGAACGTAGATGGTTCTGCCACACACACACACACACACACACACACACACACACACAAAACAACAAGACAAACACACAAGATGCCTTATGATCCAACTCTCGTTACCACTGCAAGGCAAGCATGTATGTGAAGATGCTATAAAAACCTGAAACATTGCAGCATTTTAAGCAGCTCGGAGCAGATTTACCTGCCACTTTCCACCATGAGCAGAACCTGGAGCCTCTCCTCTCCTTCCACATGTATGGAGACAGCTGTGAACGAAACAGAGAGATGTCTTTTGAATGACATGGATTTCTAAACTAATGATACTTGAAAGTTGTAATACAGGACTTGCAGGCATCTCTTGTGTTTGGTAACATCTGTGTTGGTGAGGCTACAATAAGAAAAATACTGAACAAGAGTGAACAATAATTATAATAATACTAATAAAACAAAACAAAGCAAAACAAAATCTTGCTGCTAGTCTCAAGTTTTCCACTTGGACAACACTGCATGTCTTGCTAAAAGAACAACCATTCAAGACTTCAGCAAATACACGACTGAACTTTGTTAGAAGCAGAAAAAGCTATATGAGATACAGGAGCGAAATGAGAACTGATCCAATCCTGCAATAAATCTAACCTGAAATAGCACACCCCCACTTTGTGTTATGAGTTATTAGCTGTGTATTGCAGCCTGTGATGTAGTAGAGTAAGTACTTTTCACATGACATCATGGTTTTAAAAGGTCACTTCACAGAGGAATTCCATACGTTTTAATTGCTGAATAATTTAGTGCCTGTAATGTAATAAAGTTGTTTGGAGTGGTTTGATCTGAAAGACTTCACTGTAGAGAAACATAACTCTCTGATTTCTATACAGCGGTGGTGAGAGGAACCAGGGAGCACAATGGCTACAACACGTGTGCAGCCATTTTATTCAGTATCCAAAATGAGCAGTAATTCTACATGTTGTGTGTGTAATGATCGTTAGGAAGAAATAATGCTAAATCCAAAAAAAAAGTTTGTTCTTGGGGCTATGCTGACTTCCAAAGCCCTTTATGTACCTCTTCACCATGAATGGATCTAAAGAAAAAAACAAAAACATACTTTTGAGGCCCAAATCTTAAGTAACATAAAACTAATGACTCAGACATCAGGCAGTGCCTTCATGTTCCACAATAACATTCTGTTAATAACAGGTAATGGCTTCCTTTAGGGGAGCTTTTAAAGGCATTCAACTCTTTGGACATCTGGTTCCTATCACCATCACTCTGAACAGTTGGAGCTACTTGGATCATGAAATACAGATGAAACTGAAAACTGAAATCCTTAAAATGTGCTTTTTCTTAACTTTTTAGTCATTAAACATTAAATCAGATCCAATTTCAGATCTAAATTATGTATAATTGAAAAGATCAAAAGCTTTATATGATTTTTCACTCACAACTTTCTACAAGCGCAAGAGCAGGAGACGTACATAAGTAAGAGGAGCAGAGAGAGAGAGAGAGAGAGAGAGAGAGAATGAGAGAGAAAGAGAGAGAGAGAGAGAGAGAAAGAGCTTAAATTCTTGAGGTGAAAAGTTGTGGTAGAGTCTTGTTGTCTTGTTTACAGACACGGTGCATATTGTTATTGTTTTGTGTTTGGTTCTGAGTAAAACTGCTGCTTGGAGGAATCGGGGCAGAAAGCTTGGTGTCGTTGGTCATTATTTCTCTCAGCATGTACAGGAGGAGGCTGTCTAACGCTGTCTGACCATTCTCATCAAACACACACAAACACGGCTATGTCCTGGCCTATTTACTGAACAACACATTCCAACACCTGAGTGCACACCTTATGACAGTTTAAATCTCTTCATCTATTGTTTTTCCTGCTCTTCTCATTCTAAACATCTCCTATCTCTTCCTAACTCACGCAACCTCCCTCTCCTTCTCCACGCAGCCTTTATACCGTATGCTGGGAAACATGAAATACTGAACCTGCATGATAAGGATTTGAACTTCAGCAACTTTGCAACAATGTTTTTCCACTTATGAGCAAGACTCCAGCAGAAAGCTAAATCAAGACAGCAATCTTCTCCTCTGGCTTTAAAAAGCAATATAGCATTAAGGCATGGAAAGAGTGGAACCTGGGAGGTGCTAAAACAAGGTGCATTAATTAACTCTGGAAAGCTTTCAAGGGCAGACAATTTTGTTTACAATTTTTATGGAGGGCGAGTTTTTTTTTTTTAAGAAAAACAATAAACCACTGACGACACAAGCTTTATTAAAGGCTGTTATCTGAAAAAGGCAAACACTCACTATCGCTGTTTAAAATGAACAAATAATGGTCCCTTCATCCTGCCATACTCTCCTGGAAGTATACAGTGTTTTATGCCGCTGATAAAAACGTAGCTAAACTGTCTTTTTGTGCCGCAATTAGCCTTGAGTTTCAAACAGCTTCCTGGACAGCACGCAAAGAACACGAAACGCTGTATATCAGTGAGTTTGGTGGGGAGCATCAGCTAGAATATGTAAAAACCTCAGCCTCAGATCCACAAATCCAGTTGCACTCTTGGACAGCTGGGTTTTCTGCTGTCTGCAGCTATAAGCCTGCATTCTAAAGACCCCAACTTGTCTATAAGGATCAATATCTTAAAGCCCCTGAAAATACTGTATAATATATAGATTGTCTTGCATAATAATAAACCATAATGTTACGTTAAACATCCAACAAAGTTAACATAAAAAAACTAAATAGAAATATGATGAAACACTCCTCAAAAAAACTAACTGACAAGCATCCATCACTGACTAACTCTCCATCACTGACTAATCCTCCGTCACTGACTAATCCTCCGTCACTGACTAACCCTCCGTCACTGACTAACCCTCCGTCACTGACTAACCCTCCATCACTGACTAAACCTCCATCACTTACTAACCCTCCATCACTGACTAACCCTCCATCACTGACTAAACCTCCATCACTTACTAACCCTCCATCACTGACTAACCCTCCATCACTGACTAACCCTTCATCACTGACTAACCCTCCATCACTGACTAACCCTCCATCACTGACTAAACCTCCATCACTTACTAACCCTCCATCACTGACTTACCCTACATCACTGACTAACCCTTTATCACTGACTTACCCTCCATCACTGACTAACCCTCCATCACTGACTAACCCTCCATCACTGACTAATCCTCCGTCACTGACTAACCCTCCGTCACTGACTAACCCTCCATCATTGACTAACCCTCCATCTCTGACTAAATCTCCATCACTGACTAAACCTTCATCACAGACTAACCCTCCGTCACTGACTAACCCTCCATCACTTACTAACCCTCCATCACTGACTAAACCTCCATCACTGACTAAACCTCCATCACTGACTAACCCTCCATC
The DNA here is from genome assembly GCA_021613375.1 of Megaleporinus macrocephalus. Classification (NCBI taxonomy): domain Eukaryota; kingdom Metazoa; phylum Chordata; class Actinopteri; order Characiformes; family Anostomidae; genus Megaleporinus; species Megaleporinus macrocephalus. Next base: position 21,351,508 of record CM038708.1, on the reverse strand, counting down.
ACTGACTAACCCTCCATCACTGACTAACCCTACATCACTGACTAACCCTACATCACTGACTAACCCTACATCACTGACTAATCCTCCATCACTGACTAACCCTACATCACTGACTAACCCTACATCACTGACTAACCCTCCATCACTGACTAACCCTCCATCACTGACTAATCCTCCATCACTGACTAACCCTCCATCACTTACTAACCCTCCATCACTGACTAATCCTCCATCTCTGACTAAATCTCCATCACTGACTAACCCTCCATCACTGACTAACCCTCCATCACTGACTAACCCTCCATCACTGACTTACCCTCCGTCACTGACTAACTCTCCATCACTGACTAACCCTCCATCACTGACTAACCCTCCGTCACTGACTAACCCTCCATCACTGACTAACCCTCCATCACTTACTAACCCTCCATCACTTACTAACCCTCCATCACTGACTAAACCTCCATCACTGACTAACCCTCCATCACTGACTAAACCTCCATCACTGACTAACCCTCCATCACTGACTAACCCTCCATCACTGACTAACCCTCCATTACTGACTAAACCTCCATCACTGACTAACCCTACATCACTGACTAACCCTACATCACTGACTAATCCTCCATCACTGACTAACCCTCCATCACTGACTAACCCTCCATCACTGACTAACCCTCCGTCACTGACTAATCCTCCAACACTGACTAACCCTCCATCACTTACTAACCCTCCATCACTTACTAACCCTCCATCACTGACTAAACCTCCATCACTGACTAATCCTCCATCACTGACTAACCCTACATCACTGACTAACCCTCCATCACTGACTAACCCTCCATCACTGACTAATCCTCCGTCACTGACTAACCCTCCATCACTGACTAACCCTCCGTCACTGACTAACCCTCCGTCACTGACTAACCCTCCGTCACTGACTAACCCTACATCACTGACTAACCCTCCGTCACTGACTAACCCTCCGTCACTGACTAATCCTCCAACACTGACTAACCCTCCATCACTTACTAACCCTCCATCACTGACTAAACCTCCATCACTGACTAATCCTCCATCACTGACTAACCCTACATCACTGACTAACCCTACATCACTGACTAACCCTCCATCACTGACTAATCCTCCATCACTGACTAACCCTCCGTCACTGACTAACCCTCCATCACTGACTAACCCTACATCACTGACTAACCCTACATCACTGACTAAACCTCCATCACTGACTAATCCTCCATCACTGACTAACTCTCCATCACTGACTAAACCTCCATCACTGACTAACCCTCCAACACTGACTAATCCTCCATCACTGACTAAACCTCCATCACTGACTTACCCTCCATCACTGACTAACCCTCCATCACTGACTAACCCTCCATCACTGACTAAATCTCCATCACTGACTAACCCTCCATCACTGACTAAACCTCCATCACTGACTAATCCTCCGTCACTGACTAAACCTCCATCACTGACTAAATCTCCATCACTGACTAACCCTCCATTACTGACTAACCCTCCATCACTGACTAACCCTCCATCACTGACTAAATCTCCATCACTGACTAACCCTCCATCACTGACTAACCCTCCATCACTGACTAAACCTCCATCACTGACTAATCCTCCGTCACTGACTTACCCTCCATCACTGACTAAATCTCCATCACTGACTAACCCTCCATTACTGACTAACCCTCCATCACTGACTAATCCTCCGTCACTGACTAAACCTCCATCACTGACTAACCCTCCATCACTGACTTACCCTCCATCACTGACTAACCCTCCATCACTGACTAACCCTCCATCACCGACTAAACCTCCATCACCGACTAACCCTCCATCACCGACTAAACCTCCATCACCGACTAAACCTCCATCACTGACTAAACCTCCATCACTGACTAAACCTCCATCACTGACTAAACCTCCATCATGTGAGTGATAAAGAGCCTTACACCATAGGTGACTTTTCACTGATATGCTTACCATGTAATTACCAACTGTGCCACTGATACTGTGGTGTATTTGTTAAGTGTTAAGAGATTGAATTTTATCAACACTAACAGGTACACAGGATACAAGCACTACAGCTGTGATGTTATACTTCGTATAGAAATTTTATACAACAACAACTACATGATAGTTATATCCTTGACATTGGGGTGAACCCATGGCTATGAATAAGAGCAGCTCATGTCACTCCAAGGACAAAAGTTTTCATAGATTCAAAAGTTTCACTAACTGAATTATAGCTTCAGCAGCTTTCAGCTTTCTGAGCTTCAATCAGACATTTGCCATCTCAGCTGCCACGGAAGAAAAGCTGAGCCAACAACGACCACCTGAGCTCCTCAGCGTGTGTGCACAGCATCAGGCTGGCCGGAAAGACGTGGAAATACTGGCCATCTTAAGCGATAAGGACGTTACAAGGACAGTAGTGCTTTTCCTCGGCTGCCTGATATTATTGAATTATTTATTTGTAACTTGAGCGCATGCACATTCAAACACCTCACAGAAAGTTGTAAGGCTTGCTGCGTAGTTGGACTTTGACAACTGAAGCTAAGACTGGACCGGAGAGGTAAAGTGTCACATAATGATGGGGAAAAATCAATGTTTCAAAACTGCAAGACAAACAGCACTTTACAGTGATAAGACAAGGCAAGTCAGCAAGTTGGTAAAATATCTGAGTGATACATTGGCAGCTAAATTATTCTGAAACTGAGATAAGAAATGCTGCTGGCTACATAACTTACGATGAGTCAGTAATGAGAGACATGGCCTACTAAAATAACACTGTTCAGCATACACAATACAAAAAAGTGAACATCAGAGTCGTAAAGGAGCAATACGCAAGATGACGCAATTTGTAAGAAAACATTTAAAACATTAACTAACGTCCTGCCTCATAATACCACTTTGTACCTCAAGAGGTAAAAGAGAGTCGCTGTAGCATCTGTCTGCCTTTAGTTCTCTCTTAGAGGAGTAAGAAGAAACACAATCTCTATAAGCAAAAAAAGGAAATAAAAAAAACTGACAAAATAGCAGCAAAATTAGAGCAAACACTGATGTTACTTCAGATTGGTAAGAAAAGCAGGGGAGGAGTGAAGATGGTGAAGGAGGGACTGTGTGGAATAATAATTCAATAGACTGCATTATCTCATATATTGTACCTTTAAAGAAATTAGTTTTTTTCAGACAAATACATTATATATATATATATATATATATATATATATATATATATATATATATATATATATATATATATATATATATATATATAAATTGCCTATGTACAAAATCGTCCAAAACCAAACTTTTAAATTTAAATAAGTGAAAAATATACAGCACTGTGCAAAAACTCAGAGACCCCCCCCATCATATGGTTTATTTAAGTTAAAACAACTGTTAAGTTTAAATGAGTCGATTTCAAGAAGATATTTATAGAAAGACTAGATCAAACTCAGATCTGAAAACATCCACATGTGTTTCTGGCTATTCTGTTTACTGAGAACACAACTCGATCCTATGGGTCTAAAAGGATGCATAGCGGGTAAGAAGTCACTATTGAGAAATAAAGGAACGATGGATTGTCCACCACAGTGTCCAGACCTCAACATCACTAAATGTATTCTGGATTACTAAGAGCACGAGAATCAGAAAATACAACCAACTTCTAAGACTGAACTGTAGAAGAACATCCCTGCAGATTTCTTTAAAAAGCTTAAAGCTTTAGGTCCACTGAAAAAATGGAAGCTGTAATAAAGGGTTATTTAAAAGAAATGCTATTATATTTAGCTGTTTGAGGTCCCAGAGTAATAATATATTCTTCCTGTTAAAAATTAATAACTTGCACTTAACAGCAGTTTTCAATAAGCAACATCTCAGGGTCTCAGCATGTGTGTATTTTCTGTAGTCCTGCTAGAGCAACATCTCAGATATCTCCTGAAACTGTTTGAAAGAGTGATCGAAGTGTGAGAGAATGACAGACGTTTGTGCTAAGATATGTCAACCAAAGGGGAACTAATAGGCCATTTTTACTGCATACTTTCATACGTGTTATTCATAACTCTACTGTATTTTATATTATTCCACAAAGAGGAAAACGCTTTTATGAGTAGGTCTGTCCAAACGTTGACTGATAGTACGCTCTTTCAAATCCACAAACAATTAATAATTTCTTAAGCGATCCAAACAAAATCCAATGTTCCAAAAAACAAAAATCTACAGTAATTTATTATTTATAACAATGCCAGTAAAAAATCCTTCCACCAACAAAGGCAGCTTGTTAGGAGAAGGTTATAGTTGCCAAATAACATAACAGTTAATGATTATTACCAAAATTTAAAAAAATGAATTTGAATACCTCAGTGCAACGACTGATTGATTTGGGGGGAAAATGATAGAATTGTGACTAATATACTAACATTGAGATTTAGGTTATTTTCTATAAATTACAGTTTATGCCTGTTTATTGCAGCCAAGAACACCAGAATTATTTTTTCTATCTTGAGGCCTGAACCCAAAATATAGTGTGCCAGACCTTCAGTGAGTTGTGACTGTGATGTGGAAGCTTGGTTGGATTTGATTGGTCTACAGGCAGTTCATAAGCTCTCTGTTTAAATCTTGGTTATAATTCAAAAAACTGCTTTTAAACTGATTTCGACATGAGAACGAGCCATGTTTTAGCCCTACCCAGTGTACAACTACAAAAAAACTGATGTGTGTAATCATATGATTGTATACCAAATATTTGAAAACCAGAGCTTAGCCAATGAGATGCTAGAACCAGAACTCTGTTTCATAATACTGCTCTGCTCACTTAAACGTGAGGTTAACCATGCAAGGTTTTGGAACACAGTGTTCACTTGTACTACACCAATTAGGAAAACTTTGCACATGATCTGTGTGCAGCCAATATGAAATCAGTCAGAATGCCAAAGCTCTGCATAATATTTGCATAATATAGGCTCAGCGTTTGTCTGGAAGAATTAGATTTGAAATCTTCCAGTGCCTGTTTTGTACTGCTGTCACATGAAGAGCCTCTGCTAAAGAGATGAATGCGTGGCTTCTGTGGAGTTTGCAGAGACACACTGAGCTGAGGTCAGCTGCTAAACGTTGGCCTGTCTGCGTGCTAATCCAATGTCACAGACTTCACCCCTCTGGGGTTCTCTGTTCTGGCCCCACAGAGATCTGAGACCCCAATGGAGATGCTTGGTTAATGTGACACACTCCATTTCAAGGCTCCATGATTTAAACGAGGCGGCACCCTCGTAATCCCGCCACGGGTGCAAAAGCTTTATGGATTTGACCCACAGTTAGGCCTTAAACGGATTATATATCTGAAAAAAAAAAAAATATATATATATATAAAATACAACGATCGATTTTCTAACCTTCCATTCTAGTGCAATTGATTGAAAATGTTGCAAATCTAGTCTTCAGCTGCCAAACGCGTGTGAAGTATAAAACCCGCCCGAGTGTCGCCGCACCAGCGGCTTCGCTTCGAGACGCTCAGGGAAGTGTGACTAGACGAGGAGACGTTTCAGAGACGTGGGAATGGAGTCAAAGTGGCTCACAAGAGGAATGCCAATGAGGAAAGCACTTGCAATAGACTGACAAGAGCGCACAGGAGAATGCCTTGAGTGCCTAGCTTCAGTGGAATGCTTTAGAAAATTGGCTCTTGACAACATGATTAGGAGAATCAGTGTATATCAAGTTATTCCTTGGGTACCTACTCCCCAAAATCTTCAGCAAGGGGTGTTGTAAGAGTTGCGAATACACTCTTAAATCCAAATCTTTAACCCTTAGAAGTGACATTTATTGATAGCAATAAGAAAAAATGGTGTAATTCAATATTAACTATCTCACCCATAACTCACTAAAATTGGCTATTCCCAACTTGCAATCAATGCCATGTTTGTGTTGTGCCATGATTTAAAATTAAATGAAAACTAAAAGTGTAGTCTTGTATAAAAAAGTTATTTTGAGACTTTAAACTTGAACTTGACTATCTAGATTATATACTGAATAGCAATATAATTTATTATGTAATTTCCTATGTAGCTACAAAACTGTACATAAAAGCAACAATATTAAACCTCGTACGGTTAACAACACCTTTGGAAAACACTCTTCCGACCAACCTATTAAAGGATGGGTCATTAACTTTGGTAAGGCTAATTGTTTTGGAACTCAACAGCCAAACAAATACAACCCCAGTTCCCCCCAAAGCCTCGCCCTCAAAACACACAAACATGTCCAGGCCATAACCGCTGAATGCTGGCACTAAATTAGTTTTCTGGTTGTTGCACTGTGTTAGCTTTAGATGTGCAATGAAAAATAATTACACGGTTAACATACAGAGTAAGGTGTCACTCTTAATGCACTCCCTGACTCTCTAGACTGGTTGATTTCTTTTCTTTGTTTGGCACCATAAGCCACCTTAGACAGTCACTACAGCCATCATGGGTAAATAACTAACCATCTTAACTACCAGCTTTCATCAAAAGAGCTACAGTGCAGTGCAAACACAACCTGTTGTATTTGCAGAGTTAAAAATTAAGTACTTTTATTTTATTTTAAGTAAGTTATTTCTTTTTCTATATCAAAAAATAAAACACAAATATTTAAAATAGCAGTAAATGAGGTTTATGCTGCCCCCACCCCCGAAAAAACCCCCACTATGTTTGAAAGTAATTTGTCATTGTCTTTAAGCTTCTTTCATAACACAGACGCACCTGAGATGAAGCCACATCATGCAGCAACAGCTGGGAAAACTCAACGTAGACACGTGCTAAGGATATACTAGTCACTGCCTCATTGGTTTGTCAATGCAATACTGACAGGTAAGTTGTGTGTTTAATACTGAATGGAAGGTCATAAAGGATCATTGTTACTAAACAACGGGGCTTTGCCAATAAGTAACATCACATGCTGTAAAAACTGCTAAATAAACAAAGGACACTAAGAGACCAGCGCTGGTAAAGAAGCAGGGAGAACCTCATCGTCACGTTTTCCATTTGTGAAGTCCTCATGAAGGACAGATGGTTGCAGACTGATGCTGAAGTTGCTTATTTATGTTTGATTTCTGGTTTTTTTTCTGCTGAAAATGAACAACTTGAAAGCCATTTTGTGCTTTTTTTTATAGGAGTGCAGTTCACTTTACTGTTGTGGCTCCTCACTATGTGCCTTGCACCATGACTGACAGGCAGGTGGACACACCTCCTTGTCCTGACTGCCTGAATATTGAGCGGTCCACGTTATTTTTCGCTCCTGTTCAAATAGCCTGAGGAAGCCACGATTTTATCCTCTGATCATATATTACATTGACAGCTGCCAGAATATGAGTACTTTTTCCAATGATTCCAAAAAAAAAAAATCACTGAAATACGTTTCCTCTTCTACTTTGTGTGCTTGTGCGTGCTTACTGAGTTCCTGCAGGCGTTTGAGGTGTAGAAGCCCCTTGATCGCGTGCTCCTTTTCAGGACAAAAGAAGAGTTCCGAGCCGACCAAAGAGAACCAGCCCTTTCGCCAGTGGTAAAGGTCGTGACCCTCTTTGTAGTACAAGCGACCGACAAGCTCACAGTCCTTTTTCAGCAAATACTCCACCCTCACAGGGAGAAAGCACTAAAAAAAGACAAGGAGAGACAGAAACAAACAGAAAGAAAGATAGTGGGGTCAAAAAATTGTCAATAAACACTTTCAGATATTTTCTAGTGGAGAGGAACTCTAGGTAACCCTGGAGTTGCACTTCTTTCTTAGAACTTTAAGTACGAGGTGGCGGACAGAGACAAACGTTGGTCCAACATTTAGCTGCTTAAACCTCACCGTTAGAAAAACCCTCCCACGCAGGGAATGACACTTCTCTACATCAGTCAAAGGCAAATGGGGGGACGTAGAAAACTACTCTTGCCCATAAATACAGCGATGCTTTAAACCATCAATTGTTGCTTTGTCTGGACAAGGTAGAAATGATGTTTTGAAGGATTGAGGACAGACTTTGCATTACACACAGTTTTAAGGACGTGGCAGCATGTTGGCTGTGTCTTGATGAAGCGTGCAAGCAGGCCAGGGGGTGGAGGATACATGCCTAATGCACACACAAAGACATTCTAGTTTCAATTATAATCACAGACAAATAAAAAAATCTGACATTAATCTTTTGAGTTAAGCGTAAGCTGTAAAAAAGGCGCACTACTAGCTATGAGCTGTACCCAGCATGGGTCACACCACTTCAGCTTTTATTTTTTTTAAAGTTGACAGTTGTGTGATTAAAGTGGATGTCGACAGTGCTAATGATGTTTTAATAAAACCATAGAGAAAGGAATGCTTTGTGATTTTAAAAATCCAACTTTAAAAACTCCTTTTGGGAGTAAAGCGTGACCCTCTCACTGAGAAACAGAGAAATTTCACATCAAATCAAAGTTTGTTTGTCACGTACATAATCATACTAATCATAGTCGGTACGACTAGGAGTGAATTGCTTTGACAACTGCCCGCTCACATGAAACAATAAGTATAATATAAATATCTAAAATATTCAGAAATATATCGTCGCTGTCCAAAGAAAAAATATGTATCTCCTTTTTCGTTGATTATTAGTTTTCTACATTATTTGGAGATGTTTACATTGTGTGAAAATTTCATGATGAATGGACCAATAGAAGTGCTCCAAAATAAGTTGGAAAAAATTCTGGTTCCATTGACTCACATAAAAGTATGTTTGTTTCTGGTCTCTACTGTAAAGTTGCAGATATATGTAGGTAATTGTTTTTCATAAATTATTGAGATAAATTATTGAGAGTGCCATAACTATAAAATAAGAGTAAGCAACTTCAAATATTACAGAATCATAGGTTGTTGCCCCCTTTCCAAAGAGACGTGGCTTTTTATTGTAGGCTTCAAGAAACCAGACATAACAGCGTTTAACCTCTGATTTTCAAAGCGCTGTTGATTGGCAGGGACACTTTAGAATGAGGCCACAGGTCAGTAGAACCTGATGCACCCTTTCCTACAAGCCCAATAGAGAGCATCCTGACGAGCTGCATCTCTGTGTGGTGTGCCGGCTGCAGCGCCTCTGACTGGAGAAATGTAAGGAGAGTGGTGAGGACAGCGGAGAAAATCATAGGGACTTCTCTTTCCTCCATTCAGGACCTCGCATCAGTGCGCTGTATATCTTGAGCGCACAACATCATCAGTGACCCCTCACATCCTCACTGTGAACTATTTTCCCTGCTGGCTTCTGGTAAACGGTTCAGGTGTATGCGGTGCAGGACCACCAGGTTATGTGACTGTTTTTTCCCCCAAGCCATTAGACTGTTAAATTCTTAACACTGTGGACGGTTTTTAAGAATCAGTGAGCCATATGTCATTTGTGCACTAACTATCTTCCCTAAAGATATAGTTATTAAATAATTTTAATTTCACAAGTCACTGTCACAGGCCACTTTATTTATTATTTATAAATTATTTTATTATATTATGCTGCATGTATATATATATATATATATATATATATATATATATATATATATATATATATATATATATATATTATGTCTCTATATCATAAACCTTCTTCTATTTTTATTTCTTACTGTATACTCATATACTTTTTACTTTCTCCTTTGTATCTGTGTATTTTTTACTTTTTTAATCTGTATATTCTGGGCGAGTCAAATGCAATGAAATTTCGCTCTGCATACACTTGTGTATAATGAATGACAATAAAGGTTGTCTAAGTCTCTAAGCCTTGGATAGCATCACTTAAAATGCCCCAAATTACAATGCCCCTCACCTGCGGTCTTCTCTAAGGTATCTATGTTGTTAGTGGATGCTTAAGGCATCATAACTGACCAGCACAGTGGAGTCTGTGCAACCCTCACTACCTAGCTGTATTCATTCAGTAACCCTTGTCTTGCCTCACTGGGCTATAAGGACAGCTAACAAAGGCCCAACAGCAGGCAGCAGGTGTATCCTTGAGCTAGAATCCACTGTTAATGCTACCCAAAAAAAACAGGTTGAAATGAATACAATTTGGGAAGAAAATAAAGGAGAAGACAAGAGGAGAGAGGAGAACAGAAGCGATGGGAAGATGAGACAAGATGACGAGACAAGAACTGAGAAAAGAACGTGTTTGAATAATGTCTCTACATACTAACAAAACATAAAGCAAATATCATATTACATCATATTGTATCGCAGGAGTGCGTGTGTGTGGGTGTGTGTAACCTTGGCAATGGCGTGGGCCCAGTCTCGTTGTGTGTCTGCAGTCTCTGCTCCAAACATAAGCACTTTCTCAGACTGCAGGTAGATCTCAAAGGTGAACACTGCCCTGAGGAGGGAGAGAGAGAGAATTACAGAATGAACACACACACACACACCTGTGAAGGGAAAGAGGACGGCTATTAATCTCTGTTTGCCCGTTGCTCTTACCACAGGTGACTATAAGAACACTAGAGAATGCAGTGAGAGGTGAAAGGTCGCTTTCTTAATGGCTGCTACAGCAGTGGCCTATGCTCCGCGCTGTTGTGGGTAAGAAGATATTTTTACTGCGGAGCTCCTGCTGAAACCGAGCCGTGTAGGTGTGTTAAGAGAAATGGCAGATGAAATGTTTTTATAACCTATGACCTCTTCAAGGTGGTCAAACACCACATACTGAGAATATGAGAGAGAGAGAGGAAGAATGGTAGAGAGAGAGAAAGAGAGAGAGAGCACAAGAGAATAAGAGGAACAAAAGGAACAGAAAGGAAGAGGGGACAGGATGAGTAGAGAAGAGTACAGAGGAGGAGAGCACGGGAAGTGTAAGGAAGAGTAGAGAAGATAAGAGAGGGGAAGAGAACGTTACCCTGCTCCGGTCATGGTCTCTGTGTTGTTGATGGCCAGGCTCACAACCTCTTTTATGTCCACTCTCCCTATGGGTGATGCACTCCTCTCGCTGTCATAGTAACTGAGGTAGCCACCCTCCAGCGTACACCAGCGCCGGGTCATGTCTGTAACAACAACACCCCCAACACACCCAATCATGGGCATCATCATCATCATCATCCTCATCATCATCATCATCATCATCATGTATACACCAAGATAATGGCTTTCTGTCAGGCACACGCTAGGAACACACTTCTTAAAAAAATTCCATAGACGTAACAGAGTCAGTATTCCATTTACCACAGTCCTGAACACCTTGAGTCTCACCAAAGAATATATTTTATTTATTTTTTATTTTTTAGATTAACCAAGCTGCTACTGTCCTGTCACTTTCTGACTTTGTGACGTGGACCCTCCTCTTGCTCAAAATTCTTAACAATCGCAACCACAGCATGCCAAAAGGAGGATAGGCAAAAGTAAAAGTCATGAAAACATGTCCAACCTTACATAAACTTTTTAAACTAGCACATGCCTACATGTTCGCTATGTAAGAATACTGCTTTGTTAAATAAAATACTGGCCTTAAAGATTTTTTTCTGAGCAATTTTACGGATGCTTGTCTACGCATGCTGCCAATATGTTGTTTAGGTCCATCCACTTCCGCACGTGCACATCAGAAAATGCTTTATGGGATCAGTATCTCCATCTCTGAAACGGATGCTACAATTAAAGTGGCAGCGTCTGTGACAATACCGATATCACTGTCTGTGCAACCCTGAGACAGAGAGCAAGAAAGAGGGATGGGAGTGTGCAAGTGAAAAGTAAATGACACGGCAAGTGATATTTACAACTTTTACTGAAGCAAAAGAACAAAAGCATTCATCAGCCGCGGAGCTGGTGTCACAAATTAACAGGTGCAGGGAACGAGTGTGACAAAAAAAAAAAAAGATCTCACTGATGGCATTTGGAAAGTGCCATACCTGTCGCAATTAAAGGCAGAGACACAAACACACACATCCTCGCTCTTTTAAACAAAGTGGAACACATAGACTCTCATTCGTTTCACACATACACATTCGCACACACCACAGAAGGGACAGATGGTATTTACTATCAACAAGCGCTTCATGTGGCTGTCTCTCTGTATCTCTCTGTGTTGTAGTTCAATCATCTGCTGGTATTTATTTCATCATCACCTCTTAGCTCCTATCTGTCTGCATCTCTCCCACCCAAAATGGCACCAAAAATCAATCCAAAACAAAACAATGGCTGTTTTCTCAACAGAATCTCAACTAGTGCAGTTGGGAGTAGCAGGATGAAGATATATAATGTGTAACATGGAATGCCCAACCAAGACCAAGCATGACCAGGAGAGTCAGGTCAATGATTTTTTTCTTATTTGCTCTGTGTACTAGTGATAGTATAGAGTTAGTGGTCTTATATAGATTTAGAACACACAGAATACATCTATTAGAGCAATTATAAGAAAAGTATCACTTTGACCAACCAGCAGGCTCAGGCAATGTCTCAAACAGCAAAAAGAAATATGTTACATTTCAAGTTTAGGAATTCTATACTCCCAATCTCATGAAGGATTTGTTGGAGGGCCCATTTCATTGGAGGGGAAAAAAAAGAATTCCTCACTTTCTTTCTAAAAGCAAAATCCATTCTGAATATGGAAATGAAGAAGTAAACATAGCAAACAGGAGTGTTTCATCCTGGACTGCTTTTTGAATGAGGGACAATGCAGGGCAGCCAATCAGAGCAGAGATATATTACATACATCAGTCTCAACAGGCATGGTAACAAACAGCCTGTTTAATTGTAAGACCTGTAGAGAACAATCAATTCAGTGGCCTTATCATTGGGGAAACCAGCAGTTTGATCTCCCACAATGCCATAACCATCTATGGCCTGGAGTCTGAGAGAGCATCATTTGCCTCCCTTAGTCTGGGTGAGTAAGATGGCTCTCTTACTCACATCAAGCTCATATTACAGTATTTGCAAGTTGGAGAAAGCACATGTCAATCACCACTCTTTCCGCCTGGTAGTGTCATAGGGGGTAAATAGAGCTAGCAGGTATGAATGGCTACAACCAAATATATATATATATATATATATATATATATATATATATATATATATATATATATATATATATATATATGTTTGAATGCAGCAGCTGCTGTTTACATTGTGATAAAATTCCAAAATTGCTTGGAAAAGATCTGGATTCCATTAACTTCCATTGAAAGTTGCCATTTTGGCGATACTTGTCTTTTATTAGACAGTGACGATATCATAAAACATATTATATATTAGCACAGGAAGACAGGCATGGGTTTAATTCTGTGTGGAGTTTGCATGTTCTTCCCATGTCTGCGAGGGTTTCTGTCAGGTGGTCTAATTTTCACCCCCACGGTCCAAAGATATGCAGTTAGGTGAGTTGGAGATGCTAAATTGCCCCTAGATGTGAGTGTGTGTCTGTGTATCTATCTAACACTGTAGTGCGCATGCACTTAGTCTAAGGCATATAAAGTGACCGTCACTGTATGTTTATGTATATTCTGGGATAGACTGGTGGCCAGTTTAGGGTGTTTCCCGCCTTCCGCCCAATGAATGCTGGGATAGGCTCCAGGACACCCACGCAACCCAGAAAAAAATGGTTGGAAAGATAAACAAATGAATAAACAAATGAATGTTGTACAGTGTAAAGCGGTCGAGCATCATCACAGTATTTTCCACCACATTGCTAAGCCTTAATCTGAGAGACCACATTGTGTTACACCACTCTAACTACTTTACACTGCATCAAAAACAAAGCTCTGCCTACAGAGTCACACTTGCAGTGTATTTATATGTTTTGGGACATTTTAAAGATCAGCTAATGTGGAAACCTTTTTAAACCTTTCCTGAAAGTGACATGCTGAATGCTAACAGACTTGATCCACTGACGGTGCTGAAAATGCTAAATGTTTTTTCCGCCTGTGGCTACAAATAGAGGAGAGGAAGGGGCATGTGAGTGCTTAGTTATTCAAGCATGTGCTTAAAATACATTCAATCCAATATTTATAGAGACAGAACTCACTGAGACCTTCTGTTGCTGAAGGATGAATCGCGTGGAGCATGACATCTACATGAGCGAATTGGACTCCATTCAGAAAACGCTCATGCTCAAAAGCACAAAGCCATTAACAGCAGCAGTCAATGAGAACATGACTTGCTTTTGTGTAACCCTTTTGACTTTTGACTGCATGTGCAGACGGACATGTGTGTGTGTGTGTGTGTGTGTGTGTGTGTGGAGTCGCTGCACCCACACATGCTCATGCTTGAACAAAGCTGTGTGATTTACAAAGAGGCAGATGTGGCTGTTTTCAGCTTCTTCCCCCGAAAGGGCAATGGAGTAGCAAACCAGCGGCACGTGGGTTCAGAGCAAGCTTGCAGCAAAGGACTGATGGAGTATACAAGTCATTAAACAGCCATTAGTTTGTAATACTGTAGATGACTGAGCAAAGCAGGAGAAGTGGGATTCATTTACTGTGCCTTGGAAAAGCGTTCAACCTCAAGTTAACTTTTTCTAGACCTCAGTTCCTTACATGTTTTCCCAATTGAGAATTTTATTTTATGGTCCAACATGACTTTTCTTCAGATATTTTAATGAAAATTAAAAACTATGTTGAACAGATATTCAAAACCCGGTGCTCTCTGAAGAGCAGCCAGTAAAACGTCTAGGGTGCGTGACTTTGACTGACATCAGCGAGAACTGCAGATCATATCTCAGCAACTCTACAGCTTTTAAAATAAAGGTGCTAAAATGGGTTATTTGGAGCAGTGCCAGAGAAGAGCCACTTCTGGTCCATAAAGAACAAGGCCGGTTCTTCAGAAACTCCACTGAAATCACCAGGGCTGTTGAGGTGTATTGCAGTCTGGTGCACTTTGATCATATAACATTTGTTTTATTTCTTTTTTGTGTGCCTTTGTCCACCAAGACCAGTGATAATGATATATATATATATATATATATATATATATATATATATATATATATATATATATATATATATATATATATATTTATATATATATATATATATATATACTTTTTATATGTATAGATTTTTTCCTACCTCTCTATATCCCTTAGAATTCAACAGGCTGTTTAAGTTAATGTGTCTTTTAAACCCAACGGTACATGAGCTCTGTTCTGATTGGCTGCCCCATGTTGCACCTCTTTACAGTCCAATCACCCTTCTAACATCAATGTTAATGGACAAGCCTACACCGCTGTAGGCTGTACATATATGCTTTGATCACAAAAAACTAAATAAATAAGTACATTCAAAATGGGCTTTTACAGCTTAGTTTTCATAAATGGGCTGTAACCCTGTATTTGCATGTCAGTATGTGAAGACTACAGTGTTTGGTCTGTGCGTTCGCTGACGTCTATTCATGGTAGAAGCAAGACTGTCATCTCTGGTAGGAAGAAATGTCTAGAACCAAAAAAGAAGCCTGTTTTACCAGAGTGGAGACAAGGATGCACCACCCATATTCATTTCCACTGGTAATCACAGCAGTGCATCTAATTTGCATAAAGTTAAACTTTGCCCAATTTTGATACGTCGCCAACTCTGCCCACTTTGGGAATCACTCTTTTTGACAATGAATGAGTTTCGACTGCTTTGTAGCATCACCACAGGTGTGGACACATGGTAATGTCTGAGTAATGGATGCCAAGTTTCAAAGCTTTAACAATGTTTACAATCTTTATGAAACACTTCATTAGTCTATTTACTAACCATCATTGCTCCCCACATCTCAACAGCCCTCATATCCTCATCAGGCTAACTCACATAAACACACTGTGCATCACTGCATATAAAATATCAACAGTATCAATGAGGCTAAGGCAAGCTCATTCAATAGCAGAAGTGATGTGGAACATTACATTACTACAATGTTTGTGCATGAATGACCAAAAGAAGTGTATACTTGAGTGAGAAGAGCATTTTGTACATGCTTCTAAGTGAGTTGCCGCTCTTGGCTAGTAGTTCCTGGAGCGCTGTGCACATTCCTTCCATTATCATTCACACAACACCTGAAGCGACAAACCTTAAACCCCTACAAAAGGCCACAAAGTCATGGCTATCCTTCTGCACTTCATTTAGTTATCCACTCAAGGACAAAAAAAAAGAAATATATGTGGCCATGGTGGCGAGATGTCCAACATCATGGTCAGCATGCTAGCATTGTGGTTTTGCAGTCATCATGACAGCCCTAGAAACCACTCAGTTGAAAATCTCTTCAGGGAGCAAAAAGTGGTTCTTTTACAGACTCTCCCCAAAGAACCCTTTTCTCACCTTCAAGAGTGCATATGGACGAACACAAGCCCACCAGCCCAAATCTCTGGCAGCGTAATCTCTGCCTGCCGTATCTGTGGGTTACACAGTGCTGGGAGGATTACTTTAAGTGTGTATTTTGAAGCAGATTACTGATCACTTGATAAAAACACAACCTGTCACACAATTAGAGCGGGAGATTTGAATTTAGAGAAAATATCTCATTGCTGTTTTTCTGTCCAGCATTGTGATTATTTCTATAAATTAAGGTCCCATGCCCACTTGTATACCACATCTGAAATACGTATATTATACTGAATGCTTAAAATTAAACAATTGATTTAACCCTTTGATGCACAGCCTGAGATTTTATTTTCTATATCTTTGCAATACATTAATATCGTCATTCAAGCTTCCAATAATTCCTCAATGTACTTGTTTTTGTTTATCACAAACCCTTAATCCAGTTTTTATTTACTTTTTTAAATAAAAAATCATTTTCGTCTCACTGCCTTCCTAACACACAACAAAATTAACCCATATGTACTAACTATGGAATTTAATAATAACTTGATATATGCAATGAGGAACCTATTCACAAAAACATAATGATTTTAAATAATGATTTATGGTCATCAAATCAAGATTTTTAATGAACTCTTCAAAACATTAAATAATTAAATAAATGGATTTACATAAATTAACAATAACAATATATAAAATAACAGGAAAACAATATGGGTCAAATACAAGCTATGTTGTGCATTAGTTTGCTTAGCTTGTGCATTAAAGGGTTAAAGTCAGTTAAATAAAAAGGAAATATCTAAGAAACAATCTGATTTCTTTCATATTGCTTGCCTAGAGGCATGTAATCAAAGAAAGACCAGTTCAAAGTAGTTTCAGCTAGACTTCTCAGACAAAAAAGGCAAACAGAAAAACAGCACTGTTTTATTTGAACATAAAATAGGTGACAACTGTCCTTCAAAACTACACAACTGCACATCAGACATGACATATTTGGCACTAAAACAATGTCTAAGAGACATTAAGTGATATTCGTTGCTCCTCACAAAAAGGTGTCACCAAGTAAGCTGCATGCCAATTTGGTAGAGTGAGTTTTATCCCCTCATTCAGGAGCTGAAACTTCACAGAAAGCTCAGGAGTCCGTAGTCCAGTATGAACTGCTTTTGAAACGCTCAGCATATATGACAAAGCCGGCAGCTACCATTTGCTACAAGTTGCCAAGACACAAAGGCAGGTGCTTTGCCAACCACAGAGACAAGAGTGAGTTAATGAGTGAGATCATATCTCCTGTGTGAATAGTGAACACAGACATAATGACTTTTGTTTGATGTTCAGAATTTTTTTAATGTAATCCTGCAGGACATCACTATTTTTAATCTATCCCTGCCTCATTTCTAACTAGAATAGAACACAGTATCCTGGTTACGTAAAGCTGTTAGATGTAGTTCATTAGGGGATATGGTTATTACCACAAACAGCAATGACGGTGCTGATGCAACTTCACAGAGGCTTCTATCATAAGTGAGTTTTCTGTGTTTTCTAACTTACTTCACTTTTAAAAATGATTGAATGCAGCAGTCTGACCAGTGGTATCAGTTTGAAAAAGTTAGTTTCATTTCAATTCCAATAAGCAATTGAATTAATTGAACAGGTTTATTATGTTGCCGAACATTTTTTTAATTGTATGCATGAGGCCAGTAGGTTAGGCCAGTGGTTCATCTGCACAGGCCAATTGAAAAATGAATTGTGCATCTAAAAATAGCATCCCAGACCACTTTGAGAGACAATGCCATTTCAGACATATTTCACATGAAAAGCAAACATCTGCGAGCAATCAGAAAGATTCCTGTTTCATCCATGTTCTTAGAGAGACAGAGTGATGGCGGAAATGGCTGTGCAAAATTATAGATAAGAATGTGATGCACAGCGGCAGCAGCTTTTGAGAGCAACTGAAGTACACTGAGCCAAAGCTGCTCGGTCATGGCCTTTATGTTTGTTTGAATTTGTGTTGAAAGAGTGAATGAGTGGTAAATAAACCCTTGCAATTTAAAATGTAGAACATTTAGCAGCCCATCATTGTATTTTCATCAACCTATTTATTTATGGTCATGTATAGCTTAATGCTGGGAACAGAAAATACAGATTCAGTCCGATTTAACACAATTTTGTTAAATACGTCAACACATTTCCAGCTTGAATCCGGGCTGGCCATGTGGACTGGCATGTGACATCCTAATGAAAAGTATAGCATGCTGGTGTGCACTTGTATCCTATGAAGAGTCCTACAACTTGTTGTTTGACGTTAACTGACAGAAGTGTGAAGAGAAAGAGGGGATGTCAGGTGGAACCATGATACAGAGGGAGGTTAGTGAAGCTGTGGCCACAATACCCCTGACTTTTATTTAACCTACAATTACGAATACAAATTCTCCTCTACAAGACCTTCTGTTTATATACAGCGAGCATGCCAGCTAGCTACATGTATGTAATATTCTTGACAGGTTAAAAGCCCATACCAATATTTCACAAAGCACTTCTGTAGTTATGGCTGACAGTTTTTGCCCCGTCCTCCCTAATGACCAAAACATTGTGCAATGATGGGAACAATGACTGGTCAGCATCAAACCTGTAGTGTTGCGACCAAGACATATCAATAATTTCTGGTACTTTAATTGTCCAATCTGACCATCACGAAAGACAAAACATTACGTAACCTATAGTCCCAGCATAAACAAAACCAGGATCTTATGTACAGTATGTTTAATACAGTTTCAGGCCATTTACTTCAAATACAAGCTTATGACTCTATCAGTCTTCTGTTTCACAGTTCATACAAGCAACATTTAATATCTCATTGCATTAATACAGAACTCAGCTAGTAGTGTGTGCCCCTGTGTGCGCATTAGTATTTAAGTACATTATATTGCCAAAAGTATCCACTCACCCATTAAAAAAGGTGTTCAGGTGTTCTAATCACTTCCATAGCCAGAGCTGTATAAAACCCAAGCACCTAGGCATGAAGAGCTCATTGAATTTTAGCGGGTTACCATGATAGGAAGATTTTTGTGAAACTTCCGTGCTACTGAATATTCCAGTCAACTGTCAGAGCTAACAAAGAGGAAGTGATTGAGAATGACAGTAACTCAACTTCATGTGGCCTTCTGGTTACCTAATGAACAGTGCGTAGAGAGCTTCATGGAGCCTTATATCACCAAGCACAATGCAAAGCTTTGGATGCAGTGGTGTGAAGCATGTTGCCACTGGACACAGTAGAGACATGGAAACATGTTCTCTGAAGTATCTAGCAATCCGATGGACGAGTCTGGGTTTGGCGTTTGCCAGGAGAACAGTACTTGTCTGACTGCATTGTGCCAAGTGTAAAATTTGGTGGAGAGGGGATAATGGTGTGGGATTGTTTTTCAGGAGTTGAGCTCGGCCTCCAGTGCAAGGAACTCTCAATGCTTCAGCAGACCAAGAGATTTCACGCTCCCAACTTTTGTGGGAACAGTTTGGGGATGGACTGTCTCCCGTTCCAACGTGACTGCACACTAGTGCACAAAGCAAGGTCCGTAAAGACCTGACCTCAGTCTGATAGAACACCTTTGGGATGAATTAGTGTGGAGATTACGAGCCAGGCCTTCTCGTCCAACATCAGTGTCTGACCTCACAAATGTACTTCTGGTAGATCATTCTAAAATTCCCATGAACACACTCCTAAATCATGTGGAAAGCCTTCCCAGAAGAGTTGAAGCTGTTATAGCTGCAAAGGGTGTATTTTACAATGGGTTCATACAGGTCCCAGCTAATCAGATTTCAAAACCTGAATTATCCATTTTATAATTGATATTTTAATGGAACACAATTTTAGGCTTGCAATTAATAGCAGCCTAATGATGGCCAGCTGGTGATCACTAGAAGCCTGTGGTGGCATTCTTTGGATTAGATTGAATATTACTGAACATAAATTCAGTACTGCTGATCTACGGCTGTGAAACAGTTGCTGAGAAAAAACACTTCATAGAGTAATAACAGGCAGTAGCAGCAGCTCCACCTCAGGAATTCAGAAACATTAGACAAACTGACACACCTAAAGGAGAAACCCAAGTGTAAGTAATAAGTGAAGGCGAGCGGGAGGCATGATTGGATGAGAGAAAGGCAGAAAAAAAAAAAATCACAGGCAATAGAGCTGCTAGAACCTTGACCTTGTAAAGTACCACAGAACAGAACACATCTACAGGGAACAAAGGCGGAGAGAGAGAGGCGCTCAGCAGGAAAAGATAAACTAATCAGAAATTAGAGGTTTGAGTTCCACACCTGTCACTCAACTCGGATAGTGTGTGTCGACGTGTCTGCGCACCTCCCAGAGTGTGTGTGTGTGTGTGTTCGCCTCTCCTTGAAAGTGAGATAAAGGAGACAAGCTCATTCTTACACAAAACCCAAACGCTTAAATCAAATGCTCTGCCTGCTAAAAGAAACCGACAGAAGATAACAGTCCACCTGCCTTTTCACCCAAGGTTAGGCAGGGAACTGGGAGGATGTGGGGAAAAAAAAAAGTGAACTAGCGAGAAATCTCACACCTCTTTTTGTTTTTTTCAGACGCAAACAGGACAAATATTCTGGGCTGCATCCTAAACCTGTTCTCACATTTCACTCTTTTAAACCCTTTCAAAACAAACTGTGCAAAACATTTGGCCACGAAAAAAAACTTAAAAAGTCAAACAGATGAGTTCGGGGAAGCAACTGGAAGCTTCCACGCAAAAACCAGCCAACCTTGCTTTTATTAAAATCCTCAGGAACTGCTTATGAATTATTAAGACCAGGTTTTATCCATAGAGCTTCAAACCATTAGCGAAAAAGGCTTTGAGACAACCTGAGTGCAGGCGCTTGAAAGTAGAGGGGGGAAGGAAAAAAAATAAAAATAAAATAAAAATCCACCTTCCCCTCTCCGCCTGGAACGCTGAGGCAGAGCGTTTCCCGTCGGTTTAAGAAGTCGAAATGCGAAGTGCATTGTTTAAGCAGCGCTGCTGCAATGTTCAGTGGAAGCACTACACTTAAGCTGCCATTACCAGTGCCAAACTCCTGCATGCATTTTTACACGAGATGAAATAACATGCTATTTATCGGCCGTAGCTTTTACAAAGCCGCCGCCGAGGTTTTAATCTCGCCCACTTAAAGAGTCCAAAATGAACGAGCGGGGGATAAATAATAAGGGAGAGAAGTGCAAAGAAAGAGCGGAGGGCTACGCTTCCCAACTCTCAGCACTATTTTTGGGCGCGGGGTTGTCACCGCCTCATTTACAGAATATTGTACATGACACTGCTCCGAGACGTATACAACACTTTCTCTGCAGCATATGACGCAAGTACTGGTTGAAAAGTAGCTGCTGAGTCTCTCGTTTCAAAACAAAAGCAAGTTTTAAGCGTCCAAGCGTTCACACTGCTCCTTGACAACACTTACAGCTAACGATATAAGGCTTCAAAGTAACAGGACCCAAGCCCCTCTTTAAAATTTTATGTGGAATGCACACTCTTATTAAGAACACTCTGTTGTGGGACACTCTGAGGTCCGGCCAGAACCTCACACATGCGCTTGTTTTATACCTAGTCAGGACGAGAAGTTTCACAAAATGTTTGTGTGTGTGTGTGTGTGTGTGTGTGTGTGTGTGTGTGTGTGTGTGTGTTATATTGTCGCTATGCACCCATATCAACCATATGTGGCACTTTTCCAAGCAAAACCACAATTACTGCTCACATAAATATTTTTAACAATAATAATAATATATGTGTATATATATATATATATATATATATATATATATATATATATATATATATATATATATATATATATATATATATAAAAATATATATATATATATATATATATATTGACTAACTTCATATAACAATACTGCTTATCTACAAACACCCATCAGCCATAACATTAAAACCACCTCCTTTCTACATGCTACGTCCATTTTATTATCTACACCTATCACGTAGGTGCACTTTGTAGTTCTACAATTACAGACTGTAGTCCATCTGTTTGTCTATATACTCTGTTAGCCCCCTTTTACCATTTTTTTCAGTGGTCAGGGCCCCCACAGGACCACCACAGGGTGACTCCTACAGTGCCTACAGTGTCCTGTGGACAGCATCCTATGACCACTAATGAAGGACTAGACCAGGGGTGACTAATAGATGGACCGCGGTCCAAATCCGGACCCAGACATTATCCAATGTGGACCCAAACTGATAAACTATTGAGAATTATTTAATATAGACAGTGTTTATCTTAGGCGGAGCTTTTCTTGTGTTAACAGTATCCAGGCTTTACGACGCAGTAAACCGACAGACCAATCACGTGTGCTGTAAGATCACCTAAGGCGCTCCTTAGCCAATCAGATCTATGCAGGTTGGGGAGTGCGGCGCGCACACACAGGCGAGCTATGGAGCAAGAAGCAGTAGCCGATGAGTAAGGCGAGTCAGAGAGAATAACGTAAAAACAGAAAAGTCACCAGTGAAAACTGACTGTTTAACCAGGAGCGGTTATGGAATGGACCTGCTATGTAAGACCATCATGTCAATTTGTAAAGCTGAGTTAACAAGAAGACACATGTTTTATTTACTTTCTCTATAAATAAACACTTTAAGATGCACTTTTAAACACTAACGGTTTTTTAAATGTAGTACTATTTTTTTTTAAGTAAGGACAAATAAATTATTTGGAGCTTTATAAATAATTAACTCAGTTCAGCATTTAAACAGTAAATATACTGAAATATACTGAACGGTATTTGTAATTAGTTTGTCTTTCAGTCGCTGATGGTATAAGATGCTGATACTAGGTAACTTAAATATACAGGATATGCCACTGAATCATAACACAAGTTAGAAATGATGACGGTCCGGACCTTGGCCGACCTCTAACTGGACCTTACTGAATTCTAATTAAATACCCCTGGACTAGAGGATGACCAACACAAATGGCACAGTAACAGACGACTTTACAACTAACAAGGTGAACCAACAAGGTAAGAGTGTCTAACATACTGGACAACAAGTGGACATGGTGTTTAAAACCAGCAACACACAGTAACATCACCACATCAGCGACACCTCAGTGCTGAGAATGATCTACCACCCAAATAATACCTGTTCTGTGGTGGTCCTGTGCAGGTCCTGACTATTAATGAACAGGGTGAAAGGGCACTATCAAGATATACAAAGAAACAGAGGGACTACAGTCTGTAAGAGTAAAAGTAAAAAATGTACTGATATGGTAAATAGAGCTGAAAAAATAGACAGTGAATGTACAAGGAAGTGGTTGTATGACTAGTCAGTGTATATGTACATACATATATATACATATATATGGTTTTATACAAATACTGGTTTTAATGTAAAGTCATTTAACTAAAATATTCAGCCACTAAGGCTCTCTCTGATGTGACCTAGATACAGTGTTCATAATATCATGTTCACCCTTATGTTATTTTATGCACTGCTTTTTAAAAGAAAAACAAACTTTTCCTTAGAATCAGATGAGTGAAAAGGTATGTAATTAATTAGTTTTAATTAGTAATTAATCAGTATTAACCACACAAAAGAACAATTGTTTGCATTGTTTTGCAGTCTTAGTAATAATATATATATTACATAACCCAGCTGTTATCTGAAAAACTTGTAGAGCAATAAAAGTAAATAAATATATACATCACAGAAGCTGGCCTTTACATTGTGTGAATGTTTCATAATGACTGGTCCGACAGAAATACTCCTAAATAGAATAAATAGAATAAATAGAATATGAACTAAATCTTATTAAATCAACATGATTTTTTATACATAAACATCACACACAGACTTACAAGTAATTTCTATGTATAACAATAACATTAATTCCAGCAACTGAAAAGAATTGTTTCTGCTCTTTAAGTTTTAAACAAACATGAAGCTCTTCACTAAATCAGAACTATTTTGTTAGACCTATCATTGTGGAGTTTCTACAAAGAGAGGACATTTTTGTCCTGACAATATATATAACAAACACACACACACACACACATGAACAGACTGGATGCTGTAGGAACAGAGATTCCTCTGGGGAAGTGAAAAGGAAGAATGCAGAGGAAAAGACCCCCTCCAGAGGACTGGGAGGACTCCAGCTGCTCTGGCTAGCCCAGCATGAGCGCAGGTAGCTGTGTATGGGGTCCTTCCTCGCCCTCCTCCCTGGGGAGAGCATCCCCCATCTCTAATTACCAGCAGGCCCAGAGGCCCATTCCAGATGTTAGGAGAGGAGAACAGTAGATGCAACAGAGAGAATGGGGAGAAGAAAGTACAGATTAAAAGTTTTAAAAGCTCTCTAAAGAGAAGCACCTTCATGGGGATTCTGCAGGAGGGAGGCTGCATTCTTTACCAGATGCCAAAGCATTCTTACAGGTTATTTTCAACCAGAGAAATGAAAGGATAAACAGAGCAGACGATCAGTGGCCAGATACTGTATACCTGTGTAAATATACAGTACAATTAAAACACTTACAAGAGGCCTATGAGATGAATGAGAACCCACTATTTGAATGGGTGCATGATACATGATATGAAACACAATATAACAAAGATTTTGAAAAGATGTCAGATTACATCAACTTAAAATTAATCTGCAAACATAGCACAAAATGAATTGAAAAATAAATAATAAGAAAATGAAAATAAGAAAAAGACACAATGAACTGGCATTCAAAGCCATTTGTTACCGCATGTAGATAAAGACACTCTACACTGACTATTGATTACAGACTTGCTGGCTGTCTTTCTATCATACATGCAGTTGTTCAATGTTCCAGAAGCACTGCCAATATGAGTGAAAACAACTTCAATGGATAGAAGAAATAATTTTCTGATGAGGTAGAAAATTTCTTCACAACAGCTGGAACAGCTCAAGAACACCCTGCGGGAGACAGATATATCTGTGCCAATGTCAACAATCAGGAGGAGATGTCACCTGACTAAACACTGAGGGTTTATCACAAGAAACCACTGGTAAGCCTAAAAAACAGGACGAGCAAGCTAGAGTTCTGGACCAGTTTGGAATGTTGGTAAGAGTATGGAGAGGGGAAGGAACAGCCAATGATCCAAAGCATACCACCTCATCCCTTAAGCATGGCGGAGGTAGTGTTATAGCATGAGCATGCATGGCTGCCAACTGAACTTGTTTGTTGTACTTGACGCAACTGCTGACAAAAGTTGCAGGACGAATTCTGAAGCGTAGAAGGTCATATTATTTGCTCAGTTTCAGTCAAAAACTATTGGACAATGACCCGTGATGCACACTGTGAAAGCCACCCAAGACTTTTAAAGATGAAAAATTGCCATGTTCTGCAATGGCCAAGCCAGTCACTCGACCTCAGTTCAGTCAAGCATGAATTTCACTTTCTGACGGTGAAACACACCAAGAACAAGCAGGAAAGAAACACAGCCTTGGATATATCTGGCTATATATATATATGTGGGTGTGTGTTTCCAAATTACAGTCAGTCAAAGGTTTTGCAACCAAGTAGTTAAAATTACATAATATCTGATTGTTGCTTTTAAGTTCTTTAAAATGTGTATGAAATTTACCAGATTTACCTGTAAGTCCCCCCAAATTAAAGGGTTTGAGCTCATACACACACTTTAATGTCACCAATATCTTTGGTAACCTCCAAATATTTATGGACCTGGGTATATATGTATATACCAGATATCAGGAAGTGCTTATTAAGGTGCCTTGTAGCCTCATGAGCATTGCCCTAAAGTAAAATGTGACCATATACAGTTGCAAAAGAGCAAGTAAAGCCTTTTGCAGTTCTATCCTGCTCGGTGGATGTTTAGTTAAAGTCTATTTAACTCCATAAAACCAGTTTGAGGAAAAAAGTTTAGGTCCAGATTTCTCCTGAACCCAGACAGTGTATGAATTTATTCAATCCCTTCAGAAGTAATCTTGATTACTGTACTGATTACTTAGTTTAATGAAGTACTGAGCAGTCAAAGCAGGTATTAGATAATAGTTGTACATATAACTGGGTTGTTTCCACAAAGAAAAGCTTGGAAAGGGTATAATAAACACACTGACATGTTAGACCACTACTTACTGTATTAACTCTAACATTCGAATATTTAAAAAATAAATAAGGTTGTACTGGTTTTGAAAAATATTGTCCCCAAGTGCCTAAAACTTGTGCACAGTACTGTGTATCAGTTATAAATCAACTATTTGGTGCATTCCTAAGACAAGGCTGGTGTGCCCAGAAAATCTTTTTGTGCCTAATGTGATAAGATTGAGATTGAGATGAATATACTCAACACCATTATCGTGTGCCAACAGCTTAAATATGATTCCGAGGTCTGATTGGATAGACAGACTCACAGACTCACCATCTCTTCCTTTTCTGTCCAGAGTGCTTTTTGGCACGTTGCCTGAAGAGTAGAGAAACCCGTCCATGAAAGAAGAAGCATCTACTGGAAAACTGCTGTCACCCACCATCTCCAGCTTTGCAAATTCTGACAGGGGAGAGAAAGAGAGAGGGAGAGAGGGAGATAGAGAATAAGAAAGCACTGATTAGGAATAATCCAATAAAAGTGGAGGGAGCTGAGGCTCTGTTTGTGCAGTATACAGCACAATCCCATTATCAACGAGCCGTTTCCAAGCCAGTTCATTATTCTCCCCTGTCCCTGTTTGGAGCACGCTGGCAAAAAAAAAAAAAAACAACTATAAAGTCAACTTGAGGAAGACAGGTTTGGCCCAGAAGTTTTCAGATAACCAGCGAACGTCCTCCAGGTGTTCAGATTCCTTTCCTTCTTTTCATTTACACATTTATAATGTACATATTTATTCCCCCTCTCGCAAGGTTACTCAGCAAGGACGCCTGCGAAACTTTTCAACGCGCAGAAAACTTAAAGGGTGAAAATTGGAAACCTCCCTGTTCCTCTCTTTCCTCCCCCTTTACCCCTTCCTCTCCACCGTCCTCTCATTTCCCTCGCTTTTAACATCTTTTCAGCGTTCAACCTTATCGGTTTCGGATTCAATTAGCCGCTATGCACAGGCTCAATTTTCTTCGGGAGGGCCGGCAATACCTGCGAGATTTTATCAAGCACCTCCAGCCCCATTTCATGGCGCAAGTTCAAATAACTTTAATTGAAAAACCTTTTTAATTGAAGGATCTCTCCATCCTTCCATCTCTAGCCTGCAGGCTTCAACCTCTCTCTCTCTCTCTCTCCCTCTCCCTCTCTCTCTTCGTCAGAAAGAGGGGGATTAGAAACCAAAATGAGTACGAACGACTAGAACTCTAACTTGGAGGTCGCGCCACTCAGCCTTGCATGCCTATGCAGCATTTAAATAAGCATACTTAAATGTACCCAGGATTAGTTTTTTTAAGCTGGAAATCAATGCAGGAAGACAATAAAGAGGTAGAACGATGACATGATTTGTCCAGTGCCTTGAAGTGTTTCTATTAGGGATTTGTAAAGGAAGATTAAAACTCAGTTAACTGTTCCATTTGCCAGAATTTGAATACTGAAATCACTATCACTGTTATTCGCTACAGTGCATCAGAGAAAGTCAGAGAGAGAAAATGTAGAGAGAAAAAGACTTTACTGCAGAACAGTGTTCGCAAGGCTTATAACAACATAAGCTCATCAGTACAACTTATCAGTACAACTAACCTACATAAACACTTAGCCAGGCTTATTCTAATAAATGCCTCCTATTATAACCCTGCTTTTGTGAACTTTGATATCATAATTTTTTTTCTTACACCAAGTGGAGACATGACCCTTTTCTTTGGTGAAATAACTTTGCAGCTTAGTGCAGGTTACAGTAGTAATATACCTAATATAAACATGTGTGTATTACAGTGACATACAGCTGATCACCTAACATGGGCTAAATCTTATAAATGGCAATATGAAACTCTTGTCAGGAAAAAAAACTATCAATTCTATTTTTTATAATGAGGCCTGCTGGTATACGGGTATTCCATGTTTGTTTGGGTGCGTGTCAAATGTCATGAAGGGCTTACGAAGGTGCCTTGTAGCCTTATGAGCCCTGCCCTAAAGTAAAGTTCTACCATATACAGTTGCAAGTAGCAAGTAGCAAGCCTTTTGCAGTTCTATCCTGCTCTGTGGATGTTTAGTTAAAGTGTATTTAACTCCATACAAAATGCCTGAAAAGCACAACTGGTTGTGTGTTATTAGTTTTGTTAGACTGTGTTCGTCTAAAATTGTGGCTTTGATAACAATCAGACCACATTTAGTTATTAACCGATGCAGAAATCCTGGTAATTCCAAAGGGGTTCACTTACTTATTCAGCAACTGTATCAGTAAAGCAGTGTTAAGTTATTGCACTGATATAAAGTAGAGATGGACCGATCAGCATTTTTGAGGCCGATTCCGATCATCTTTTAACACGATCGGCCGATAGCCGATACCGATCGAGGGCGGGGCTATATCCCACAGCAGGGCTACATGTAGTTATTAGCGCAAGCAAGTCATAAAACATGGTCGAAACTGTTTTATTACCATAACGAGCTCATATGAAACAGCATAATATTTAACAAAATTAACAGTAAATAAACAAAGTAAATCCAAAAAAAAAAAAAAAAGCAAATTAAACAAATGCAGTCAAAACTGCAGTCATTAAACGCAGACTGTTATTTTAAACAAAAATCTGCAACCATTAAATGTAGATTTTAAATTGTTGCTGCTGTACTACTTATACCGGTCAGATCTGGTCTGCACTGGGTTATTATCTGTTCTGGGTTGTTTGTTTTGTGCTAGCTGCGCATGCTAGCTCTGCTGTTAGCTGATACTCACTGTATTCAGCTGTGTGGTGTACTCTTAAAAGCCGTATCAGATTAGTGTGTTATATGTCTTTGTCTTGGTTCCCCAATGAGACACGTTGATTTTACTAATTTTACAAAATGTTCTAAGTCTGTGTCACATACGGTAACAAGCTGCCAGACGGACGCAACGCAAACAAAAAACATATGTGTTTCCACCTAGCGGTTCAGATAGCAATTGCAAGGACCTGGCCGGAGGGGGTTTCAAAGAAATGCTAGCTGGAAATACAGAAATTAGGCTCATCTGTTTAATGCCATCGATCGGCTCTCGGGATCGGCTAAATTGGAGGAATGTCCGATCACCGATCACATATTTTGATTAAAAATCGGCCAATACTGATACATAGCCGATCAATCCTTCCATCTCTAATATAAATGGTGACAATTTTGTTACTATTTAAGAATTACTTTACAATAAAGTTGTAAATTCACAAATCTTGACATATATTATACTGCCAAAAGTATTCACTCACCCATCCAAATCACTGAATTTAGGTGTTCCAATCACTTCCATGGCCACAGGTTTAAAAAACCAAGCACCTAGATATGCAGACTTCTTCTACAAACATTTGTAAAAGAATGGGTCGCTCTCAGGACCTCAGTGAATACCAGCATGGTACTGTGATAGGATGTCACCTGTGCAAGTTGAGTTGTGAAATTTCCGCGCTACTAAATATTCCACAGTCAACAGTCAGTGGCAACAAAGTGGAAGCGATTGGGAACGACAGCAACTCAGCCACGAAGTGGTAGGCCAAGTAAAGGTCAGCGGATGACTGCATCCTTCCCAGTAGAGTTGAATCTGTTAAAGCTGGAAAGGGTGGGCTAGCATCATATTAAACCCCATGGATTAAGAATGGGATGTCACTCAGGTTTATGTGCATGTGAAGGCAGACGAGCAAATACTTTTGGTATGTAGTGTAAGTGCACTGCCAGGGATGCACTGTTAGGGACTTAAAGCCAGAGCTAGTGTGGCTGTTCTGGTGATCCAAGATGCTCCGCTCACACGTACTTGTATCTTTTGCACATTAAGTTGGCCTAAACTATTGTGACTGACAGTTGGATTCTATCTGGCTACACCCACTTTTTTTACAAACCAGGTTTAATCAGTATGTTAGGATACATACTTTAGCCTGCAGGTACCTGCTCTGTGCCTAACTGTTGTTCATATAGTCACTGGACTGGAACAAAGTTATAAAATAATATATTTTTGAAGCATTTAGAAGCTTTTAAGCATCATATCCTCAGATTGAAGCATTTCTTGCAAGTTTGCTCTTCTTGTAGCTTCACTCCAAGCAGTGCCGGACCCTACAGGTTACACACAAATACCGGCCTGTGGTTGGTTCTTTTTCTTGCCAGCCATATGGCCCTTTCATATCAAAGTAGGTGGTTCTTAGCTGCAGCAAGGAGCAAAACACACCAGACGTACTAGGCTCATTACTCTAGCCGCCATAAGCTAGAACCAAGAAAAAAACCTTTAGAAGATTAAGACATGTTTTAAATGCATACCTAAGTAACTGAAGCATCAGTTCATTAGTTTATGATGTCTGTCGTGAATATCCATTCATTAACTGTTACTAATACTCAAACATTTAAATTTATCAGATTGCATATCAATTGAAAGCAAAATAGATTTGTCTATGCTTGGTCACGTGTGTATGTGCGTCCCCACCTGTTAGGTCCACACAAACATCTACACGATTCAGTTAATGAGGCCACAGCTCCATATGGACACAAAGGTGGTCCCTGTGTCGCCCCAGTGCTGTTCCACTGTTAGGGAGGTTATCACAATGTTGACAGAGCAGTGGAAAACATTTGGGGCTGTGCTTGGTGAGGGTGGACTAATTGGGCTAGCTGGCACACTTCCTGAAGAGGCCTCAAATGAGCAGTGTAGGAACAGCTCAATCCAATCAAGTTCACACTCGCACACACACACTAATTAGAGATAGTTTCGGAGGAAATGATCTCTCGAGAAGAGGGTGTGTGGGTGGAGGGTGCGGGGCGGGGGGTGTCGCTGTCATCCTGTGACAAAAGCCTGCCTCTATGACAACCAGGTGACCCTGAACGGCAATTAGGACCATTAGCAGTAAAAGAACCGACCAATCAGCGCAGATGCTGTGAATAAATTATCCCAATCAGGGTCCCAGAGAAACCAGGCTTTGTTCACAGACTCCTTAAGTTAGTCCTTTAGAACATTAATCACATTATGTCCAAGTAAAAAAAGAGAAAGGGAAAAAAAGGCAAACTAATTGTACATATGTAGGGCTGAAGTTTAAGGTCTCAAGTCAACGTGGGAATAAGAAAAGAAAGAAAAAAAAGACTTCAGAGGAAAAAATGCTGACAATGCCCAAGTGCATTACTGGATGTACTGAGCCCAGAGAAGTTTACAGCATTATGAAAAAGTCATCTGAAGCCCCTGTACAAATTAGGGTTAGGCGTCTTTCTCACCACAAGCAGATTTGCAGCCGGCACCCATGATTAGAAGAGGTATTGGGTGACCTGTGCTGCAATCTTTAATTTCAGAGTAAATAGTGTGAGGCAGTCTGTATTTCAGAGTAAATAGTGTGAGGCAGTCTGTATTTCAGAGTAAATAGTGTGAGGCAGTCTGTATTTCAGAGTAAACAGGCTGTTTGCAAATTATGTCACTGCAGATTTTCTATGTGCATGGCATACTTTGTTTACAGTAATTTAAAATCAACTTAATCAAGAAATAATGAGCCAAGTACCAAAAGTTGCTGATGAAAGTTAAAAATGAGGAACAACGGCTAGTGAGGCTAGTGAGTCTTCGTCTGCAGTTGTTTTAAATCAATCACCAGTACACAGTCACAGTACCCGCAGACCAACTGTTCACTCCTACAGAGCACACAAGGGGAAAGTCATTTTCCAGTTTTCCAGTTCCACCTTAAATGAGGCCTCAGACTCCACAATGTTGGCTAACGGCCACGCCATGTAAGCTGGAATGGGAAAAGTGTTGAATGAGCTGACTTCGTGCTGCCAGTAGGAGTGTATGTTGTGCTGTATACTGTTGATCTGTGGTCGTGCATTGGTGACAGTTTTAACAGCCATACTATGTTGTGATTTTCTGTTTGTATCTTTCTCTTGTAATATTGTCTGAACTAGTGCAGTACAGGCTCTTCACCTCTAACTCGTATATTCTGTTTTTGTACTTACTGACACTGATCTGGAACACTGTTGGAATGACGGAAGTGAAAGTAAGCAAGGTCACTGTAAACTACAGTTTTTGAAGCGGTGCTGCAATCCAGACAGCTTGGAAAGTTAAAGTATCCACCTTTCTACGAGGCAATGGGCAAGGCAACGCCATATGATGTTAGAATGAGTGACTTTCACCAAGTTTCCAAATTTACTAGCTGGAACACCAACATCACCGAAAAATGTAGATGTGATATCACGTGAACATGGCCAAACACAGAGTTCATCATCAATGTAAACACTTAAAATAAGACAATTAGGGCAGGACCCAGATATTTGTTAGTTGGACATTCATTTTTAAATTTTAGGACTCAGACATCCTTTTGTTTTCAGGCCTCTCTCTCTTCTAGAGCCTGAAAATTTTATTCGAGACGGCCCTAAACATAGCACTCAAAACATGAACATCACTGAGTCAAACCTCCTCGGCGGCATGATAGTAATTGTGTGCTCCTTGTGTAGATAAGTGTGTACTGATCTTAAAACATTAGATTCTTAAGTATAGTCATTGTTCATAAATCATTATTTCATGCTTGAGATACTGGAACACTTGGTGGTTGGAAGTTGGAAATATTAAACCAAACCAACAACCTTCTGTCCACACTATTACCAACCAGACAGTAGGAGCTATTACGATCCTTTTCTTTTCTTCTTTTCGCCTTTCCTAAGTGGAGGATGTGCTTCTAAAGTATTACCAAAAGCACAATAAAGTCCACTCACATACACACCTGAGAGCTGGTTGTGATAGAGAAACTCCATTTGTAGCCTCTGTCCTGCTTTCTGAGCCAGTAGATATGGAGTGGAGTAATCAGGGTCTCCTGTAGCACACATCACATCTGCCCCGCTAAACACCAGGGCCATGGTCACCAACACATCAGACTGGAGAACTGCTGAGCAGAGAGCCTACACACACACAGGAGAAGACATGTTTCCATTATACAACCGAATACCAACATCATTAAGCAATAAGCAATAACTAAGCAACTGAACACGAGAGGGCATGAGTATCACAGGTAACATCACTGCTGTCATCTGGTTGCAGATGATCGCAACCATGATGTTTTTTGTTATAACACACGACCTGAAGGGTTTTGTGGCTTTTGTAAAACAGTTCTGCAAAGAATAAAGAATAAAATAAGCCAAATATTCTACCAAGAGCTTTTACTGGCACTAGTTCTCGTTGCTATTTTATTTTGTTTCTTTGGCCAAAAAAATACCATTGACAATACTTCCAATACTAGCCAGGTTAAACTGAATGTGATTTTGTTCCAGCCACTTTGTAAAGCACATTAAAGACCACCACCTTTCTGGCTAATTCCAGCTGCCAACCAGAAAACTTGCTCTGGGCCAATGGCGGGTTTGGAATGTTATGTAGACTATTACTATGTAGACTATTACTATTCTTACTATTCTTCAGGATCTTTCCTTAGCAGCCAAATCCTCAGCAGAATAACAGGGTCATTGTAATAACTGCTTCTGAACCAGTCAGACTGTGTCACTGGAACTAACCATCAGAGAATGGATGATGACCAACCATGCAAAAACATGTACCATGTACACACATACAGGGCCCTTCAGAAGTTTGAGGACACCTTGCCCTCTTTAAGAATATTCTGAATATCATTTTTTTTCCTCAGAACTCATTAAAAGCTCACATGTATTTTTTTTTTTTACCCTAAAAGTAGTTTCATTTTAATTTTAAGTTAAATTTGGTAAAAAATAATTACGTCAATATAAGGTTGGTTAGTCTGTAATATGCTCGAATATTGAAAACAGACCATTAAAAATGCATATTTGTTTAAATAAAAAAATAATTAAACATGTTTAGAAACCCCAAACACTGGATGGGCCCAAACATACATAAAACCAAAAATACACACACAATTAATTTCTGATTAAATCTAACCTTTTGCAGTGCCACCCATAGAAAGCTAGCTGAGGAATGTACCAGTGAATAGGAATTCATACACCACCAACCTCTATCCTTACTGCAACATCCTTCACATTCACTCTTTGAATTGTTTCATTCTTTTTATTGAGTTTATCCTTTAATTTATAATGATTTGATTTGGTTGTGTAGCACGTCGGTCGACACAAGGTTACTTGATCTGACTTGACAAAAGTACATCTGTTCTAGAGACGCTGTGGTAAAGCGTTCAAGAATTCAGCTGAAGCCCCTGAAACTGTGCTTCTCACCTACAAGAGACTGAATTTCTGGCCATAGATACCTAAATAATAGTTTAGGCTAGCATTTGAAAGGAAATAGGGCATCTGCAGGAAGAATGCAGGCAGTCCAATTAAAATGTGATGGGAAAGGAGGCAGTCGATAAACAGAAGAGTGCAGATGGCTCCAGACACAGACAGAGAGAGAGAGCCGCTGTAATGCTGCCTAACGCTGCCTTTCATGTGAAAAGCTGCAGCTCGCGTTCCCTATCGATCCACCTCAAACAGGCCTAATCCGGAGGAGAACAAGGACTTCCAGACAGACAGCCGCACACACAAACACAGGCGATGACACACACACACACACACACACTATTTTTTTATACAGCCACATAGATTAAGGGTTACTGATTCCTATAATGGGCTCCAAATTTACTTTCACAATAACAATGTGACCAACACAAAAAAACACATTTGCAGGAATGACCTACGCGACTTCATTGTGAGGGTTTCTACCAGCATATTCAGCGTGGCTGTGTTCAATGTTATTAAAAAAGGACACAGCCTATGCACAAGTCACAAAGCTATATTAAAGGGCACAGCCTTTCACATTTATTAAGCTAACTCTAACTCTAAGCATTGCTACGTCCTGCTTTCTTAGCAGCCAGCATTAGACTGACTCAGTACTTCCTAATCTGACAGAAAATAGTCCCAATAGTGGATTATCCCAGCATTTACAGCGGGAGTGTTTCTCAGAGCAACCCAGCTAAGAAAGGCTATAGAACTGAAAATCCAACACTAACATGGTAGACATCACGAATACGTATTCATGCAGAGACCTGAGAAAGTAGTTTAAGTTAAGCATGCTGAAGTTTTAAACTATGTATGTGCAGCATGGATGCAAAATGATTGAAACCCTTAATAAAAATCAATAAATAGATAAAAAAATAAATAAACAAAATCTTTGCTCTATGTTTGGATCGTTTTATGTTACACAAAGAGTTACAGAAGTGTTTCTCCTGCAATGACTCACCATTTTGGCAATACTATATTTGTGATTTTTGTGTGACAGCAACAATATGGTACCTATACATTCACACATCCTGACACTATATGAACAACTAGAAACAGGTACAATTACAGGTGCCACAGTTATGACATAGCGGACTAATTGCAATTATTTCAGCTAAGTGTTATTCCCAGAAATCTTTCTGCGGTGAAGAAAAACGCCATCACAACATCAAGTCTACAATCAATATCCACCTTCCTGTATTTAAATAAATACACAGGATTTATCTCAAGAAGAAAACTGCTGGTAACACTCAAAAACAGAAAGACCAGATTAGACTTTGCTAGTAAACATCTAAACAAGCCAGCCTAGTTCTAGAGTAAGATTCTTTGGACAGATGAAACTATGATTAACTTGTACCTGAAAGGTGGGAAGAAGAGAGTCTGGAGTGGGAAATGAAAGGCTCATGATCCAAAGCATATCATCTGTCAAACATGGTAGAGGTAGTGTTTTGGCATGGGCATGTATGGCTGCCAATGGAACTGGGTCACTGGTGTTTATTGATGATGTGACTGCTGATAGAAGTAGCAGGCTAAATTTTGAAGTGTCAAATGCTAGAAGACTAGACTAGACTAGATAGGTTGAAGCTTTATAGTATAGATGGATAATGGTCCAAAACACAGAGCAGAAACAACCCAAGAGCTTCTTAAAGCAAAGAAATGGAATGTTTTTAAATAGCTGAGTCAGTTACCTGACCTCAACCCTATTGAGCTTGCTTTTCAAGCAGGAACTGAAGGTGGCTGCAGCAGAGACCCGGCTCAAGGGAGGAAACTCAGCATTTGCTGATGTCCATAGGTTCCAGACTTCAGGCAGAATTTGCCTGAAAGATTTGCAACCTGGAACTAAATCCTTATATTTATAATAAAGTTAGTTTGTCCAATTAGTTTGGAGCTGGTAAAAATGAATGCAACTCCTAACTCAAGGGATAAACCCTTTGAACTAAGATGCAAAGTCTAAACCTCAGGGTCATCTTGATTGCTTCATTGTAAACCCATTGTGGTGGTGTATAAAGGCTAAAATACAAAAACTGTGTGCAATGGACCAAACACTTGTGCACCTGTGTGTGTGTGTGTGTATATGTGTGTGTGTGTGTGTGTGTGTATATATATATATATATATATATATATATATATATATATATATATATATATATATATATATATATATATATATGCACGCTCTTCTCCCTGACGGATTGTAGCTTCTCTTATCTCTCTTTCATTTGCGCTCTCTCTCTCTCTCTCTCACACGAGCACATTTCCCCTCTGCACACAACTTTCTATAACAGCACCGCCAGAAACTTCTGTACCACTTTCATCTTACACACTCGTCACACTCGTGCACACATATAATCCACTTTTCTACACAGAGAGTTTCACCCTCTCTCCGCTCTCTCTTTCTCTCGCTCTCTCAAAACAAAAGCATTGTTGATCTGAGTTAGCGCTGACAATGAAGAAAACAGCTTCTCCAAGACTTAGAGAGGGGTAGGGGTTACCCTGGACAAACTCAGCTCAGTCAGCCAAAACACACACAGACACACACACAGAGAGACACACACACCCACACACACAACAAAGGCAAAGAGTAATATCACTTGTACCATCTTAACAAAGGTTTTATTCCTTGCACATTTAATAACCTATTGATTTCTCAGTTCAGATCCTACATACATGAAGATACCTGAGTGATGCGTAGTCCCATGCCTACTGATGGTCAAGTGAGTATTCATACGTTATAGATGTTTTATTAAACTCTTATTCATTCATTTACTCATTTGATGCACACAATAGACACTAGGATTCCCACACAGCACAGAAATGCATTGATATCTTACATTAATACCTAATTTATTGCACCTAACATGGATGAGACTGCTCCTGGCTACACTGGGTAAATGCCCCCTGTGCAGCAGGCAGATTTCATACCCACATAAAGCCATCTATTGCACAACGTACATTAATGTACATCCTCAGGCCAGTGTCAGGTTTCAGACTTCAGATTAAAAATATATTTGGATTTGAGGGAAAACATGAGTTAAAACATGTCTCGTACTCTTGTACATCAGGCAAAACAGCCTCAAGTGAAACGGCATCAGAGAGTAAGGCATCAAATGGCAACAAAGCAAAGCCAAAAACAAAGCGGCAACAAATGCAAAGACAGCGAACGCTTGTGCCACTTTAATTACAGTTTGGTGCCCAAAACACAGATGACCTCATACTACTGAGCCAACTTCTTTTGAACTGCGCTTTTATTATGTTTTATTTGACAACATTTGAACTCACATGTTGCTGCGCTTGCTTTCACATCTTCTCAAGTGTAAGCAGCCATCACACCACCACTGGACAAAAAGGTAAAGCAAAGGAACTCCTCTTCCCCCCACCTCCTCTCCCCACCCCACCCTAGTTTAACTGTTTACTGCAGTTATTTTTCACATGGTTATGCGAGTGAAAGGCCTCTTGTGCTGGGACAGTCCTAGTGGTGTGTGTGACAGTGGAATATACTTTGATATAGTGGGAGTACAAGGCACAGATTACTTGGCCGGCTTGTTTACATGAGAACATTTGGAGTCGGAATTTGGGTTGCATATTTTCTGGCTTTCTGGCTATAACCTTGGCTGTATATTCCAGAAGACTGTAGTAACCAGTTACCATGGCAACCCCGATTTAACACCTGGTCTACCAGGTAGGCTGGGGCAGCAACACACACACACACACACACACACACACACACACACACACACACACACACACACACAGACACACACACTCTCGCAGCGCTAATGGGCCTTTTAACAAGGCAGGGGAAAAATAACACCATGTCAAAGGCCACCATAAACACATCTACAGAGTACAAATGGAAAACACACACACACACACACACACACACCTGGTTTAGCTGCTCTTGGCTGTAAAGTCCCTCCAGAATGCTTCTGTACTTCCTCTCTCTATATTTCCTGCGGTGAAAGGTTGCTCGCTGCTCCGAAGTTGCTCCTACGTGAAGTTCCTCCTCCAAGGGAAGATTGGCGGCCCAAAACTTGTTGGCGTTCTCGTTTCCGACAGCTAAAAACAGCTTCACGGTGAAGAAGATCGGATACATTAGTAGTTCATCCAAATTATCTATCTTGCTGAAAATCAGTAACTGCAGTTGTGCTAGTTACCTCCACCAGTTCGTTGGTCCAGATACTGCTGTCCAACTTCATACTTCTCACCTGAGAGATACCGCAGCCCAGAAAGCGGTGCTGGCCTGAGAGAAACACAAGCTTACATGAACATGCCTTAAAATCTTGCTAAAAATCGAAGAAAGACTAAACAAGTCCTACAGTCATATGTATAAGGAACCCCTGACACGTTTTGTCTTTTTTTAATCTAAAATATGTACATATGATGTTCAGACAACACACTTCTGCTCATGTCAATCACTGCTTATGTGCTGAATGTGAATTGAGTTTAGTGATGTAAAGCTTGCCTGCAGCTGCTCGGCTATAGAAACCCATGCCATAAAGCTCCCAGTGGCTTTGACTTTTATACACCGTGTGACTCTGTTCTCTAACTTCATGTGGTCTTGAGTTGCTGTGGTTCATAAATGCTTCCACTTTTCAATAATCCACTTTTCAATCACTGTTAATCGCGGAATATCTATGAGTAGACATTTCAGGATGTTGCAACAGTGACGTCCTACTACAGTGTCCCGCTCAAATTCAGAGAGCTCTTCAGAACGGACCATTCATTCATAAATGTTTGTAAAGTCAGACCGCATAGGTGCTTGATTTTATGCATCAGTGGTAAAGTGACTGACTAAAACACTTGAATTTAATGCGTGTCCCAATACTTCTGTTCACACAGTGTGTATGTACATGAATGCTTTTCATTGGACAGCGACGATTCGTATCTCAGTTTTTGACAATTTTCATTTTTCTGCATCACATGAACATGACAGCTGCCGTTTACACTGTGTGAAAATTCCATGATGAAAGGACCAATAGAAATGCTTCAAAATTCTATTCTATTGATTTAGTTTTAGTTCTTGTGAAATAGAAAGTTGCTATTTTGGAAATACTTGTTTCTTATTGGATAGTGATGAAATGTAAAGGTATGCCAGTTTTGGCCTATCACAAACCAGCACGGACTTTAAATTTGCACCATACTGCTGCGTAACAGAAACAGACAAGTATGGCAATGGTTGAGAGTTTCAGGTTCATTAACACACACTGTGTAAAACGCCCTTTGTGTATTTTTAAGAGAAGCAGATTAAACCAAAACAATAAAAAGAACAAGCTGCGTCAGGTTTGCAACATACACTTCTGAATATACTATCTCTAGGAAGGATGAGTTTATTTATTTCAATAATTTTAGCTTAAAACCTTCCAAATTGAGCTAAAATGATCAACACAACATGAAGAAATAACATTTCTGGCGGTATGTCAAAGATGTCTAGATATTGCCTATGTTGCAGATAGACCCACTGCATTTAGCAAGCCCACCAGCTTGCCCAGCCCATCCTGTCTTGTAATACCACTTTGTGTAACTGTAGCGTGAAGTTAAATCACTCCAACATGCGAGGATAAAGAAGCAGCACTGCCCTGAAGGTGTATTTTAATCTCTTGTCAATCCTGTTGAAGGTTCTGCTCCCGGTTAGATCATTGAAGGACAGATAGCCAATAAGAGGAAAGGTAAACACAATGGTGGCTGGAGCTTCTGGCAAGCGACCACCCTCGTCCTATTCCATCAGAAAACGATGTTCGGAAGCAGACAAAAGTAGTGATATAAATAGAAGCAAAGCAGAATGTTTCCTCTAGACTAGTATCACTTGATACCATTGACATGTGATATATTTGGAAAGTGCTATAATATTGAAATCTATTTTAACTGTAAAGTAACAAGATTTCATTCCAAATTTATTTATACTATTACTATAAGACAATTCGCTATGAAATGTTCACACACTGTAATAAGTTGTGAGATTAGTTCTTACTGTAGCAGTACTACAATAAGACCAATGGAGTCCTAATTATAAACTGCTCCACTCTAGCTTACTGTAAACTCCATTCACATTCTTGCTCGACACGCTCCTTTATGGCAAATGGTGTGCAAAGCAAAAGCTACAACATTTAGCTCCTGGTGGTCATGTTTAACATCCACCTGATGAGCAAATCTAAATGAAAAGTCGCATCAAATGCGTTTTATCTTTGTTCTTCAGAAAATATCAGTATTTCTCCTTTGATTCAACATATGAAAATATAAAGGGGCGGAAAACGCACAGCAACCCAGCAAGCATACAAACAGAGTCAGCTTGGGCTGGAACTCATTATCACACTAATCCCATCCATTCCAAGCCCTTATTTCTCACAGTCACAGCCCTAATTGCAAATGAAAGGCATGAAAAAGGCATTAATTGCTAATGAATCATGAGTAATTAATTGTGTTTGTTGGTCTTAGTGTTTGTTTAGCCGAACTTGAGGCGTCATCGCCGTTGTTTATGAGAGAAACAGATGAATTAAACATTGAGAGCAACACATATGAATATGGATTAAGCGATCCTCTTGTGTAATTAGTGGTAATGCAGAACTCATTCCCCATCAAAGATTGTTATAGCTGTCCAAAACCTGATGTGGCTGAGGAGCATGTTAGTGCACTATACGTTTGGTTTCAATTTCAATCAGTCTATAAACAGCGCTGGGCTAGTTTTCACTCAGGCCAGACCGGCTTACTTAGTGTCGGAACTCGCATAGAAATATAGAACAGCAGGTTAATAAAGAGGAACAATACAAATGTATTCTAGAACAAAAGAAGTATTCTGAGCATCAACTC
The DNA here is from genome assembly GCA_021613375.1 of Megaleporinus macrocephalus. Classification (NCBI taxonomy): domain Eukaryota; kingdom Metazoa; phylum Chordata; class Actinopteri; order Characiformes; family Anostomidae; genus Megaleporinus; species Megaleporinus macrocephalus. Next base: position 21,310,128 of record CM038708.1, on the reverse strand, counting down.
AGCAAACGGAAAACAAAGGGGATTTCATTAAAAATATATTTGCACTCAATTACAAATAACAGTTAGCATTTCCCTGAACACAGGAATGCACTGCAGGTCAGCTTTACTTTAACAGAACAGAGGAATAACAAAGCTGTTAGCTGGCTCAGTAAAAAATTGAGGGGGGTTGAATGGTCAAGAAGGAAAATGCCTATATTCTGTGTTCCTATGGTAAGTGGAGTGTGTACCAGAGAAATGGCCATTATCTCGGCGTTTGATGTAGAGGGCTTACTGCAGTTAGACCAGCCGAGCCAATAACATATCCGTCTAAAAGAGAAGAGTGGGTGAAAAGTGAGAGACAGAGAGGGAAATGGATGAGTCGGAGGAGTGCATCCAAAGATTTGAAAAAGGTCCGAATTGCCATTCTTTAGCGGCCTCTTCTCTCCAAGCATAAATCATTTAGTCCCTGTACAAAAGTAGCCGAGTCCCTCAATGCACTATAATCAAGACACACAATGCACAATTCATTTCTCCTGTTCTCTCCGAGCGTTTTTACCTCTCCCTCTTGAAAAATAGTGCGCACTTGTCTAATCGTTAGCCTCTCATTAGATTCCCTCTCTCGTCCTCTTACTCTCTTGGTCTCTCTCCTTATTATCATTGACGGAGTCGAAGGTAATTAAACCATCTCGACTACACATTCCACGCAGGCTGGACTATTTGTGTTGAGTGTTTGTTCACGCAGTGACATCCCCAGGCCCTGTCGTCCCTGTACTGAACATCTTCAGCTGCATGATCACTAATCCTGGAACTCAAATTGGTTATTAACTTAGGCCCTTAGGATCCAGAGCCTACATTTTTCTTTCATTTTATATTTCCCCCTGAGCTTTTACGTACAAAAACCAGAATTCATTTTTACATCACCATTTCCATGCTCTCTTCATCCCTTAGAATTAATCAGGCCGCTTTTGTAACTGCTCCTTTCAGGACTGGTGTATTTAAATAAACTCTGATTTCTCTGATTGGCTTGTATTGTAGATCTTTCACACTGTCAGTCTGGGCTGAAACACTCTTTATAACTTCATGAATGGGCAGTGCTAAACTGCTGTGGGCTGAATAGGTGAAAGACTGTGATGTGACAAATTAAAGAACCATCGATTTTGCAGCTTGTATAGACTGGGGCGTGAATGGTATAAGTATGAAAACTTAAATGGTGCATTGAAGTCTCCACAACATGTGCTTTTTGGAAACATCTGGGGTGATTCGATAATTAATGGACACCTACCTTACATATGCACTCGTTTTCCATTTTATCAGATCTACTAGCCATACAGGTGTCGTTCTACAATTACAGACTGTAGTCCATCTGTTTCTCTGTATAACCTGGTAGCCTCCATTTACCTTATTAAGCAGGTATTAACTGCAGTTGCATGTTGATGTGAGTTGTGCTGGGATGAGTGGATTAGACACAGAAGTTTTTTAAAACACCTCAACATCGCTGCTGAAGTGAGAATAGTCCACGAAATCTAGCCAACAGCGTCCTGTTGCCAGAAACTGGCCAACGATAAGCGTTTGCAGCAGCAAATGAGCTAGCATCTCTCATTTTACATCTTCAGGGTGGACCAGCAAGCTAGGTGCATCCAACAGAGTAAACAGTGAGTGTTATAAAACTTAAGCACTGCGGTGTCTGATCCACTCTGCGCAGCAAGCAGCAATTAACATAACCGCAAAAAAAATTTGGGGTGATGATTAAACCAGCCTACGTGCTTGACAAAATAAAAGATCATCTTCTAGGTGATGGAATGGTGATGGAAGTTTAGAATGATATGTTATAATTATGTCACATTTTATTCTGTAGGTTTTTTGGCTGTTTGCAAAACAGAAATCTAATTACTGCCTGACTGAAACATAGTGGACACAGAGTAATCCCATCAGCACGTTTGCATGCACTTGAGTAATCAGACAGAAGGAAAAATGCTGACAGAATCAGAATATCTGCATTTCTCAGATTATACAGGGCATGTAATCACGCTCACTCCCTAAGAGCAGGCCTAAAAGAAATACCTATATGGTAAGTGACCTTTTTATCTAGTTAAGTGTCCAGTGAATGTATATTGTTTAAGAATATAGTACAAAGTGACCAAATCCAAATATTTTGTAAGCAAAATTTGAACATTTGAGGGCTGATTTGAGGGGCAGACTGGAAAAAAAAAAAAGTTTGCAACTTCCTGCTAACGTACAGGAGAGCTGACGGGCGGCCACCACAGACATCCCACATACAGTACGACAGTACATTATTTCCCGTAAGGCATCTGATACAGAGACTATGCATAGAAAGACAACTATATCTGAAAAAGAAACTAAGAAATTGTATTGGATAATAAACCTGTAACCACTGTAACAGCAAATTGTGCATGTAACGGTGTAGTGACCATTCTTATTATTGTTCTATACTGCAGCACACTGTATTTTAAGGGAAGGTCCATGGACAATAACCCACAAATAAAAAAAAAAACAGCAAGCAAAAGCCTTAAAGAGGCAACCTGTGTGCTTAATATATTTCTATATATGTGTGCATGCTGTATACATTACTTTAGATACTGTGCATTACAATATAACAACAGTTTGGGGTTTGAAAAATATTCCTTAATTCTAAGACTTACCTAGTTTCTAAACTTATAAGTTACATAGTTAAGAGAGTGAGGAACTGCACTCAGAGCCTACATACACAACCAACATTTCAGCTTGGCATGTAAAGGTTTGAGGTGACAGTAATACTTATATTTACACTTTTAACAGAGTGTGTGTGTTGGTGTGTTTTCTGTTTCTGAGTGTGTACCTGCACACATTTTACAGATGACCACTCCAAGGTTGATGGAGGCCCACTCAGGGTTTGGAGCTCTGCAGTCGGCGCAGTTCCTGTTCGACTGGTTGAACCAAACCTTCTCGGCCACCTCATAATTGGACAGAGTCTCGACGATCGATTCCTGCACTGCCTCGATCCACTCCTCGCGCTCACGCTCCGACTCCGCTGTGAAACTGACAATTGATCTTTTTTAAAACTCCTCGTTATTGATTTGATTTTATGGACCAATTAAAAACGTACAAGGTGCTGGACGGTTATTACAGCGGCAGAGAGAGAGAGAGAGAGAGAAAGAGAGAGAGAGTGAGCGAGAACGACACAGAAAGAGAAACAGACAGAGAGAAAGAAATAGATAGAGCGAGAGAAGTTGTGAAAAAGAGAGAGGGAAATGTGAAAAAAGTTCATAAATGCTTCCTCTATAGAGTACACACTTCTATACATTACTACATTTCATACATTACTACAGTTGAATGGCTAAATTTTTACATTCTGGAGGAAAAAACTTAAAATGAAGCCTGAATAAAGTTACATCACAGTTTATATCGCACATTATTACTTATTTTCTAAAACGCCTGACTGCTGGGAAAAGTCATGCGGAAACTGTGCAGTAAAAGTCGCAGGAATGGCACATTTCAGTGTGTTCTCTGTACAGGATGAGCTTTTTTTCACTGCAGCTCCCAAACTGTGTTACAAATAATGTTGCAACACAAAGAAATCTAACACTCGATGTTTACTCTTTACTTCCTCTTCATTTCATTCCATTAGCAGACCATGCTTCAAACATGCAGAACACTTCCCTAATACAGACAACACAAACAGCTCTGCCCTCAACGGCTGGACAAGAGAACTTCACCGACAACAAGCAGACCTCCAAAGACTGAGTTTAACCTAAAATCAATGGCAGGTTTCTGGATAGCAGATCTGTCGTATATGTGTGTGATGAGGGAGTGAGATAGTTATAATATACAATACATAACAAAGATACACTCTTATATCACTTACTGTTCTTTGCATAAGGCCGCAATGGAGATGAAAACAATTCCCTACAGTTTGTTGCGTGTGTGTTGCACGACTGAAGAAACTATGTTACAGTTTATTTGTTAGTTTATTGCCTTTGTTGTTAACATGAATGGCGTGTAATAGCTGTTAAGGCCTGTATAATCCTTGTTGTGTTTGTGAGTTAGTTTAATTTTAACTTCGCAACCCATAGTTGTAAGAAGATATTAGTAGCTGATGTGAAGCTGTTAGATTTTCAGTAGTGTCGAGGTTAACTCTCTGAATATTAATAATAAAATGCAACAAATACCAGACCTATTCTTTCTCATTTCTGATAACAAAGAGAACAAACTATAAGCTACATCACTGTCCAAACATTTTTTTCTATCTTTTAACATCATTTGAACATGACAGTTGGCATTTACATTGTGTGAATATTTTATGATGAATAGACCAATAGAAATGCTCCAAGAGAGCTTGGCAAAAATTCTGGTTCCACTGACTTACATTAAAAGTGAAGACTGTTTTTAGTCTCTCCTGAGAAGAGACACTTGTTTTCACTGGACAGTCACAATACTGGACAGTCGGTATATTTCTAAACAAGAGCCTCAAACAGCAAAACTCTGAGGCGTTTCCATTTAAGGGGGTGTACAAAAAGTCCACAACCATTAAGGGTCATTGCAGCCTCTTTAAACAGCCAATGTTATCTGCAGCAAATGTGTGTTATTGAACACATCTGTTCCATTTTCTTATTCGCTGTACAATTTCCAGCCACACACATACATATGACCACTGTAACCGCTGTGCACTGACCACTGTACCTATTCAGTATTTCAGGCCATGTGGTATGAAGTGCCATCACATCATCACAACTATGCCTAATCAGGTTTACATCCTATAAGGGACTGATTTGATAAGACTCAATGTCTTCTATATCGTCCCTATTTAAAAAAAAACATGTAGCTCCAATGTGTATTTTTATTTTGTATATCATTTTGTATCATTTTTAGTTTCATGATAAATGGACCAATAGAAATGCCCCGTAATTCCTTGAAATAAACCCTGTTTACATTGATTTACACTGAAAGTAAAGACTGTTTTTGGCCTCTCCGGTAAAGTCACCAGTTTTCAGAGATACTTGTTTTTCTTTGGACGCCGACGATATGCATCATGGCAATATGTACAAGTGCATATAAAAAGCAAGAGGAGGGAACGCAGCAGGTGGTCAAATATGTGTGGGGGGGGGTGTGTGGGTGTGTTTATTGCACTCAAAGTTAACTGTGCAGTGGTCTCACTCTACTCTCCATCGTGGAGAGACGTATTCTATCACTTGTGCTTTCCAAATGACTTCTAAAGCGACCAAATAAGCTCCAAATATACAATCCAGTAAACACTCGGCATCCAAAATCAATCGCCGTTACGGCACCCTCCACAGCCATTACTTTTAATGAATCCAAGAGATCAGGTTTATTTTTGATGCCTCATTTTAGCAAGAAATTCCAATTATGTTGACAACGCCGACACTAAACACCAGAGACGCAGGCCTCCATGTTTAGCAAGCAAATACAAACAGATCAATAAGTGCTACAGTCCACAAAAGACAGAAACGGAAAAAAAAAAACCCTGCCAAAGCCAGACAGAGAGGGAAGGCATCTTATAGCGGCTTATCGAACGGCTATAAAAGGGTCATTAAAAAACAAACATCCGAACATCATGGATTAGGTCATCGCTAACAGTCGCTCTGCCGGAGAAGGCTGTTTGTGTAGGGTCGAAGGTCATCTGCGCCGCTACTGTACCACTACTTCACTTGCTGGAAGAAGAGAGAGAGTTGCAAAGCAGGAAAGAAAACAGATCAATAATGAGTGAAAGTGTCTGAGATTTTCGTATCAGAGAAGCGGAACGGTAATGAGCGAGAGCCTGTTTGAGGAAAGGAAAAAAAATATATATTAATAATAAAATATCCCAGCAGGGGAGTGACTATAAGAAGTGATACCAAAACAAAGTATAAAAGGATCAGAAGTGTTTCATCTGGCGCTAATAAATCTCGTGCTATTGGGTTCAACAATCACGTATGCCGATTACTCTGGAGTGCAGACAAAGTGGGCTTCAAAGACTTATTTGGCGCACTTGGTATTTTTTTTCCAGTCCTTTTAATCACACTTTCAATTTAAATCTAAGTTGTGCTACAGGATCATTTAAACAAAAGAAAGGAAGACCTTCACTGATACCACAACCAACTAAAATAGGAAACACTTCTTCAAAACACCTGACCCACACAGATGAACTACAACATGCAGCTTTTGTAGGCGAACTGAAGAGACAATCGTTCTTTTTTCATTTCTAGAAAGTACCATACTCGCGCAACAGATTCAGATCCCGGATTTAAAATTGCTTAACACCGGATACTAATCTGATTTAAACCCAACACAAAGTGTGCTGCTTATTATAAGCAATTTGGGGCGACGTAAATAAGGCACACTGGAAAACCATATACAACCACATTCCTCTAACTTATTTTAATACTACCAACTCCAACAGTTCACTGTAGACATATTAACTATTACCTAATTCATCTCAAAGACACCCAAAAATACAACATGAATTATTATGTTATTTGAATTATTATTCTTCTACATTACATAGAAACAAAAGTCAAAGTCTGAAACTGCTATTTGCTACTGAAGCTAGCAAGAAGCACAAGAGAATTAGTGAAGACTTCTATGCACTGACTTATTGAAAAATAAATGATAACAGTAAAGAAATTAGTGGAATGTCACCTTTCACATTACAATACATTTGAAGCAGATTACGGCCTAAATCAACTACATTTACAAACTGCAGCGCTAACTGAGTTTAAACTGTTTGCTCTGAGACACAGTCACAGCAGTCATCAGCCACATACCCATCGTCTCATCATCCACAGCCTAGTTGTCTAACCAATGAACTACCAGTATTCACCTGCAATGTATTAAATGAAAACAAACTAAATCAATGGGCTTGTTTTTTTTTTTTGTCTTCTGCATCCAACTGAGAAATCTGATTAAATTTTAAACTAGCTGAGTAAATTCCAAGAGCATTTTGGGTAAATAGTAGAAGAAGAACAACCGGCAGGCTATTACCTTGAGTGAAAAATATGTTTTTATGGTTATAAGCATGAAGTTGATATTAAAGAAGCTCGCTAAGAGGCTTACGGAGGTTTGAAGGTCATTTTAAAAGACTGCTTTTATTAATTTAATAGGGATTTACCTGCCTGTTAATCTCAAAAAGAGCTGATGGTTTTGAACACGTCGCTACAGTACGTACTTAAAGTTAGAAGAAGGACTCACACAAACACACTCACCAGAAGGATCTGAAAGGGGTGTTGATCTCAAAGCTTCTGCGATCCACATGTTTAACACAGGCAGCAGTCAGGTCTACTACAGCAATAGCCAGTCCAGAGTTGAAGTCCTTCAACAGAAATATATACACAGTATGTTGGTCATATGCATAAGATATAACTTTACTTACTAAACATCAAATGCCATAGTGATCTAAAAAGAAATTTGGATTCAAGCATGACCTACCAGTAGGGAAAACTTTCATCACTATCAATAACAGTACTATTTATTATTTATGTCATTACCTGCAGCCCCATTTTCCTGGATTGTTTTTAAGAGATCACTGCAGCCTATAAGATAAACAGCTTCAGTAAGCTACTCGCTACATACTGCTGGGTTGTTGTTTTCGTTTCTATCCAAATGCATGGTTGAGCCTGCTGGGTCATTTTGTGGGTTATTTAACACTGTGGCTTATTTCCACAGTGCTGGATATCCCAGCCACTGTGTTAGCGAGTACCACAATAACAACCAAGCCAATGGGTTTTTGAACCATAGCAGCACGGAAAGAAGCCAATTAGATCAGTCAGTTTAACAGCTTTTCATGAGACGTTCTTCAAACCCAGTTCCAAAAAAACTGGTATACTATGTGAAATGCTAATAAAAACAGACAGCAGTGATCAGTCAATTCTGGTTGACCTGTCTTACATTTAAAACAGTATAAACCAGTACTTTATGATTAACTTTATGATTGTCATTATTATTTGTAAATATATATTCATTCCAAATTTTATACCTACAACATGCTTCAAAAAAGGTCCAGCTGGGTCTCCGTTTTCATAATTTGAGATCATTTGAACACACGATTTCATAATAGACAGTTCTAGACTGCAGGGAGGTCAGTCTAATATAAACCTGTTATTTCCATTATATCCCATTTACTTCCACTGTACACAGTCCTACTTTGTGTCTGTGGATGTAGCAATGAACAGTTTATTTACATTTGTGTTTTTTGGCCTTTTTCATTATACACAAAGATTTCCTGGGATTCCCTGAGGTTTAAATACCCCAACCTTATGCAATCACTGGGTAAGAAACGTTGTTTTTAACCCATTTTGAACAGTTATACTATTTGCTACCTCATAAAGAACAGGACCTTTTCTAGATACTCCTTATGTATCCAAGCATGATTACATCCCCTGTTTAGGATTTTACAACGTTCCTAATCATAAATAAAGCCATCTCAAGGCCAAAATAGAGGACATGCGGCTTGAAATTTACTAGAGAAAGGCAGCCAGTCAGACAAATGCTATATAGTAAATATCTTTTAGCTCCAGAACAGCTAGTATATGAAGCAGAATTGTAATCGTGTGATGCGTAATGCTTTATTTCATTTATTCATTTATATTTCATTTCCATTCAATTTATATGAGGAGAGTGTAAAATGAACTTGAACCTATCTTTTTCAGATAAGGACATACACCATTTTCTTGTTTGGTTTTGTCTGTTCCACCTTAAATGGTGCATCTGTTACATTCTTGCACATCCAGCCAGCTATTAAAACATCGAGTAGCTGCAGGTTTTACTTGACTGTGCGATGGGAGACATATCGTCTAAATACTAACAATGCGCTTCTGTCATCATCAAGTATGGCCTGATGCCGATGATGTCTAAAAAAATGTAAATAATTAAATATTAACAATACTTAAAATATCAACAATAATAATAATATTAATACTACATACACACATAGATACTTATATATACACATATATATCCACATACACATATATATCCACATACACCTATACACACACACACACACACACACACACACACACACACACACACACACACACACACACACACACACACACACACACACACACACACACACACACACACATACATACATACATACATACAGTAAGTCAATGGAACCAGAAAACACAAGATGTTTTAGAGCACTTCTATTGGTCCATTCATCATGACATTTCTACACAATGTAATCGACCACTGGCGTTTTCAAATGATGTAGAAAACACAAAAAAATGTTTTTGCACTGGACAGTGACGAGATACAATTCTGATATCATCGTCAATCCCCATATAATTCGCATCTGTAGAAAAAGAAAAAGTCACATTACATATGAACAGGCCACAACGCAGTATGAGCATGTGAGTGCAAGTGCATGAGGGTCTACAACACCTTCATATGTCAGGCCATGTTAGAATACAAAGAACAATCTTTATGTAGGGTCCAAAAATAAAACTCTATTTCATACAGTGAAATACAGCATATGTATATATATATATAAATATATATATATATATATATATATATATATATATATATATATATATATATATATATATATATATATTGCATTGTTCCACTGCTAGGCAGTTCACATGTCACTTTACTGACTCTTTTTCCTCAGAAAGAGAGCTGGAGAGTGTTCTGGTTTTGTATGCTACTTTTCTTGCACTCACTGGAAGAAAAAAAGTGATCCTGAGATTTATATATGCTGTGAAATGCCCCTCTGAAAGTTGTAATTTAGCCTATTGATGGCAGCCTGCTGTGCTAAGAAGCTAACCCTGCATACGCTTAAGTTCATGCCTCTGCTGCTGGCTTTTTCAGCAGGTAGCTGAGCGGCGGATCAATGTGGCTCTAATCGGAGGCCAAGCAGTGGCTGCTTTTGTTTGTTTGCCGTGACTTTGGTTCCCTCGGGGAAAGTGCGAGGGTGACCTGCGCTCAGGGCAGCGCTGCAGCCTCCCCAAGGGGAGAGGGAAAGAGAGAGAGGGGGAAAAAGGGACGCAGCAGCAAGCTCGTTCATCTTGTTAAATTAAATACTCCACTCCACTGAACATGAACAGAGTCACCCACTTCACTCTTTCCTTCGCTCCCTCCCTCGCTCTCCATCGCATGCTCTTTCACCTTCCCTTCATCCCTCAATTCGCCCCGCTGTCTTCACCTCCCTCTACATTCCCTCCATCATTGTCTCCCTCCATCTAACTCCCTGTCCCCTCTCGCGCCTTTTCTCCCACCGTGCGACCACGCGTCTGCCACGGAGAGAGGATTTAAAACAAAAACAATACGATCAATTTCCATTTCTTCCACTTAATTCCGCTCGGCCTCCCTTTCTTCTCTCTCTCAATCAGCTGACGAAGAGAAATTTCCTGGAAAAATTAAGACAAAAGACCTCGGTTTACGCTAATGCAGGAAATAATGAAAGGAAAAGATGCTGTACAATGTGTGGAGGGCGTCTGACTGCACAGGCAGGAAAGTGAGAAACAGACAGCGAAAGTATGCAAAGTCAAATCAGTCTCCAAGATAAATGAAAGAAATAAAAAAACTAGAATTATGCATTACAAATGCTGTACTAATGTGTTAAATGGCAGACACTACATCCTTCTATGCACTGCACAAGCCTGGTGTCCTTATAACTACTTACTGTCAATTACATAATGCTTAATATTAGAGATGGACCGATCAGCGTTTTTGTGGCCGATTCCGATCGCCGATCAACTTTCAGCACGATCAGCCGATAACCGATACCGATCGAGGGCGGGGTATACGCCACAGCAGCAGTTATCAGCGCAAGCGAGTCATGACACATGGTCTAAACTGGTTTATTACCATTTTTAACAAGCTCATATGAAACAGCATAATATTTTTTAACAAAATTAACAGTAAATAAACAAAGTAAATCAAACAAATATCCCCAAAACTGCAATTATTAAATTAAGACCCTTAATTTAAAACAAAAAAAGCAAATTAAATAAATGCAGTAAAAACTGCAGTCATTAAACGCAGACTCTGGTTATTTTAAACGACAATCTGTAATCATTAAATGTAGATCTTGAATTGTTGCTGCTGTTCTGTTTGTACCGGTCAGATCTGGTCTGAACTGGGTTATTATCTGTTCTGGGTTATTTGTTTTGAGCTAGCTGTGCGTGCTAGCTCTGCTGTTTGCTGATAATCACTGTATTCAGCTGCGTGCAGTGTCGTATCAGATTATTAGTGTTAAATGTCTTTCGTGTCTCCACGAGATACGCAGATTTTACACATTTAAAAACACCCTGGATGAGTCTGTCACATGCGGTAAAGCACTGCCAGACAGACATACTTTCTATCAGCGCATGCTTTTCTCGCGAGGCTGCTGCTTCAGTCAGTCTGTCGGAACTGAAACGGTATGTATTTCCACCTAGTGGTTCAGATAGGAATTGCAGGGAGGGGGTTCTCCTCTTCCTGGATGAAACACTAGCTGGAAATACAGAAATTAGGCTCACTGGTTTAACACCATTGATCGGCTCTAAATTGGAGAAATATCGGCCGACCACCGTTCGCATATTTTGATTAAAAATCGTCCCGATACCGATACATAGCCGATCATTCCTTCCATCTCTACTTAATAATATGCTATACTATATGGTGATGCAATGAAAAATCTCCTCATAAGAGCAATGCATATTTATAAGTATGTCCACAATGAATATTAAACAGCAACACAATTCAAATACCTGACATGTTTATTATGTTTATACAAACTAGCCACTTCTAATGTGGGTTACTAAGGCTGTAAGTTAGCATATCACCAGTAGCATGCATAGCCAGCTTATGGGACTTTCCAATCAGTCTTAATCTTCTGGGGCTGTTCAAACAAACTTGCTCCTACTCTGGACTTAGCAAGCTCTTAGTTATATTTCCTTCACAGCGTTAATGAGAGCCAGCTAGCAAGCTGTCCAGAGCAGAGAGGTTATCTATTCAGACTGCACTGATTCATTTGATCATTTAAAGGACGACATCTTTAACAGGAATCACTGAAGTTCTCCTTTGAATGAGACTGAAGACTGAAGGGCAGTCGTGGCCTGAAGGACAGGGATCCGGTCTTGTAACCGCAAGATCGCTTGTTCAATCCCCGGGATCCCCCAGGCCCCCTAGTGTGTGTTCACTAGTGTGTGTATATGTGGATGTTTCACTGCGCGGATGGGTTAAATGCGAAGGGTCAAATTCCACGGTGTACAAAAAACACATATGGCTAATTCGAGTGTCTAAAATTTTTTTTTAAATTCTAAAAAATTCTAAAAAGTTGGCTTCCTATTCATCAGCTTTTTAATTCTATTCCACCACAAAGCTGGTACACATTTTTCACAGTTTCTCAAACCTTATACAATATCGAGCAGCTTTAACCAGCATTCAACACTGAGTAGACTGAAGAGAGAAGCAGTTCCATCTTTATTAGCTTAGCAATCCCAGTCACAACCTGTAAATAGGATTTATCCACTGTTTGACAGTAAAAGCAGATCATCTGAAATTAAAAGTTTCATTGTGAGCTATAAATTTAATTAACTCTGTGTTGTTGTCACACAGAGCAAGCATGGGTAGTGTAGGTAAGGTTAGCTACCAAGAAACTAGCTAACATGGCTAACTCAACTGTATGACAATCTTATTTACACAGAGGTTTATTTTATTTCCTTGTTCGAGTCTACTTCAACAGGCTACTTCGAGGGTGCACTGTAACCCTAAAAATCTGATTGTTCATGAGCTCATAAAAAAGGAAAACAGACTGTTTCGGACCAAAACACTGGGTAAAATTTGTAATTTTCCTTGACCAAAGTCACATACCATGCAATGCTAAATCAATGCATTTGATAGCAGTGTTAATTCAATGGGTGGTACCAATTTTATGAGAGGCATTTAAAAAACATTCACTGCAGGCCCTTTGATCTACTGAAAAACACTCTGTCAAGTCTTTTAAATATAAAAGTAAAAAGTCTCAGCTTTTGACCTAGAATTGCAAAAAATGTCAACTGCTATTAGCTTATAAAAAACATACCACCAAAGTACTACCAATCTACTAAGCAGTAACAAGAACTTTAACATTTAAGACCTGAACTGAAAGCCCAAGTCTAATAGTTGCTCACCACTACAGCACTTCATTACAAATGCCTTCAGAATACATGATTCATAGAAAGTGTTACCAAACCTCGTTATGAGTAACTACAAAACCAATGAACATGTTTCTATAAGTTTTCATCTGTTTGACATTACCTGAGGCAGAGCTCAGGCTGGCTTACTTTCTACACAGTGGGGACTCAAGTCTGAAACGACTTCCTTTCTATACTTTCCCATCACAGACATCACAGCGCTCACCCCTATTCCCTTACATTTACACACATAAGACAGCAGAAAGTTAAAACAGAGGTTCTGTCTCGAATAGGGGAATATGATAAATACATGGCTGAACTTAAAATCTACCTGGTCTGTTTTGCAGAGTCTGACTTTGGTTCCCGTGAGGCTCAGGTACACTCTGCCTTTGTGGCCACGCAGCTCCACATAGCCACTCTTGCTGGAGCTGTGTTTGCAGGGCTTGTGGGAAATGGAGGAGCGGGACTTCAGAGCAGACTGCAGAACCTCCAGCCAATCCTGACGCTCTCCTGAGTGGGTGACACACAGGAGGAAAAGCAGTTGCGAGACTGTGTGTGTGTGTGTGTGTTTGGAAGCATGCATCAGAGACAGATAGAGAGTGAAATAAAGAGATGGAGACTGAGAGAGCTAGATTATATTGGGTCTTGTGTTCCCCAGTGAACAGAATGCGAGCGCATACATGTGTAAATATAGTATATGCTTTTTTATGCACATTTCCTCCTGTATTTGCAGCAGGAGACCTGGTGTCGTGGGAATTTAATGGAGGGGAAGAGGCCTAATAATGCAGGCATACTTTCATAAACTTTCAAATCTGCAAACGAAGGCTGCATGCAAAAACCCTTGAGTCTCATTGGCTAGTGGGTGTGCGAGTATGTGTGTGCGCTGATTGGAAACGGGTAGCACAAGGGGTCCCTTGAGGCATGTTTAAATGGTACTACTGGGGCTCCACACACGTTAGCCAAGAAATATTAACAGCTGGACACCCCCACACCCCACCCAACCCCCCCATTCTCTGCAGGTCTACAACACCTGGTGTCTGCTGAGCTCACAGAGACAGAGAGATAGAGGGGGGGCAGAGATAAAGAGGCGGGGCAGACATAGAGAGGGGTGCTGAGGGGGGGGAGAGAGAGAGAGAGAGAGAGAGAGAGAGAAGAGATGGAGGAAAAAGTGAGGCAGACAGACAAACAGACAAGCACACACAAGAGCAGATGTGTAAATTCATGAGAAAGAGCAAAGACAGACAAAAACAAGAGTGAGTGGATTGTGAAAAAGAAGGAAAGAGGGAGAGGAGAGAAAGAGAAACAAGAGCATAAAGAGGAGAAAGGAGAGGGGAGAACCAGAGAGAGACAGAGATAAGAATAAGAGTGCAGTACATAGTGCAAGAGAGAGAGAGAGAGAGAGAGAGAGAAAACAGGAAGTGCGTAAGACAGAAAAAGAAAGAGAGAAGAGAAGAGCAGGGACAGGAAGAATGAGAGTGGGAGAGACACAAAGGGGGGAGATCAAGAAAGAATGAAAGAGAGATAGAAACTCTGAGTAAGATCGGGCGAGAGCGAGAGGGCGTAAAACAGACAAAGTAAGATAGAACAAGACAGAGAGAGAGTAAGCAAGAGACAGAAATAGAGTAATGGACAGACAGAGAGAGAGAGTAAGAATAAAAGAGACAGAGGGAGGGAGGGAAGGAGGAAGGGAGAAGAAAAAAGGTGGGAGGGGGAAAGGAGGGAGGAAGGAAGAAAGAAATTAAGGAAGGAAGGAAAAAGGTCAGGAGGGAGGAAGGAAGGAAGGAAGGAAGGGAAGAAGTGAGGGAGGTAGGAAGGACGGGAGGGAGGGAGTGTGTAAGTGTAGTGTAGAGCGTAGAACTACGATAGAACATAGAACGTAGGAAGGAAGGAAGGAAGGAAGGAAGGGAAGAAGTGAGGGAGGTGGGAAGGACAGGAGGGAGGGAGTGTGTAAGAGAATGAGGAAGGGAGGATGAGGGAAGAAAGGGAAGGAGGGTAGGAGATCGGGAGGGAAGAAGAAAGGAAGAAAAGGATTAAAGGAAGAAGGGAGGGAAGGCAAGAGGAAGGAATTAAGCAGGGGGAAAAGGGACTAAGGGCAGGAGGGAGTATGTTAGGATGGAGAAAGGGAGGAAGAAAGGGAAGATGTGAGGAAGTTAGGAAGGGGGGAAGGCAGGAGGGAGTGTGTAAAAGAAGAAGGACAGGAGGAAGAAAGGAGAGAAACAGGGAAGAAGGGAGTAAGGGCTGGAGGGAGTGTGTAAGGATAAAGGAAGAGACGAAGGGTGGGAGAGACTGTATAAGGATGGAGGAAGTGAGTAAGGGCTGGAGGGAGTGTGTAAGGATGAACGATGGAAGAAGGGAGGAAGGGAGTAAGGGCTGGAGGGAGTGTGTAAGGATGAAGGATGAAGGATGGAGAAAGGGAGGAAAAGCGGGAGAGGTGTGTAAGGATGGAGGAAGGGAGTAAGGGAGTAAGGGCTGGAGGGAGTGTGTAAGGATGGAGGAAGAAAGGGAGGAAAGGCTGGAGCGAGTGTGTAAAGATGGAGGAAGGGAGTAAGGGCTGGAGGGAGTATGTAAAAATGGAGGAAGGGAGTAAGGGCTGGAGGGAATGTGTAAAGATGGAGGAAGGGAGTAAGGGCTGGAGGGAGTGTGTAAAGATGTAGGAAGGGAGTAAGGGCTGGAGGGAGTGTGTAAAGATGGAGGAAGGGAGTAAGGGCTGGAGGGAGTGTGTAAAGATAGAGAAAGGGTGGGTGGGTGGGAGGGGGTGTGTAAGGATGGAGGAAGGGAGGAAGAGTGGGAGGGGGGGTGTAAGGATGGAGGAAGGGAGGAAGAGTGGGGGGGTGTAAGGATGGAGGAAGGGAGGAAGAGTGTGGGTGTGTAAGGAGGGAGGAAGGGAGGAAGAGTGGGGGGTGTAAGGATGGAGGAAGGGAGGAAGAGTGGGGGTGTGTAAGGACGGAGGAAGGGAGGAAGAGTGGGGGGGTGTAAGGACAGAGGAAGGGAGGAAGAGTGGGGGTGTGTAAGGATGGAGGAAGGGAGGAAGAGTGGGAGGGGGTTTGTAAGGATGGAGGAAGGGAGGAAGAGTGGGGGGGTGTAAGGATGGAGGAAGGGAGGAAGAATGGGAGGGGGTGTGTAAGGATGGAGGAAGGGAGGAAGAGTGGGGGGGTGTAAGGACAGAGGAAGGGAGGAAGAGTGGGGGTGTGTAAGGATGGAGGAAGGGAGGAAGAGTGGGAGGGGGTGTGTAAGGATGGAGGAAGGGAGGAAGAGTGGGGGGGTGTAAGGACAGAGGAAGGGAGGAAGAGTGGGGGTTTGTAAGGATGGAGGAAGGGAGGAAGAGTGGGGGGGTGTAAGGATGGAGGAAGGGAGGAAGAATGGGAGGGGGTGTGTAAGGATGGAGGAAGGGAGGAAGAGTGGGGGGGTGTAAGGACAGAGGAAGGGAGGAAGAGTGGGGGTGTGTAAGGATGGAGGAAGGGAGGAAGAGTGGGAGGGGGTGTGTAAGGATGGAGGAAGGGAGGAAGGTTGGGAGGGGGTGTGTAAGGATGGAGGAAGGGAGGAAGAGTGGGAGGGGGTGTGTAAGGATGGAGGAAGGGAGGAAGGTTGGGAGGGGGTGTGTAAGGATGGAGGAAGGGAGGAAGGTTGGGAGGGGGTGTGTAAGGATGGAGGAAGGGAGGAAGAGTGAAGGTGTGTAAGGATGGAGGAAGGGAGGAAGAGTGGGGGTGTGTAAGGATGGAGGAAGGGAGGAAGAGTGGGGGGGTGTAAGGATGGAGGAAGGGAGGAAGAGTGGGAGGGGGTGTGTAAGGATGGAGGAAGGGAGGAAGAGTGGGGGGGTGTAAGGATGGAGGAAGGGAGGAAGAATGGGAGGGGGTGTGTAAGGATGGAGGAAGGGAGGAAGAGTGGGGGTGTGTAAGGATGGAGGAAGGGAGGAAGAGTGGGAGGGGGTGTGTAAGGATGGAGGAAGGGAGGAAGGTTGGGAGGGGGTGTGTAAGGATGGAGGAAGGGAGGAAGAGTGGGAGGGGGTGTGTAAGGATGGAGGAAGGGAGGAAGGTTGGGAGGGGGTGTGTAAGGATGGAGGAAGGGAGGAAGAGTGAAGGTGTGTAAGGATGGAGGAAGGGAGGAAGAGTGGGGGTGTGTAAGGATGGAGGAAGGGAGGAAGAGTGGGGGGGTGTAAGGATGGAGGAAGGGAGGAAGGTTGGGAGGGGGTGTGTAAGGATGGAGGAAGGGAGGAAGAGTGGGGGGGGTAAGGATGGAGGAAGGGAGGAAGAGTGGGGGGGTGTAAGGATGGAGGAAGGGAGGAAGAGTGGGGGTGTGTAAGGATGGAGGAAGGGAGGAAGAGTGGGGGGGTGTAAGGACGGAGGAAGGGAGGAAGAGTGGGGGGTGTGTAAGGATGGAGGAAGGGAGGAAGAGTGGGGGTGTGTAAGGACGGAGGAAGGGAGGAAGAGTGGGGGGTGTGTAAGGACGGAGGAAGGGAGGAAGAGTGGGGGGTGTGTAAGGACGGAGGAAGGGAGGAAGAGTGGGAGGGGGTGTAAGGATGGAGGAAGGGAGGAAGAGTGGGAGGGGGTGTAAGGATGGAGGAAGGGAGGAAGAGCGGGGGGGGTGTAAGGTTGGAGGAAGGGAGGAAGAGTGGGGGGGTGTAAGGACGGAGGAAGGGAGGAAGAGTGGGGGTGTGTAAGGACGAAGGAAGGGAGGAAGAGTGTGTAAGGACGGAGGAATACGCATGACAGCATATAAGAGGGCTTAAACTAATTTTATGTAAACAAGGTGTTTAGATTGTAGCTCTCTGTAGGCAATACTGGAACATCAGCAAAAATACCAGAGCAAAGTTCAGAAGTAAAACTGTTTAAACAGATTAAATAGGTTTGCATATGTAAACTCTAGACTCTAAACTGTAATTTACACGAGGACAGAACGTGATCAGAACCAGAATTAGAAGTAGAACTCCGCCTTGGTAAGATATATATATATATATATATATATATATATATATATATATATATATATATATATATATATATATATATATATATACATAAGTGGTACCATGCCCAATGTCCAGCACTGATAAGAGTGGAAGCTGTTATTGCAGCACCGGAGGAACAAACTACTTGTTAATATCCTTGATCTCTATGTATGAGCAGATGTCTATCAACTGTTGGACTTCAGTGCATTTTAAACCAAATCAACAGCACAAACAGACTAATCCTCATGGAACACACACTCTGGAGTCAGACTGATGCTCAATTTTAACAAAGGCGAATCCTTCCCCTTCTTCCATCATGATGCGGCAATGTTCTTGGAGAAAGTTTAAAGTGAGTATGTGGTGCTACGGTTGTAGGAGGGAAGGGGTTTATGTGGAGAACCCTTCCTCATTTCTCCCACTGGATGTTTTGTACCTGATGGTTTGTGCTGTCTGACAGAACCTGGTCTGGACCTGTTTTCCTCTCCATAAGGAGGCAGTATGAAATACGGCTCATACACTGATGCATTCAGCTCCATACATCACTGCACTGCTGCTGTGCTGGATGACCCCACCAGACCCCAAACACACCACACTAATCTATTATTAAACCTCACGCAGACAGCTAGGCCCAAAACACACACACACACGTGCGTGTGCACACACTCACACAACAGTCTAGTTTCTGTGAATTGTCAGGTCATTGCATGGCCTTCCATTCATTTCCTGAAGACTTACCCAAACCTTAACCAGAACTACTACTAGCCTAACTTTAACCCTTACCCTAACTCTAACCTAAACAAACTCTAACCTTTATCCTAAACTTAATCATATATATTCATGACCACTATAGTTTTAAATCAGACCATTGCTTGTAATAAAGCTCATTCTAATAAATTAGAAGAACAAATTATAGAAACACTATATGCAAATGAAACCCCCTAAAATATTTAAGGTGCTCAAGAAAACTGGAAAGAAATTGCTAAAAAATCTAGAGAAAACCTGGTGGGCCAGATGTCCTAAGATTTTTAGTTCCAAAATTAACTAATAATATCAACAGAATGTAAAGAAATGAATTTTGATAGCATCTCAAAAGTGTCTGTACATCATGTTGCTGATATCTTCATATCATGTTGTTCAAATATCTGCTGAAGTGAGCAAGCTAAACCTAAGCCTGTGTCGTAATACCACTTTGTACCTCAAGAGGCGATAGAGAGTCACTATAGTGTGGAGTCAATGTCAATGCAACATGTTTTCTAACAGCCTGTCAGTCATGTTGAAGGTCCAGCTCTCGCTTAGATCATTTTTGTACAGGTAGGCAATGAAAGTATAAGTAAACACAGCAGTGGCTGAAGCTCTTGGGAAGGGGTCACTATAACGACCACCGCCGTCCACTTGCATTAAGAATCCACATTTAGCCAAAAGTAAACATCAGTGTTGAGAGCTTTCCACCACTGGAGACACTCTTGGCGAGTAAAGGGATGAAGTTTGATGCTGAACTTTCAACATTTCTTCTGCACCGGTAGGTACTGAAGAGGGAGGAGGAGGGACTGTGCATTTTCTGGTGATACGCTGCCCTCTACTGTTTAAAGCATGAATTCAAAAGGTTGCATCATTTTACAAATTTTTTTTGTCTTAGGCTTGACTTGTGTTTCTGTCCATCCTTCCACTGTGAGAAGACAGGAGCAGAAAATACAACCAACTTTTAAGACTGACATATAAGTAGAGATGGACCCGGCAGCGTTTTTGAGGCCAATTCCGATCCCCGATCACCTTTCAGCATGACCGGCCAAATAGCTGATACCGATCGAGGGCGGGGCTATATGCAATTATTAGCACAAGCAAGTCATGAAACCTGGTCATAACTGGTTTATTATCATTTTTAACGAGCTCATGTGAAACAGCATAATATTTTTAACAAAATTAGCAGTAAATAAACAAAGTAAATCAAACAAATATCCCCAAAACTGCAATCATTTAGACCCTTAATTTAAAATGAAAAAAGCTAATTAAATAAATGCAGTTAAAACTGAAGTCATTAAACGCAGACTCTGGTTATTTTAAAAGACAATCTGTAATCATTAAATGTAGATCGTGAATTGTTGCTGCTGTTCTGTTCGTACCGGTCAGACCTGGTCTGCACGGTGTTCTGGGTTGTTTGTTTTGTGCTAGCTGTGCTGTTTGCTGATACTCACTGTATGCAGCCACGTGGGGTACTCCTAAAAGTCGTATCAGATTAGTGGTGTTAAATGTCTTTGTCTTGGTTCACCAATGAGACTCGCTGATTTTACTCATTTTACAAAATGTCCTGAATGATATACGGTAACAAGCTGCCAAACGGACGCAACGCAAACTGTTCTCGCGATGCGCAGCGCTTTAGTCAGTCTGTGGAAAATGAAAGGATATGTGTTTCCACCTAGTGGTTCAGATAGGAATTGCAAGAACCTGGGGGACGGGGTTTAAACAAAATGCTAGCTGTAAATACAGAAATCAGGCTAATTTGTTTAACGCCATCGATCGGCTCTCAGGATCAGCTAAATTGGAGAAATATCAGCCAATCACTGATCATATATTTTAACTAAACATAGGCCGATACCGATACATAGCCGACCGATCCTTCCATCTCTAATATAAAGGTGTGGAAAAACATCCCTGCAAGTCTCCCAAAAAACAAAGCAGCCTGTAAAAAGGTCATTAGCTTTATTATATTGATTATTATACTTCGTGGTTAAAGCTACTGTGTAAAGAGTATACCAGTAGACAAATCAGTCTCAGGCAGGTGTGTGTGTGTCAGAGGACTGAGAACTGGCGATATGACTCATCTGTAATTTTGGGCACTGTATTTTTATAAAGTGCTTATTTCTTACTCCCGCTACACAAATGTTTTGCAGTCGCAATACACTAACAGCACTAAAGTTTGCTTTCTCCCAGCCAACACTCACCTAGGGAGACCTCCGCACCTGCAGTCTGGCGAAAAACGAAAAACACTGCACAGCTGCGTGGGCTCCCAAACACAAACCCGTGCACACACACATTATTCCTATGCATCTAAATTATTCACCATGTGCTCTCTCTGCCTCTCTTACCACT